>VXAD01006703.1:0-390562 GCA_013399195.1 Dicrurus megarhynchus | reverse complement strand
AGCAAGTCCTGGTGTCAGATGTGTCTGAGAAAGCAGGTTTGAATAAAATGAATCACAGACAGACAATTGTCAGCGCTTATCAGTAGTGTCAGAAGACGTCTTCATTCAGACTGGGGTTTCTGTAGCCAACTTGGATTTACTGAAGAAAGTCCCTGACTGGTTTAAATCCTGGACACTTAAACCCACAAGAAAACTTGCATTTGCTCCAAGTTTGAAGTCAAGTCAAGTCATTTTCTCTTTCTTCCTGCTTCCTTCATCAGTGAAGCACAAACTGAGATGGAATTCAAAACTGTGTTGTTCTCTGTAGAGATGCTACCACAGGGAGGATGAGCAGAAGCAGCAGGACAACCTCCTGGTGTCTTCAGGTGTTTTATGGAAATATGAATTGTCATGGAATCTTATTTGTATAAAAAGATTATTTTTCAGGTTCACAATTACCACTCTCTAATTTGAAATAAAACTGAATATGGTCCCACTCCTAAGAATATTACCACACCTGCAAATCCACTCACTTGATGAGAGCGTGAGAGGACTCAGCCTTGGAAGGAAAAGAGGGTAACACAGGCTATGAAACTGAATTCTATTGAAAATATTCCTGATGATAAGGTCACATCCAGCCCTTTGTGAATCTAAGCTGAAGAGTTTTTGATACGCCAAATCTCAGGTTTCATTGCTTATGAAAATCTGAATCAGAACTATAACTTGTATCATCTAAACCATTATTTTCAACAACCAATGTGACAAAACACTAAGTTCACATAAAAGCAGAGGAATTTTATCTTTTTATCCATCAGTAGCTTTTTCATCCATCACTGGGATCTCTGTTAAGAGTGATGGTAATAAGCTGTTCCTAAGGGATCAGTAAAACTATAGAATGAACTTTGCTAATAGTCTAGTACAACATATATTCTGTATTTTAACCTTACGGGGAAGCTCCATGAAAGATTCATTCTTTTTGTATTTATTCCCACCCTGTCACTCCACCCTTCCTGACCCACCCCCAAAAATATCTTGCACTCATCTTGCATAATGCCAGCAAAAAAATTACATGCGTTATTCCTGACTGCTAATTCTTCTCAAGTAATTTTGGAGTGGTCAGATTCAGGAGGCTTTTTGAATCAGTCTTCACCTTAATCAATTTTAACAAGGGCATAAGCAGAATCATACAAACAGGGTAATAATGGGACAAATAGAGACATTTGAACAACTAGGAGGTTTCACTAGTATTCTTAACCATTTTCCAGACAATTTAAATGTGCTTAAGGACACATTTCATGACTTGTACCTCTCTTAAAAACAATGGGTCTCTGAACACAGAATTTTGCATTTATGAGCTTACATGACCAAGATCTAATTACAGTCTTGTGGATTGCACCAAGAATCTGGGGAAGGAAACTCATTTCAAGGCTCGTGTCATTGTGTCAGTGAAGAAAAAGGCATTTTTAACTGGGGCATAACAAAAACAAAGAGCCAGCTAGTGAGATATTTTCAGTTGGTTTGAGTGGAATGTCACATGGTCTGAAATTCTGAAGACCTAATAAATTTTTTTTTTTTTTGAAGTAATTCAGTAACAGAATTCATAATGCCAAAAGTCACAGTAAGGCCACAGTATATTTAGGCTTTCTTTTTTGTATGTATTTTCAGGCTAAACTTCAGGAGGGTGTTAATTTCTCAGTAATGAAATCACCCAGCAGAGCCAAGAATGACAGATCTATTACCATCTCTACCAAAGCTGTTCCTCTGGTCTTCTAGCTTTGGCTCCTTAGCCTCTATGTATTACCTTTTCTTCATATTCTTTCTAATAATTGGACAAACCTCTAAAGTGACCTGAAAAATATTTTTGGTAGTACAGGGATTTTCAAAAAAAAAAAAGTTTCTTTTTCTTCAGGAGAAGAAAATGCAGACGGGATCAGAAACAGTCAATGGTTAATTCACGTTCCTAATCCACAAACAATATAGATAAAGCATTCAGTGAGTTGTAGTGATAATTGTACTCTCGGGACACTTATTTGTCCCTGATAAAAGAAACTCCAGGAATTGAAAACACATTAATATAAAATTCTATTTTTTATAAATTGAAAAAATTTTAAAAAATCGATTTATGGCACTACTTATTCGCACGAGGGAGAGGTGAACTCTGTCAGATGTAGAGATCTCCAGCTCATTAGTACAAATATCCAGAAAAACATTTATCATCCTTTGCACAAACACATTGTAAAAATCAGTATGAAAAGCACTGCCACATTCTAATTCTCAAGCCCTACTTAATAGCACCTGAGCAAATAAGAAGCCTTTGAATTATTTTTGTCCTTTCTGCTTTTGTATATGTTCTGTGTGATACTAAAGTCAACAAATCTTATTTATTTTCATCAGGAGAGAGAAAAATTAAAGATTCATAACTTCAGTTCTAAAGGTTTGTTCTTAGCTAGGAAGAATCAAGGAAACAAAAGAAAAGGTCTGAGAAAGAAAACCTGCAGTAGAACTTTTCCGTTTGGATTCCTGCAGAGCCTTCTTCTTTCCAGGAGATCATACTGATTTCTATGAATCTTTATATATTATGAATCTCTCTATCTCTATATATTTTTTTCTTTGGTCACAGGAGACTTGGATCAGAAGGATAGATGACCTAAAACCTGATCATAAGTGTATCCCACTTGCCTGATAATTTACCAGAATATTTTCCTGGTCCTAAGACTACTTGCTCAGGCATTTCTTGGGTTCACAAGACCTTATACTCTGCAACTATCTTGCTGTGCAGACAGATGGAAAACTTTCCAGGTCTGTCATAGATCTATAATTGTGGGAGAGGTCTCTGGCTGTCTTAGACTTCTTTGCTTCTTATCCAGATGCAGGGAAATCTTTCTTCCCCATGCTACCAATGCTTACTTCCTTCAGCACTATGAGGGTCTTCCTGAGTCAGGGTAGCAGCTAAACCTCCAATGCCAGAACCTTTGGTAAATTTTTAGGAATTTTGTTTTCCAGAAGAAACTTCAAACTGTCTGGGTTTTGTTCAGATTTAGAATAAAACTTCTCCTGAAGTACTGGATTTTCCCACAGAACAGACTTTTCGATTTTGGGTCTTTTTTAGGTATAATAATACATCTGTATTAGTATTCTGATCTCATCTGCAAAGGAGATTTTAATATCTAGTAAAATCTTCTTTTAAGGTTATAAAAATCAAATAACCAGTTTTCTGCTGTACTGCAAACATTGCTATATTTCTACCAATTAGGAAAACTGATGACTGTTCATACCATAACAAAAGGTTGCATAACATAAAACTTGGAAACTATGGCTTCAACTTCCTTTGAAATGGTTTACTTTTGTGTGTGTTTTATCCTCTAAGGCAAGATATTTATTACTCTTTCAGAAGTGGGAGATTAGGTCACCAGTAGAGAAGTAATCATAGTGTTTGCTGTGTTATTAGAATGTAGATCAGTAATGACATTATCTCATCAGTGGTGTGACATACCATCAGTTATTCTGTCATCGTGGGTTTGCAACTGCATCACCAGGAGTAGGCTGAACCTAACTTGTAACTTGACAGCAACTTCCAAACATTTAAAATCAATTTTCATTGCTATTCAAGGTAAGAACTCATGGTCTTGTGTTATGTGCCAGTTGAAAAGTACTCCATGATTTGAATTACTTTTTTGAGCCAGGGATGATTTTTTAATGGACAAGTACAGACCAGCATACCAGAATTGGTTCCATCTGTCAGCTGAGTTATGATTCTATCACCCTATATATTAGTCCTTTCAGCATTTCTGGAATTTCTTGCCAAAATTAGCCAGGCTTTGGATTCAGCAATTATTCAAACAAGTGTAAAGGAAAATCCATGTGAAAAAAAAATAGCAAGTCAGGTTAAGATCAGGGAATTTATTTGGTAGCCTTGCTGAACCTCTCTAAGGCATTTGATTGCAAGGAGCATACTCAATATTTTATGGTACTCTTTATCTAGAGCCTAAAGGAATATTTAGCTTTATCTCTTGATGTGCCTTCTTTCGGCAATAAATACACAAAGGGTGCTGTTTTAAGTTAACATTTACCTCATGATATTTATTGCTACTCATCCTTATCTGCTCATTTTCAGCAAAGTTCCCCCTCCAGATAAGGTCCATTTTTAAACAAAGTATTTACTATATGTACTGTTTTCTCCAGTCATTCAGTTCAATTTAAAAGCTGTAGAAATGATATCTGAGCTGAATTATTTCACACACATACAAAGCAAAATGAAAGAAAAAGCAAGAATAGGAAGATAATTTATATTAGCCTGTCTGTGTTTAACTAATTAATTTGTTTAATTCTAATCCTTGAGTTTGCAACTAACCTGAATCTCCAAGAGAAACCAAATGAATCCTTATTGCACATTTCAATATTGAGCCTAATCATTTTTTAGGTAAAACTAAAATAACCGCAGTTTCTAATAAACAAGGGCACAGTCTACCCTCAACACCATGATCTAAAATTTTAATTCCATTAAGTTCTGTAGGGTTTTTCTACTAAGTAGACATCTGTGAGCTAAATTTCCATACAGCTGAGTGAGGGGGACATTTGGAAGTCCATTCCTCCCCCATGGTACAGCTGCTGCACAGTGTCAGTCAGAACTTACGACTTCACAATCGTTGCATGCAACCACAGCACAGAGCATCACTTGTGGGGTGGAAAAATGGGATAAATATGACACATGGCTCCAATACTGACTGTTTTTGGAAGTGAATTGTGGACTCATACTCAGCATATCTTTCTAAATTTGCTTAAAAACATTCCATATGACTCAGTCTTCCATTTGAATATTAATCCAAATTTTCAACAATTTCATCTCCTGAACATGGCAATAAATATCAATTACCAAATGCGACCTTGAATATTTGCAATATAGGCTGTATAAAATGAAACAGCTGGTTTAACTTTAAAGATAAGCCAGTAATCTCTTGTCTCCAAAATAACAACAGTCTCCCAATGGTGTTTGGCACATCTGATAAAGAAAAGAGTCAAGCAGTAGGTCCTGAAGCTGGAATGTGTAAGCAATCTTCATCCCATCTGTGGATGCATGCCATAGATGGGTTGGCCAAAGTTACAGATGTGATTGACTTGCTACCTAAATTGCTCTCCTTCAGAAGCTGATGATTATGGGATGTGGAGCTGCATGTTGAGAAAGTCCAGATTGGCTAATGGTGATTTCCTGCTGTGCCTTTGACACCGCTTGACTCTAAATCAACAAAAGGTTCCTTCTGTATAGCAAATGTCTACATTTTCGTTTGACAATGCTAATTGAATACTTCCTCCTCAAAATTTGAACACTGACATAGAAGATGTAATTGTGTGTTGACTTCCAATAGTGAAGAGTTAATTGGCATACAACAGTCCAGGGCAGAATCAAGTTTCATGTGCACAAAAGCCAAAACAACGTTTTTCAACATCCTATTCATTTAACATTAATTTCAGAAAATAATGAGAGGCCATGCAATAGACCAAGGTGTTATTGTCTTTTAGGTCAGTTTTGTTTGCTGAGAAAGGAAGGTTTAATTTGACTTGATCAGCTAAAACAGTGTCAGCTGTGTTTATTACTAAATGATGCAAACATCTAGACAATGAACTCATAGATACTCTGACTAGACTGTTTCCACAATACTGGTAGGAAATAAGAAACCCTTCATTAGAAAGGATCACAGAATTTAAAGAGAAGGAAAAAATAATCAAGCCAGGAAGGTATCTGGTGGTAGAAAACACAACAGATTTCTTCCATGTGCAAATTAGTTCAGTGATTAAACAACACTGCCATTTGTGTATTTGTTGTGTTTAACTATATATTAAACCTGCTACACCCTTCAAAAGCCACAGCTTTCCCTGGACAGGGAGTTCTTTCTGTGCCAAACCATGTGGTGGTTTTATACTGCAAACAAATGAGAACTGGTGAGATCAACAGCTCATTTTGGCCTATGATCTAAGACAGTATGAATGGTGTTCTCCAGAAATGCATTGCTGATGCTCCTTTCCAGTGCACTGCGTATTAAAGTCTTTTAACAAGTAGCTGTGACTACAGTCAGTGGAAAAGAAATGCTCATCAAGCTAGAAGGTGGAATTGAAAGGATAACCCTTTACTCCTACTCACAGCAATTGATATTTCAAATAACAGTTTGAGTACAGCAGAACTCCCTCCTTAAGGCAATTAAAGCTCTCAAGTATTGGCCATATTAGAGTCCAAGTTCCAATGAAGATACATTTCTGTAAATCCTTCTCGTTAACTAAAGGCTTTCAGGGTTTGTGCATAGTTTTTGTCATGCTGGAAGCAGAATTTATATTCATAATGTCTTTGTGTTTGTAATTTACAAATGTGGGTTTCTTTTTTTCTCTCTCTATTTGTCCTTCCCCCCCTCCCCCCTTTCCCCCTTATTACAGTTAAATAATGTTACTTAAGCAGGGAAGTAAACCAAACCAAACATACAAAGAAATCTCCTCCAGATCTCCAACAGCAGGATAAGAGTGCCAATAACTCCATTCAATATTCTTCCTCACGTTCTTTTAGATTTACATAGATCAGGGTATGCTAGTACAAAAAAAAAGTGCCACCGAAGTCAGATTGTTTCTCGGTCACATTAGATGGAATTAGCTGTGTGAGTTTCAAAAATCAATCACTATATATAATGTGTTCTGGTCACTTCAAAAGTATGGCCAAATTTAGAAAAAAAAGTTATTAAAATCATAATCCTTTTGCGTTAATTAGTTTTGACATCCCTAGAGCAAGTGGCTCCCTATAATTCAGTGGTCAGGGTAATCTGAAATATAGTTTACAGTGAAAATCCTCTCTGTCATACTGAGGAGTATTGAACTGAGGAAACTCTGTAATCTAATAGTTTGGATATCCAGACCCTAATTTCTTGCCATTTGAGCACTCCAGTATTTTGAAGAGTAGACCAGGTTTCACAGAAGATATCAACATTAAGGAATCATAGTCTGAAAAGTTTATGGAAGAAAATTCTCAAACTGGAGTTGGTGGTAAAAAATAATGTTCTAAATCTTTTGTTCTGTTTCAAAGATTTAATATTTGACTCAGGATGTTTCAAGTCCTACATAACTCTGGCTTATACATCAAAGAACATATTGCAACATCACCTCTTCTCAGTCTGGAATCAGTCTTTTTCATATACTTTTAATGCCCAGAGGGAAAAGCATAGGGGGAAGAAAAGCTTTAAAAAATTACTATTGGGTCATTCTTTAAACCTTTTTGTTTAGACACTGGAATTAAAAAGTAAGTTGGACAAGAACCTGATAGTGACTGACACACTAATAGTGAAAAAATGTTTCGATCCTCAGGAGACATTTTAAGCAAGGTATGGACAAACACAATATCTACGCCTTCATAAAAAACCTGAAAAGCTAAAGTCTACATTAATTAAAGCAAGGTATAGTACAGGTGTGTGGCTGATTAACAGCAGAACAACAAAAGTTTGAAGAGAGAGAAGTTAGACAATACTGGACAAGAAGATGATAAAAATTACTGGAAGACTGGAGGCATGGGAGACAAGGAGAAGACAAACTCAAATTACATCAAGAATGTGAACAAGTGAAGCTTCCAGCAGCTGTGGAGAAAAGCAAGCAGAAGAGATACCAGGAGGAATTAGTACTTCTATCTCCTTAGAAACATTGACGTTCAAACTGGCATTGGAACTTCAAAAGGGAGATATTAGAAAAATAACTCCATACTGACTATCTGATCTGGAATTGCTGAGGTAAAAGGGTAAGTGTGAGTGATCGACTTTAAGGGAGTCATTCATATCCTGAGGTCATTAAAAGGAAAGGTAAGCAAAGCAAGACAAAAAGGAATAGACTACGTAAGATTTTGAGGCAGCGGAAGGAGAAGGCGAAGCTGGGTAAATAATGATCAGATTAGACAGAAAAAAAAATACAGGTAAAAGCAGGGCACGAAGAAGGCTGTTGCGAGGCTGTGTCAGAGACTCCAATAAGGCAGAGAATAGTTTCTTTATAAAGCATGAGAAATAAATATGCAGAGTAGTGCTTAGGAAGTTTAGGCGAAGCAAGAATGAAATCTATCCAGGAATAAATCAGTCAGCTGAAAAAGAGAAAATGTGATTGCTCACGTCCAATTCACAAAGTTTTGGAGCTGGCTGATTAAATGTCTTTTCAGGCTTAACTTGCTGGGTTAGGTTTTGGAGATGTAACTACAACAGCAGGAATACTTTGACTGAAAGACATGAGTACAAAGGTAACATACTCAGTGTGGTTATTAAATGCAAAGCCAAAAGAATAAGGAAAGCACCAGACTCAAGCTCTCTTTGAATGTTGAAAATGTAAATCTCATTAGGTCATTATAGTCCATGTCTGGTCCTTGATATCCCAAGCCAGGAAACAATGCTACCTTTTAACTGCTCCTGTGCACAGAGAGATTTTCCTTTAATTCATGCTCACAGGGGCAAAGTTAACAAAAATGCTCCTATGCTGTTCCCCACTACTGCCTTTGTCAGGCAATTACTGTGAAAGGGGTAATATAATAGAAAGGACAAAACAACTACTGTGTCTCTGGTTTGAACTGTAACTGCAGCTCCTTTAGCTGTTTAAAACATTTCCTAGGCACCCATGCTGAGAGTCAGCCTTGGCTGTGCTGACAGCTCTGGACATTTTCAATGCAGTGCATTAGTAGGAATTTTTCAAAGCCACGACCAGGACTTCTTTATTCAGTTGTGTTTATTCCTGCTACTATGTTTTGGATTAGTTTGGATGTCAGAGTGATTTCATGCACTAAATCTGCAATATATTGAACAGTGAAGTGAGGTAACAGCTGTGTTGTATGGTTAACCAAAAATGTAAACCCATTACATTTCTGTTGATGTTAATGTTTTTGGACAGCAAGCTTCCCTTTGAAGAATGGGAATATCCATGTAACCTGCTTATTTCTTTCCTAATCACTGTCCCCTATTCCTCCCTTCTGTCTCCATCCAGTTCCTTAAAAAAAGGCTCCAAGAAGCTCTGGTCAGTGCCAAAGCCCTGAGGAACTTAATTTCAACCAGAATTTAAGCCTATACATCAACTCCTACACTAACACCAGCTCCTTATCAAGTAAATCATTAAACTTCAATTCCAATACGAAATTCCATGTGGATTCTAAAGCAAACTCTCATTTTATGGTTTTATACAGTAATATTTGACAGTGTTTTTCTCATTCACTTAGTAACGAGTGATCTAAAACTCCTAAGACTTGGAAATTTGGGCCAATTTCCATTCAGAAAATATTCAACACCCACTTGAGCCCTTTCAATAGGTGAGACTTTTGTTTTCAAAGTCCTTTTCAAATAGAAGCTTCCCAGAATATATGCCTGGCCTCAGTGTGTAAGAGGAGCTATGTAATTATTACCAGCTGACGGACAGGGGTCTTTCCATTGCTTCCTTTGAACTCTCCTCTGCCAACAAACTACTTGGAAACTACTAGAAACCCTTAGTGAGCTGTGAGGTTTGCTGTGGCAGTTGACTGAGCCTGCTGAAGGTCTTTCAACCCCTTAAAAAACCTGAATATTGCTGCCTTAAGGAGGAGAACTAAGAAGGTGAGAGGCACAATCAAGGAGGCAAGAGCCAGGGTAGGTTCGTGGAAGCCACTCTGAAAGAGCACTTTTTCCCAGGGAGCTGGGAAGGTCATAACTGTAGTCACTGGGATTCAGGAAGAGGCTGTTTTAATAAAATCACTCACAGAATCATTTGGGTTGGAAGGGATCTTAAAGGTCGTATCATTCCAAACCCCCTGCCATAGAAGGGAACACCTTCCACTAGACCAGGGTGCTCAAAGCCCCATCCAGCCTGGCTTTGAACACTTCCAGGGATGGGGCAGTCACTTTAAGCAATCTGTGCCAGTGTCTTAACACCCTCACAGTGATGAATTTCTGCATTATATCTATCTAAACCTACCCTCTTTCAGTTTAAAGTCATTACCCCTTGTCCTATCACTATACATCCTTGTAAAAAGTCCTCCAGCCCTCGTAGCCCCTTTAGGCACTCAAGATGCTGTAAGTTCCTCCCCTTCTCCAGGCTGAACAACCCCAACTCTATCAGCCTGTCTTCACAGGAGAGGTGCTCCAGCCCTCAGAGCATCTTTGTGGCCTCCTTTGGACTCACTCAGCAGTTCCATGCCCATCTTGTATTGGGGGCCCCAGAGCTGGATGCAGTGTTTCAGGTGAGATCTCACAAGAACAGAGTAGAGGGGGAGAATAACATCTTTTGATGCAGCTCAGGATATGGTTGGCTGATAATCACTAATCTCAGCCCTCGTACTCCTGTCTTCCCCCGGGGAGCAAAAACAAGCTTTGGTTTCCCAAGCTGGGCAGAGAGGTCACGGCCTTCCTGTTGCTCCCAGCACCTCCTTCTGCCCTGCCCAGCTGTCTGCTGGAGTCGCTGCTGGATACAGCAAATATCTCCTTGGTGTGATGGCACCACCACACTGCAAACCAGAGTTCTAAGTGCCAAGGCAATGCCATAAACAAACCATATTTTGGGGAGCTTATTCATATATTCTACCATCCTCCAAGTTTCCTGAAAATTTATTAATGTTTGAAAACAAACATCCAAGGGGTCTGTGTCACACACTGCCAAGTGTCAGGAATCCTGCTCAGCTTCAGCCGGCAGATGCTCATTGCGACAGAGCAGGGACACTGCTGTTTGTTTTTAAATATTAGAGGAGACACTTTGACTATCATCTCACCAGATAAACATTTGGCCTTGTTTTGTACTGAGAGAAGAGTTTCCTTGATGCAACAGCAGATTATGTAGCCGTGCTCAAAGGCCCAGGAGGTGATAATGATTTAAAGTATCTGCCATAAACAATCACTTAGCCACAGCCAGGGGCAAGGGAGAAGAAAACATCAACGAAGTGAGAAGTGTCAGATTCCATCGTGGCAGGGGGTGGGAAAGAGATAACATCATCTAGGCCACAGTGTCTGCCCATAAACACCCCTTTTGAATTGGTCAAGTAAGCACAGAGTTGTGCTGTCCACCTTTGGCATGGCTTCAATAAATCAGATCTACAGAAAGATGTTTGACAGGCTTTTAAGGTCGATGGAGAGTGTTGTGCTGAGGGAGAAGCTGTTTTTCTCAAACTCAGAGATTTAGACTTTTCATAAACAAACAAATCAAGGAGCCCCTTTCACAGATCAGGATGAAAAGAGCAAATCTCCAACTTTTAATACCAGTAAACAAATGCAAATTGGGAAAGTGGAAATATTCTGAAAATATCAAAAGTGTATAATGCGATTACAATGCTAGTTTTTTACCATCTGTTTTACTAGCTAGTAATTCTAGAAATTCTAGTCCAGAAGTGGGTTTTTTTTAAAAAAAGTCTTTTTTTTTTCAGTTACAGAATGTTAAAAGAAAATTTTCTGAGAGACATTTCCTGAAATACACACTTATGAAAAAAAAAACCCAACAAACATTTTCCATTTGTGGGTTCTGCAGCTATTAGAAAAGGCCAAAATTGTCCATTAAAAGTCTTTGACTAGATTCACTGCCCCCTTGTGCAGAGAGCTGCCACAGTGATGTCCTGGCTCTGGCTGACTCCTCCAGTCCAGTCCAGGTAGGTGACACAAGGATTTTCAGGATGAATGAGGTCAGGTGGGCACATACAATCATATAGCAGTTAATTCCATTTAGATGCCAGCATCAGAGCTAATAGCTGACCTCCTGGAATTAAGTCAGCCAATCACGTTTTTTGGAACAAGCTTAGATTAGCAAAGTGACCAGCACAGTGTGTAAACTGGAAACACAGACTGTATCAGTGCTTTACTTCATATGATTGCAGAATCTTTGATCATGTATTAAAAGTGTTATAAGTAGATTTACTGTCTCATGAAGTCACAGCCCTGGTCCTTTGAACCAAACAGCTTTTGCTGCCCCAGTTGGAGAAAGAATTAAATATGTTAATTATGACAACTGATTGTAACTGTTTCAGTTATTTACAAGGGGGCTAATTACGTTTGATGGGAAATATTCTGTAGAAATTGAATTTACTTTGTCAAGCAAATGAATGAGAATCAACAGATTTAATACAGTTTTGACATTCTCCACTGAGGGCAGGAAAATGAAAATACTCCCAAGTAAATTAATAGGCAGGAAGTTTCTGTAGATATAATTGCTTTCATTATCAATGCAGAAGACTAGCATGAAAACAAAAAGAAACTGTCTCTTTCTGCAGGGATTCCTTTACATACAGGCTTCCCCAGGAGTCATTGTAGCTTATTCAATAATTGCATGGCTATAAATTTTCCATCTGTCTCCTGAAAAGAATAATATGGCTGCAGGCCTATAGGAGGAAACCCAAAACTGCACCACACCTGCCCGGATTTACCCATAAGTAGCTGTAGATGGCTTAGATACTGACAAGTGAGTTCCTCTCCTTTACTGACAAGATTTATAGGGAAAGAGGCAGGCCCAGTGAAAGGCTTCATTGTCTGCATGTTAAATGCAAAAGTGCTTCATTTTTAGACATCCTGATCCCCTGGAGTGGAAATCAGAAATGTCTTAGTACAGCAGAAAGCACTAGAAATAGAAAATTCGGGGATAATGAAGTACATTAAGAAATATTGTGTGGCAGGTGGGTCATTTACAGCTACCTGATAGAAACAGGAGCGTAGGGTTGTATCCAGAGAAGTCTGATACTTGACTGAAGGCTGCAAGCAGTCACCTTCTACTTCTTGCTGGACCAAAGCTCAGGACCTTTTCCTGAGAACAAGGGTCTGCCATGCCAGCTCAGGAAACTCAGCACGGCTGCAATTTTGCCTATCCAGCAAACCAGTTAGCTTTGAAAATGAAAGTGAAAGACGAATTTGAAAAAGCTGATAGGAAGAGAACAGTTCTGAGGAGAAAAGTCCTAAAGATTCCACAACTCCAGTATGTGCTAAGCTGAAGGGTGTCAAGAATGATTTAATGAGAATAAGGTGAAGAACAGTACCTGGTCCATTTGCTCCTGTATTTTTATGTTATCTAGCAGTACTGTCATTATCAGGGAGCCCTGTGGCTGGTAAGGCGTGGAAACACATCCTGGATACCACACGTGAATGGCTCATGACTCAGAGGTTCTCTGTTAATGTAAGAAGCCAGCAGGAGGTGTTATTGTTATCAGGGCTAACACAACTGTCCTGGGTGATTGAATGAGTTTTGCCTGTGTGTTTAAACCCGCTTGGAGAAATAAGACTTTCAGCTGAGTCTTGCACAGCTGCAAGATGATGCTCTGTATAGGGAAGAAGCACTGAGGTGTGGTGTTAGGGTGGTTTAGGGTGTGAGTGGCCTGCACATGAGAATCTTTAGACTCTATGAACAGCAAAAGGGGTTTTTAGGGAACTTCAAGGTTCCTGTGTCATTCTTCTTAAGCATCTGGCCCTGGAGTGCCCAGCACAGGAACAACATTGACATGTTGGAGCAAATCCAGAGGAAGCCGCCAAGATGAGTAGAGGGATGGACCGCCTCTCCTGTGAGGAAAAGCTGAAACAATTGGGATTGTTCAGCCTGGAAAAGAGAAGGTAACCTAATTGCAGCCTTCCAGGACCTGAAGGCAGCCTGCAAGAAAGATGAAGAGAGACTATTTACAAGAGCCTGTAGTGACAGGACAAGGGGGAATGGCTCCAAGCTGAAAGAGTGTAGGTTTAGATTAAATATTGGAAAGAAATTCTTTATTGTGAGAGTGATGAGGCACTGGAACAGGTTGTCCAAAGAAGTTGTTGCTGCCCCATTCCTGGAAGTGGGGCTTTGAGCAACATGATCTAGTGGAATGTGTCCCTGCCCACAGCAGGGGGGGTTGGAGTAGATGATTTTTATGGTCCCTTCCAATCCAAGTCATTGATTCTGTGATTCTACGATTCTCAGATCTAGTTTTGAAACTGTATGAGGGTTATGGAAGAAAGCCCCCTAGTGCTTGGTATGTTGTTCTGTGCCATTAGTATTGTTCTGAGGTCAACAAGAGCCTCCATCCCAATTATCCATTCCCACGACTGCATGAAGTGCTGGTAAACCTCACTCTTCACTCTCATGACCAGTGACAGGACCCAAGGGAATGGCCTGAAGCTGAATCTGGGGAGATTTAAGTTGGATATCAAGTAAAGGTTCTTTCACCCAGGGGGTGGTTGGGCACTGGAACAGGCTCCCCAGGGCAGTGGTGACAGCACCAAGCCTGACAGAGTTCAAGAAGTGTTTGGACAACATTCTCAGGTGCATGGTAGGATTCCTGGAGTATCCCATGCAGGGCCAGGAGTTGGACTCCACGATCGTGATGGGTGCCTTCCAACTCAGCATATCCTATGATTCTTTTATTTCCATTCATGCAATACTTAAAAAAGCCAACACATCAGAGCAGCAGCTTAACTCCCTCATCCTTAAAGTAGCAGTTATTGAGTGTCATGTACCTTAATAGCAAGCTTGTCTCTTTTCATGATTCTCTCTTCTCCCATCCTTTGTAAGGAATTTTGGCTAGACATGCTCCAGTTTTGCTGTCAGAAAAGTAATTGTCCAAAACTAATGGAGAAACTCGTGCAAAGGCTGTCCAGTGAATTAAGTATCAAATATTGATGTACTTTTCTTATCAGAAGAGAGTACATCTTGATTAAAAAGAAAAAAATGGGTAGCACATATTCTTCAGAAACCAGTTTGTTTGTCGGGTCACACAGCAGTACAATCACCTCTCATCTTCTGATAAAGTCACTGATTCATCTCCTTTATCATCAGCTGTCTAAAGGTTAGGCATCTGGCCTTAGCTCATCATCTGGGCTCCCCCAGTAGTCTCTGATGAAAGACAGACTTCCTCCTCATCCTTCATATACATCTGTCCTTGGAGAAGATGAATTGTCCTCTGTAGGTGCCTGCCTCTTCATAAACTACAGAGTACTGGCATGGCTGGCTTAAATTCAAAGCCTAGCCCTTAGCTGAAATGGGGTGACATGTCTCTCACCTCCACACAGAGGACATGGTTTCCCACTTCTGTTCTTTCAATCCTTTGAAAGCCATGTCAATAATTTTTATTTTTCTCTGAGTGCCCCTTGAAAAAACACAGGGACAGACATTTGTCTTGCAGGAATGTTACTCACTTCAGTTGAAGAATCCTGATCCTAGCATATCAACCTGGGCTCAGGAAACTCTGCCTGTCCCTATGCGTGCCACCTTCAGGTTTGGTGGGTTTCAGAGTCTCTGCAAATCTATTATTTTTCGACACTGGCAGAAAATCTTCTTAATCCCATGCATAATGAAAAGGAGTAACAACAAAACCCCTAAAACTCCCTCAAAAGAAAAGAAGATAGTTTTGGTACCAAACGTTGAGATAATCCCCATGTATTCTGCCAGCTCTCCTACCTTTCTTTTCTCTTGGATAGAGGGAGTGTGGATATTCATGTATCCCATTGTCCAGGAATCTGTCATGCAGATAAGCATGGAACTAGCCCCTCAGGGACAGTCTCAAGCAATCCCCCTTCCTGAACTAAAGGGGGATTTGAGGAGGGTTTTTTAAAGTAAGAACTGCCTCAAGGGTCTGGAGAGCAGATGAAAGAATTCACAAACTTCCACATTTTCTTCCATTAACACCTGCCTTTTCTGCATGCCTGGCAAGCAAGGTGAAGTTTAAAATCTATAATCTCCTTCACAATCACAGATGACAAGATCAGTGGGTGTAAATGAATGCCATTTTTCTGTGAACCTACATACTATTTCTTCAGTTTGCTGTTTTACTACTTTAATGGCCTTCCTTATTTTGATTGCAGTGATAAATGTAAATATATATTTTTAAGGCTGTAGTCTGATGATCTGTTTAAATTAGGTGGTGGGTTGTTGCTTGTTTGGTTGGTTTCTTTTTTCTTTTTCGGGCAGAGTGACAAGCATTGGTTCTTGTTGGCTTTTGTGTTTAATTTTCAGATTTCAACAGCACTGAAGGGTCCTCTGCACTTTCAATGAGCCAGCCACATATTTATTTTAGATACTTCTGGCATCTGACTTTGAATGCTTTGTTCAAAGATCAAAGTCTCTGAATTTGACAGCTCTAGTTCAATTATTTTTTTTACTGAAGGTTTTATGCTATTACACAATTTATGTGCACTATGTATCAAAGCTCTGTTGGTGACACAGGTAAAAACATGTTCTTATAGAGAAAATTGATCAGAGTAAAACTTTGACTGCTGGGGAGGCAGGAAGTGATCCAGGACTCTCAGTTGTAGTTTCAAGCCAAATCTGGTGGCTCCTACTTCTCCTTCAACTCCCTTCCTAGAGGGAAGGGGTGTTTCCTGCCTCCTCCTGATCTCACTCCCTGCTCCCAGCCCACATCACCACAGTATGTGAGGTCATGCAGTTCTGGGGTTAGTCAGAGTCTTGCCCTGTACCTGTGTCCCTGTAGGTCCTGGAGCAGACTCATCCCTGAAAAAGCAGTAAGGAATAGATGTACAGGGCTTCCCTGATGAGAATGTACCACAAGGCCACTTCAGACACAAGAACCAGAAGGTGATGGTAAATGGGAATGTCTCCAGAAGAAACAGAAAAGAGGAGATAAGCTAAGTTAGTCGCTGACTACTGTTGCCTCTGAGGAATGTTGTTCCAGGAAGACCAGAGCATTGGAGAAAACAGGGGAAGGGAAAGGTGAGTGAGCAAAGTAACACACAAGAAAGAGATCATTATGGGGACACTTCAGAAGAGAGAGGAGTAAAAAGGGACAGCAAGCAGTTTTTCAGTTAAAACTCTCCCCCTGTTGGACACCAGAATTTTCCACAGAACGAAACCCCAAATGCCCATTTTCACATCATTCCTGATTTAAGCATCAGCCTTTTCCTACTGCAGGATAAAACCTCTGCTCAATGTAAGCCATTAAGCAAGCTGTGGTTAAAGCACCCCACTGAACTGAAATGGAGAGAGCTTTGATCACAGTCTGTTGCAATTGTTTTCTGAGCATTCACCTTCTCTTCCCATGTAGATCAAACATAAGGATATCATTCTGTGTTTGAGATAATAAAGACCTTGCTGGAAGGCAGACATCAGCTCAAACAAATCTCTTCATTAACATGGCTAGCACGCTTTTGCTCTGGGGCTGCCTCTGTCAGCTCAAAGGACAGGATGAGCCAGATCACAGCAAACTACACCCTATAGTGTATACACACTACTGCATATTTCACATAAACTTCTTATCTGTACTACTGCATCTCCTCTACAGTAAAATTTATAACTAGGTAAATCTGTTTTCTTATTGATCCTTCACAGCTGGGTGAGCTTTGACAGAAATTCTCCCTTTAATGGGCATCTTCATTAT
Organism: Dicrurus megarhynchus; assembly: GCA_013399195.1. Taxonomy (NCBI): domain Eukaryota; kingdom Metazoa; phylum Chordata; class Aves; order Passeriformes; family Dicruridae; genus Dicrurus; species Dicrurus megarhynchus. The sequence goes on along the minus strand of VXAD01006703.1, from coordinate 373,293 downwards.
GTGTCACCCTATCTGGTGAATCTAAGCCTCCACTGAAGTCTTTCACTCTGGAAAACAAATACTGTTTCCCTCTTTAGTCAGCTGCCTCAACACATGAAGGGACAAAAAATCTTTGAGAAATTCAGATCTCTGTCACAATGCACTGAATTTGACAAATGGATTCAAATATATTGTGAGGAAGGGGATAAGACAAAATGTGTAGGTATATATAACTGATCCCATAAACTCTCTTTTCTTAAGAGATTTAAGATAAAACATCAATTTGCTACTCTCTGAAGCTTTCTTCTCTCTAGTACAGGGATCTTCTTTGGAGTCAAGAGAATAACCTTCTGACCCTGAGCCACCTCCCTGACTAACAGCTGGCCCATACAGCTAATCCTTCAATTTCATGAGCTGACCAAAATAAAGCCATAATTATGCTATTTGTATTTTCTCTGTTCTACAATTTTAGGCCATCCCTAAAAGACATGTGCCAGATGTTTGAGAAAGACACAATGTGCTTATGAACAAAACAGTTTTCCAAAAGGTGAAAAATAAAGGAGAAAAGAATTCACCTTTCTAAAGTGAATACTTTCACCTATAAAATGGTACATTATTTAATATGTCCCTGTATTTCCAAGGATTCACAACTTTTGTCTTCTGTTAGTTTTACTTTTACAATCAATTTTGTGGTGACAGTGTTGTGCTAGAAGCTGTACAAACACAAATAAGAAATCAAATCTTATGCAAACAGTTAAGATAATATGCACATCCCAGGAGCATAATCCAAGTATTTATTTCCATGTGATCAGATAATTAATAATATAACCCAACATTATGTTCAAAACAGTAGAGCAAAAGACAAGTCATGAGATCTCATTGTGCTTTTAAACAATGATTCCTAGGTGTTTGTGGTTGGACCAAGTTGGTAAAATCTGCCAAGAGTTAAGGGATGCATGCTGGACATCCTCCCAAGAAAACCTATTCACCTACAGCCCATGGAATGGCACTGTATACACCAGCCTGGGTATGAGGGCAGCACTGATACTTTGCCATCCTACCCAAGCAGCTCTGACACTCAGCACAGCCGAGATCAGCAGTGCTGAGCGAACTCAGATCTGCTGAATCTGCCTCTGGACCCAGCTCTGGGGACTTCAGCATTGTTCTCTTTCAAAAATGAACAAATCCCTTCCATCCAACCTAAGTGAAATGGCCTCAGAAGGGGGAAATAGATGTTGCTTCTGTAGAAGATGAGTGCTGGGGTCCTCGCAGACTTCCTGACAAACAGTGTGGGGAGCACTGCTAAACTCTCCTTTGTACTTCAGCATGTAATTAGTATAAATGCAGTTCTTTGAAACAAACTGGCATTTTGTATATTGTTCGTTACACATCTAAAAGCTTCATACATTTAGTTCAGAAGGGTAGTAGATAAGTTATTAAATTGCCCATGGCACACCATCGCTGTAAACATTATGAACCAATACCTTACAGATTAAAAATGTCACTGAAATTTCAGCTGTGAGGAGAAGCAGTTTCCTTCACACAGTATAAATGACATTTTTACCCTGAAGAAGAAAGGAGTTGTTGTTCTCCTATTACAAAGTAGCCACGGGAGGAGGGGGAAGAAAGCATGTTGGGGAAAAATAATGTTAAGGGACATAGAACTGGCCAAGGGGATGCTAACATCCATTTCATTGTGATTTTCTATTAAAGGCTTCTGTCTGTCATTCCTCCCTTTCTGTGAGGAGTAATCTCTTCATTTCACTGCTTTTGCAGAAGATCTGTTCCCTCAGGAGTTGTCCTGGTAACACACTGGCAGGTTATTTACAAGATAACCAGAAGTATAGAAATGAAGATGTATGCCTAGCAATTACAATTTATAACTTACAACTATAATCATAATAACAATAATGTGGTTGTGGCCATTTCTATTTTGTGTTTCTCTCTCTGTGCCAAAAAGTGGAAATTTAAAACATCCTTGCATAAAATAATAGTGTTTCTATTTTTGTTCCATTATCGTCAGTGGTGATTTCTCTTTGGTTTCTATGAGAAGAAAGGCATAAAATGATACACTTTAAAAAATGTCACTAAATGTTTCTTAATGCATTTTTAACTTATGGAAAAGCATGGAAGCTAGAAATAGGAAAACTCTGAATTGAAATAGTTGTCTTTTCCTGTCGCTCTAGAGTCATATATTTTCAATGTTTTGTCTAGCTTAAAACAAACACCTTTCTAGTTTCAAGCCAGTTTCCAACAGAAGCCTAAAATAAGCAATGTAGAAGGCAGAAAGAACACAGAAGCAATTGTAGGCTGAGCAGATGGGAAGAGAAAGCACCTAAAAGACAGAGGTGAAGGAAATGCCTAAGACAGTCTCCTATTTCAGTTTTCAGAGGATTTTCCAAGCTTCCCCACAGTGTTAGTCAGCACCCCATCATTTCCCTTCTACATATGGGAACAGTGGGTGAGCTAACTCCGAAAAATGCATTTTCTCCCCCAGTTAGTGAAAGGCAACTCCACAGGCCTTGCTTGGCGACACTAAATGTCAAACACGCCTTCACTCCCACATGCTCTGCCCAGCCTTGAAGGAAAGGAGACAAGTGGGAAGGTTTGTTCTAGCAAATATGTGGCAAGGACAAGCAAGACAAGAAACTCAGTCTTTTTACGAGTGTCTCCATTGCTTTTCATCCTCAGGAAAAAAAACCAAAACAAACCTTAAAAATAAAAAGCTATTCCTTTCACAGAGAGACATGGCTATTATTTGACCCATTAGGCAAAATGATAAGAAGGATGTCAGAGGCTTACTGGGTTTGGGTTTGTTATGTTTGATCAGCTTTGGCATTGCTGTCCTATGGGATATTGCTCTTAATTATCAAATCTATTTATTCTAAGGCAGCAGAGCAACTACTACAATCATGTTGATTTTCCCCTCAGTGGTGGAGTTCCATTAAGAGAATATTTTCTAATATCTTAGGGGGCTTAAACAAAAAGACCTAACTGGAGATGAGAGCACTGCCCTACCGTCTTGCCTGTGTGACAGACTCAGCACCAGAAAGACAGGGAAGTACTTTGGGTTTCATTTTCTTACCTGTAAAATGCTGTTATTTGGCTGCCTTCTACACAGAGTGCAGACTGGACTTTCCCATGCAGGGAGGGAAAGATCTGCATTTGGCTGGGATCTTCGCTGAGACACAGGGTTGCAACCCACTCTGGTCTTGTGCAGAAGAAGAGGCTTGAGCAATCTCAAGTGTATCTTTATTAGGTAGCACAATCCTTTTAGTAATTTTTGTCTCTGTTGGCTGGAGACTACTGTTGTCTCATTTCCCCAGTTCTAAAAGACTATCTGCTGTTTGTAATCCTGTTTAGAGCTAGCTAGCCTGTATGGCCAACTTGTGACAGTGTACATCACAGGGGTCAAACCTGAAACTTTTTCAATTCATTTTGAGTATATATCATGTGTAAAAAGTAATTTCTATTTGAAAATTTCACATAGCAGGACCCATATCATACTTTGTTCACTTATGTGACACCTTCATAAACTTTAGGGTTTTACAGTGCTGTAACCTACATGCAACATTCACACACAGCTTCTGAAGACAGATATGAAACACATGTACCCTTAGATGTTATATTATACTGTATGAGAAGCAGGCTATATATGTTAGACCAATTAGTGACGTTTTAGTCAGCTGTGCTTAGTTAACATGTCATTAAATGGCCAACAACAACCACATAAGTGCAGATTGTCAGGGTTTGATTATACTTCTCTTTAGTCAAATAAAGTTTTGTCAGACCTTTGATGTATCCCTGACTCTCTGATGGTTTCCATATTTACACCAGCAGGCACAGCAAGTCTCAAACTGCTGCTCAGTTCCCTAAGGGTACCATATCTTGCCTTTTTGGACACCTGCAGTGCTCTCCAGTAGGTTTATCCTTTCACCAGCTACTGACTCTAAGCAAAACTGCATCAGTATGGATTGAATTTAACATGAACATGTGCTAAGAAATGTATATCAAGAGATAACATTCCTGCTATTGTAACCTAAGCAATGGCAGAAGAGATTTTTCCCTGATTTAGGGAAACAGTACACAAAGTATAGAAAAAGTCCAAATTTATTGTTTTTCCCAGGCAGCTAAAGCATTGATCATCTGCTAAAGCAAACAAAACCAGCTCCTTTCAAGAGAATACAATAATAGAATTTTAAAAGCTAGTGTTTGACACATATTTAGTACAATTCAACATGTTTTTCAGCACCATCAACAAAAATATATCTCTTTTGTGTCTTTCTGTCTTTTGTCAGCTGAAAAGTTTAGATTTTCATGGAATGATATTTTATCTTTAGCAGAATCACTTAAAAAAAAAGAAAAGAAAAAAAAAAAAAAAGAAAAAAAGAAATCCAGCAAAACAAAATCCTCCAGGAAATCAGAGATGTAACCTGCAAGTATCAACACTGTGTTCCTTACCCAAAATCCATCCCAAGATGGGGGGATCTATAGGATAAAACTTCAAACTAGTTGTAATCTGCCAGGAAGCCCCTTGGCATTAGTACATTCCCAAACCTTATCTTCTGCTTTAGGAAAACAGTTGTGGCTTAGTGAAAAGAAACAGTTTGTGTGCCTTGGGACTGCTTCTCTAAGCAAACCAAAACCACAATATTTAGGGACAATAGGTGACTTGCTTCAAATTCACACTTCTGATGTGAATTAAAACACTAATGAAGATGTACTTGGAGGGGTCATGAGGCCACACAGTACAGTTTCTGTGACAAAACATCCCACTAGCCAGCTGCTGATGGAAAAAGTACAGCACTGTTTGTGGGGGAGTATTTTAAAATAAAATATCAGCAATTTTGGTTTGCCTTAGTCTTCTGCTCTGTAAATTATTATCTCTGAGGAGCTGTGTCATGAGCAGTCCCTCTGCCAGGGTGCCCACTAACCCAGAGGCAAAAATACTCTCCCCTGCTTGCTCCCATTTACATGTGAACCAGAATGTTTCCAGGCCAGGAGATAAGAGGGTAGGATGTACCCTGCAGGGTACATTCCTGCAGGCTTTTGGAATCTGAGGGAAGAAGGAGAGCAGTGGTTCCCATTCCCTCTGACTTCATGTGCCTCCCATGTTGGGCAGAGCCAGCAGGGTGGAAGCAAGCTCTCTCCTCCTGCCTTTTTGCATATGTAGATAATTTCTGTAATGCCAAGGCTCCCAGCTCCACACAACTTCTGTGCGCATTTCTCCATATGAGGTCCCACCGTAGCAGCCCTTCTGTGTGTGTACGTTCATTTCAACTCCTAGATTTGCACAGCTGAGTCCTGTATGTTTGAAAAGTGACGTTTTTGCTGGAAACACTGTCATAACCTTAAGCGTAGCAGCATGAATGATGCTTCTATAGCACTGAGGTAATTTTTATAAGGTAAATAAATTCCAGTTATTGATGTTACAGAGGGTGCCTCACGAAAGGGATGAATTACTTTGGAGATATTCTGGCTTCTGCTGCTCAAAATGGCAACTTTTACTGTAAGTGAAGAAAAGTGTATATTTATTCTCTTTGTGTGTCTCTTTCCACATTACTCATGTTCTTGATGGGGGATGACAGTAATAAGATCTGCTGTTAATATTGCAGCTATATGATAGCTGACTTCCACAGGCTGCTCAGCCAGTGAGTCACACATCGTCCCAGCAGGTGCACTGTGAAACACATATTTTCCCCACTGTTTTAGAGACCATTGTATTAAAATACTGAAATGAGCTGGAACGACAGAACCGAGTTACTCATACTGCCCTGCATTTCAGCAGCGATTCTGTTCTGGAATGTTAAAGAGATGCAATCATGTGGGTTCTGGAATAAAATCTTTTTATTATTGCTATAGTAACATTGGATTAGGTTTTGTTACAATATGCAGAAGAAACACAAATTAAATATTTTTCTGTGTGCTTCTGTACAGAAAAAGGTTGCAAAGACTTGCGGTTCAGCAACATTAAGGATTTAGTTTCCAAGTAATAAGTTCTTAAATGGTCTTAGCACAAACCTAAGTATTTAAATAAATGCTGCCTGAGGATGTTTATTAATCCACCTTAATATTAGCTATAGACAGGCTCTGATATCATCTCACAGCTTTCTCATAAATTGTTTGCAAGTATTTAGCTTGGCTCATTAAATTACTAGATGACATGCCTACTCTTCAGGAAAACACAAAGACCGTGGAAAACAATGTACTTTAAATGATGTCCATGTTGAACTGTGTGTGTGTAAATGAGAGCAGCTCAAATTTTTCTAGTTTCATAATTCTGTGTCTTTGTCTACACTGTGTATTTGTCATAAAAATGAGCTGGGCCTTACACCGTACCATGTCTCCCGCTCACATTTTTAAAGACTTCTGCTGGGCTATGTTGATCTCTGGTTAAGGTTTGGAAAGGTTTGGTGGCCCAGAATAAAGGTGTGCTGGTCCATAGGCAATACAGCTGTCATAGCTGTTCAGAAAGTTGTTTCTGAGTGCCTTACAGATACTGGCAGCTGCTTTCTTCCTCACTGAGTAGCTAGGTGGCAAACATGTTCCTCCTCCCTTAAGTTTTGGGAGATATAAGGACCAGGCAGCAGAGGGACATGGTACCATGTATGATCATGCTTCAGCCTTGGTAGGACAGTACTGGAGAGTCCCAGAACTGCTGATGAGAAATAAAACATCTGGGAGAGATCCTCCTCAATGCTTTGGTGCTGTAAGTGTACTTTTGAAAATGATAAATTAACCATTTCCAGTAGCCATGCAAAGTGTGCAGCAAGCCCAGCTTGCCTGAGAGAAATAAGACCTACTGCATACACAAATTGATTATATGGCACACAGATAGATTAAAGACGGATGACAGCCTATAGCCTTTTCCTGCCACCAGAATATGTCATGTGGCCTGTCCAAAAAGGCTGAGCAAAAGATTTGGGCTGGAGTTAGCCAAGGCCTTCTAAAAACTTGAAGGGTGAAAGTTGAATCATTAGTTTGAGGTTTTTCTGTGGGTTTTTTTACTCAAGTATGTAAAGATACATCATGCTGACAGGATTCATAGATAGGACTCCCTTTTCTCATCCAAATATCCTAACCAAGCTATGAACAGATGTTCCTTTCTTAACGCACAAAATTTGAGCTTCTTTATGAACAGTGTCCCAGACTCCCCAGGTAAGATGTAGAGTGTCATTGCCAAGTCATCTGTGGAAGATGCACTATCAAAGTAACAAATACTGCTGTGAATCCCTGGGGACTGAGCAGAAAACTGAACCCAGAGGTCTCATTAGAGCTAAGAATTCAACCACGTATTTTACGAGAAAAGCAGGCACCCCTAAACACACGTGAAAATAAAGCTGCAGATGTGTGCAAAACTTTCAGGTGAAAGGAGGGCTGTGGGTCCAAGTGCATACAGGAATGACTGACTTCATTTTCCTTGCTTTGGTCATCTTTCCCATATAATTGCTTATGTAGCTGTTATCTCCCAACTTTTTCTGGAAAAAAAAGTATATTTATTGACATAGGGACCACCTTTACTATGTGTTTGCACAGTACATCACACCTTATAATACACTCTGCCTATGTGTGCTGTACAGGGTCACCCTTAATTCCACATCATGTTAGCAGAGTATTCAGCTAACTCTGAAGGCCTTTGCACCTCCAGAGCAGATGTAGCCGCTGATTTTTTATCTACACCTCAGGTATAACCATGGCCTCGAGCCAATGTACACACCAAATACATAAAAATTAATGTGGACTTGATCCTGGTGTTGGCAGCAAAGAGGCAGCTCCTCTTGGCTCTTATTTGGAAACGTTCAGCTAGGCATCAATGTGTGCTCCAATGTAAGCTTCCCAGAGTTACTGCAAGAATTCTGTTAACCACAAGCAGGTCTGGTTCACTACTCACAGTTCCTCCTGGTCTTGCAACATACAGGCAGAACCATTTATTGGATTTATACATGATAGTGCTTGTGAACTCCTGAAGGCATGGACTGTGTGCTGTTTGTGGTCCCCACACCTACGACACACTGCCCATGAGCATTTATGTGCAACCCCTAGACTTCACTGGAGTTTTTCATGGGACCATTTCACCCTATTGATTTGCTTGACTCATTCTGTGACCCCTTTAAGAATGAAACAGATACTTGGAATGTGATGCAGCTGCCTAAATCTGTGTGTCTTATCACATGAGGGGCTAGATGTTGTTCAAGACAGGAGCAGAAAAGACATGGGCCCCTAAGGGACACCTGGCAACCTCATAGAGGGACTACAGGTGAACAGGCAGGATCCCTGGAGCACCATAGATGACATCAGCTGCCTGTGAATAGCCAGCTGATCAAGCCAAGATCCTAATTGCTTAGTGATGCCAATACAGCTTGCCAGGTGACCAAAAAGGTGAGCACTCTATGGAGAGCTGCAGAGTTCCTTGGCCAATGTGTGCTAGATCACTAGTGGTGAGAGGGAAGCGTCCAAAACCTGCAGTCAGACATCAAAACTGAGTGTCTTGGTCTGTGAGTGGGACCCGTTTCCTGAAGTTTCTTCTCTTTATAATCCACACTTACATTAGATGAATGCCATACATCCTGCAGAAATTAAGTTAATGACTTAATTAACTGGTATAACACCAATTATGCACTGTCTTCATGATTTCCAAGTGTAAAACATCACTCCTAAAGACATGGCTAAAATATTTTAAGAGCTCTTGGATTTATATTGTGGATATGGACAACTCTCAACCCCAGTGTTAAGACTATATTTTTCTTCCAGGCCAGGTAGGGTCCTGCAATTTTGTCCTGATGTTGAGGCATATTCAGATGTCCTTTGGTGGATCTAGCAAATACACTGAAGCTGTCTCAATACCTTGAGCTGCCTGTGACTGCCCATGACCTAGTGTTCATCATTTCTGTAGCTGAGATGTGGTAAGAAATCAGGTAGGAGCAAAATGGGCTGAGTGGCTTTGAGGGTTGTAATAAGAAGTTTGTGTGGCATTTACTGATGTGGGAAGGTTAGCCAGCTTGATGACAGAGTTCATAAAAAACAGAAAGAGGCAGTGGTGTCCTAAACTACCATTGCAGCATCCAAAAAGGCAGGACTGATTATAGTCTGCAGTTCTGACCAGATCAGGGCATGAACCAGCTTTTCACTCTAAGTTTGTGCAGCAGTTAACACAAAGACATGCTGGCCTCTTACCAGGAATCCCAGTACCTCTCATCAATGCAATGAACAGCCTTTGGAGTGATTGAAAGACTGGGCCATCTAGACTGGTGTTCTATTACAGTTTTGCTCTGGTAACCCCATGACTTCAGTACTTGCTCCCCTTTTCCTGGCACTGCTTGCTTCTGCCCATGCTTCACCCACTCATTTTCTCATGCATCTACTTGAGTGGATGGATTAGGAATGAGAGGGAGGAACATGTCCAGGTTAAAAGCAGGATATTTATTTATTAATTTATTTATTTTTCAGAGACAACAGGTATGTCAAAGGACTGGGAGCAAATCATGGATTGGAAGGAGAAAAGAAGAAAGAAGCAGTGTTTTTTCAATACCCATTCAGCCACTGCTGTCATGCTCATGGGCTGCTCTCCATGAAGCTGAAAGCTACACCAGCCAGTCTCTACTTTTGTGTGGCTCATTTCACAATTTAAACTCTGGGTTTTCACATGTCTCTGCACTTGCCAAAGAAAGGAAGGTTGCAAACAGGCTGGAAAAGCCCTGCACACTACAGGGTTTACAATTTGTAATAGGTCTGGTATGTTTGTCTTCAGAGATTAATTTTACAAAGCAAACTGGAGCATGTTTTGTGTGTTTGTGCTTACTGCTCCCCTGGTGTTCATTTTTCCCCACAGTAAGTGCTTGAAGTAAACTAATGCATCTCTAATCCTGCCGGTGATTTCTGCTCTCCTTGTCTGTGTCGCACAGAGGGTTTGTGCTGCCTGGAGGAGCCTCCTCCTGTGGTTTCACTCGGGTCCCCTTCTTTCAGCTTTTTGCTGAGACTCAGCACTCTGGGGGTATGTAAAGCCTGTGCCATGAGCTGACTCGGGACTCAGCGTTATTGCTGGGTGGACACAGGGCTTTGTGGTCACCCACCCTGTCCTGGTGACTCAGAGATAAAAATTCATTCCCTGCCTGAACTCTGGTGTTTACAGCCTGCCAAGCTCCGGCCTGGAGCATGCTGTAAATCTCAGAGAGCAGACCATAAACAAAAAAATGCAGCCCAGTACCAGTCCAAGCAGGGCTCCTAATATTATACTGCTCTTTCTCAGGGTATGGAGTATGTGTGAGTAACAAAAACAGCTTACGTCAATCACACTATCCATCTCTCAGCTAGAAATCTTTTTTTCCTATAGTAGCCACCCCCACAGCCATAAAGTACTTATAGAAGTTTAGATAGGATATTTGGAAAAATTTCTTCACCTAAAGGGTTGTCAAGCACTAGGACAGGCTGCCCAGGGAAGTGGTTGAGTCATCATCCCTGGAGTTATTCAAAAAATGTGTAGCTATGGCACATGGGGACATGGTTTAGAGGTGGATTTGGCAGTGCTGGGTTAACAGTTAGACCTGATGACCTTAGAGGTCTATTCCAACCTAAATAATTCTATGATTCTCCTGCACAGCAAACTGCATTTGGAGGGTCATGTTGCCACTGGGCTTTGACAATGATTCCAGTTTCCCATCTGCAGCTGGGAAAGCATCTCTAAGCACAGAAGCAAACTTACTGTCTTTTCACTTGGGAAAGTCTTGGTTGTTTTATTTTCACCATAATTAGTTGGGTTTTTTTTTTATTATTACTAATATGAAAATAGCATTTGTCAGCTGTGTTGAGGATCTCATTGTATCAGGAAATATCTGTATATTGGAAGAGCCCATTATGCCAAGCACTCTGTGAGTAAAAGGTCAGGAGCATTGACTATCTAAATATAACAGACAACTGAAAAGAAAAAGGATCATAAAATAGAAATGTGAAAAAAATAAAGCAACAACTACAGTACTCCCACAACCTAAATTCGGAGTTACTGTAGAAAAAGTTTATCTGATCCACAGATTACCCACAATACCAGTGAATTAGGTGTCTCAGAGGAGAATTGCCTGTGTCACCACAATTTGTTTGAAATCAGAGTAGCTCTCTTTTCCCTCGTGCTAAAAATTATTTATTCACTCAGTATGTGGGTTTGGGGAACTAATACAGTTTGTAAATTGGACTTTTTTCATTCAAGAAATAGCAATAAATTTGGAGATGCTGAAAGCAAGTGCTTTGTTAAATGCTAGACATGAAAAGACAATTCAGAAACTTGAGGAAGGGGAAGAGATTTTATCCCCTTGCAGCTGAGTGCAATAGTGCAGTAATCAGGATGCTCACCTAAAATTGTAGGACATTTTACCTTGGGTGAGAGCAAAACCCAGATGTCTGGCTCCTGTGTACATACTTAATCATCAGCTTATAGGTATTTTCAGGCTCTGGTCCAGTGACAAGGAAATTCAGATGCATTTGTAGGGACCCCTGTGAGATCTCTGGTCCATCCTGCTTTGCAGTCCATGGATTCAGACTGATGCCTCTCTGGATGCTGCCTTTAGCTTAAAAAAGTGAAAAGCACGTACAACAAATGGACATCTTTTCTGTGCCTTGGTCAAGCATAGCTGATGGGTTGCCTCAAGTTCCCAGCAGGCCTGTAGAATTTAAATTAGTTGCAGGTGGTGACAGTAGGCAGATTTGCTCTAGCTGTGTTCTGGCTCCATCAAGTTTTTGGTTTACTTCTCCAAGGCTCTGGAATCAGGCATTTTCTCTCAGCCGCCCACTATTCTCTGAACTCCACCCAGCCCTGGACGTCCCTGGTCATTCTCATGTACACAATGCTTCACTGAAGGCTGATCTTATAGAGATTCTTTAGAAGAGTCAGAGTCAACAGTTTTTTGTGTTCTAAGAGATGCAGAAAGAGACACTGAGACACTACCAAACCCTTCCACAAAATGCCAGCAGAGAGTCCCTCACCACATCTAGTACTTTCCATGTACAACACTGAGAACTATACTCATAATAAGGCTGCTGCCTTGTTTTCCTCCTTTCTCCTTTGCTTTCCACTATAAACACGATGAGGTCACTGCCTGGTTTTGTGGATCACGGTGAGTCCCCTTCTTTCCGTCCTGTCTTGGATTCCTTAGGGCTGTAGGCGCACATCTGGCCCCTCAGCCTTGCCAGTGCCAACACTTCCCTCTCATTCCGGCACCACGAGTGGGCACACATCCCTCGGTCGTTGTGGTCAGCCCGCACAGTGCTGTGGGCTCACCCTGTGATGCTGCTGTTCAGCTGAACCGAGGGCCTCTGACTGCTGTATGGGCATGGACACATCTGAGATGGAAAGTTAAATGAACCTTAATAATGGCAAATTATCGATGGATCACTCAGTTCTGCTGCAGCCAGAAATTTCAAGGTTCCCACGACCCTCCCTAGTGCACTTAAAATGCTGGCACTTTAAAATGTCACAGCTGACAACCAGAAAGCAAGGGTTTTAGGCATGCTGGACTTGTTCCCTATATTTTCATTTGAGAGTGCCAATCACTGTGGTATCTAAGTGCTAGTTGTCCTTTGAACAGCCTGTGTCACGTAAAAAGGGATCCATCACGCTTATAGTCAGGTTTCTAAAAGCTGCCTGGTCTCCCAAGTTCACCAGGCTCCCTCTGCAGATGAGGTGAGGAGAAAAACATGTCCAGAGGGTTAATTTTCACACTTGTTTCTTTGTGCCTCTGTCTTGCAGCCGAAGTCAGGGATGGTACAAGGCTGATGAGAGCTCTTGTTTGTGGACAGCTTTGGCTGGAAGGATTTCAGACTGCTGAATAGGAGGAAAAATCAGCCTGCAAGGTAACATACCACAAGTAGTAAAAGAGACCTTTTCATTTGGTATTTTGCTGTTTTGAGACCTGGTATTACAAGGTGCTTTGGAGGCAGACACCTCTGACAGGATGTATTTAACAGATCAGAAGTAACATGTGTGAGATCTAACAGCCAGCAGCAAATTAAGACTAGAAATTCACATTTTAGCAATTTAAATAATTCATCATTGCGAAAGTTTGATGAAAAATGTGGCAAATTATCCAACATGTGAAATCTTCAACATATGAACAATATCCAAGTGATGTTTGTGCTGTAACTAATACAGGAATTACAACATGGGTGTGACTGGGGGAGGTTCACTGCTCTATACAATACAAAGAATTAAATTTGAAAAAACAATGTTTCTTTCTAAACCCATCTTACAAGATTCCTGAAGTTTACAGTGCCCAAAGATGGCAGCCACAGTGGGAATACACAGAGAATTCAAAGAAGTAGGAATCTAAACCTCCTGGGGTAGAGAGGTACTTGGTATGTCTTTTCTATCAAGCTGTGCATTTACGGCATTGTGTGTTTTGTCTCTCTTTTCCTTCACAATTTTGCCCTCCTTCTAACTGCAAGAAAATTCATTGTTGTAGTAATTACAGAAAAGCTCAGTCATGTTACAGGCAGAGTGGAACCAGTGAATCTTCTGCCCTTTTCTGCTTTTGCTAGCCCCCAACAAGTCTGATCCTGTTGGGGAATCAGGCTGAATGATAGGTGCAATGCAAACTAGTGCTACACTTGATGGTCTTGAACCAAAGGTGGTTGAAAGGTGTTTAGTAGTGAGTGAATGACAGACGAGTCCCCTATTCTGAATGGAATTCTGCTAAAAATGCAAAGATTTACAGGCACACAAAGTACAAGTTCCTCTCCAAACCTGAAAGGGGTGCAAACCCTTCTGTCTAGCTGCTACTTTACCTACACCCATCCCCAGAAATCCAGAGGGAAAAATCCACAAACCCTGTAGTGGACTCTGGGTTTTCCCTTGGACCTGATGATGTTATCCCCCTTTCCTGATGCCTTTGCTAACTGTCTGTAGTTGCCTATATCTAAACATCCCCCAGCTGGTGTGTCCCAGTCCCCAGGGTCCCTGGAATCCCTCTTTCCCTGGTGTTTCCCATGGCACATTGCCGCAGACCCAGAGACACAATACTTCCAGCAACCCAAGGTCCTGGATCAATTCCCTGGTAAAGACATCCATGCCTGGAGCTCTGTCAGCCACTGGATGCAGCAGATGGCAAGAAGTCAAGACACTGCGTTTGGTGGAAGATGTTCAACAAATGTTGTGACCAGAAGATTTCAGATTTAGCTTTCTGAAGGAACAGAGCTGTACCACAACATTTACAAACAGCTCCAGTTACAACTGCGTAACACCAGCCAGTATTCAGAAGCTGTGCCAGGAAGCTCTCCATGTTGCTACACTCCCTTATTAATAGCATTTTGCCAAGCTGCCCTCTGGGACAGAATTATTGTAGAGTGGTTAAATGTCTGCTTGTGGAGGAATGCTTTATTTTACCGTTTAACCGCAGTCTGACTCGAATTCCAGCGCACAAACCAGGAGGTACCTGGGATGCATTATAACTGCATCTGGCTAAATTTTCTGGCCCCACAAAAGACCACAGACATGAGTGAGATTGATTTATTGATCTCCTCTCCCTCCCACAGCTTACACAAGCAGTGGCAACAAGCTACTCCCACACACACACCTGCGTCTGGATTTACCACATAAATGTTACAACAAGCAACATTAAGATCACACCCACCTTTTCTTTAGCCTTCCAAAGCTCCTAACCAAAACAGCTTTATCAAGACAAGATAATTCTCTGATAAGAAAACCCTGATATGAAGTGTATCTGTTGAAGCAGAATAGGGAATATCTAAGAGAAGCCCATTTTTTTATATGCTGTGAGTGGGAGAGTGGCCTCAGTATGTCCCACTGCTGACCGCTTTTGTGCAATGATCTCCTTTTGTAAAGAAGGTCTGCAACTGCTTTATATTTTTCTGTCTAAATATTCAGTAGTCATTACGGTGAGAAGGGAAAAATGAACAAAGCCCAAACTGACACACTGAAACACCAGCCAGCGAAGAGTTTCTCCTAATGGCACAAACCAGAATGAGCAATAAAGGCCAGGCTGTCTGCATCCAATACAGATCCCATGTGTGTTTTAATAACAAAGGATAAAAATCACTGTGTTTCCCTCCTGTATTGAAATACTAGATTATAAAAAATAATGACTAGAGCAACAAGACGTAGCCAGGGGGAAGTTGTAGGAGAGGTTTCTGTTGAACTGAGACAGACATCATACAATGAGACAGAGTCCTTGTGTGAACCTTTTAAAAGATGATTTTCATCTTGTTCATACACTCGAACTACTGAACAAATGAATTGGACTAATTAAAAACTACTATCCTTTGGTGTTTGGCTGTTCTACAAATGTAGCAATGTTCTTTAGCCAAAAAAATATGATGACATATGCTTAGTGAATTCCAGTTCTTTGTGTTTTTCATTTCAATTATATGAAAGCAAGGAGCACCTCAGTTATGAGGAAAGGCCAAGAGAGCTGGGACTGTTTAGCCTTGAGAAGAGAAGGCTTGGGGGATCCTACTGATGTGTGTAAATAACTGAAGGGAGGATAGACAGGGGAAAGAGCCAGCATGTTTTCAGTGCTGCCCAGTGACAGGACCAGAGACTATGGGCACAGAATGAAAGCAGGACAGTGGGAATCTCAGTGCCCAAATGACTCTGACACAAGAATAGATGTGCACGAGTTGGGTCACAGCAGCTGCCAAGGGAGCTCTTTGGTGTGACTGTCAGCATGGACATAGGCAAGAGAAAGTGACCTTTACAGTTCCTTTTTCTTTTGCACACAAAGATTTATGTCATATCCTTTTTGCTAGTAGGGAATATATGTGAAAGTGAAGAATGACTGTTACAGTAGGTGCATATTCCAACCACTCTCCTGCTCCTTCATCCAGAACATCAGGCATGTGGCAGTCTGAGAAAGGAAGGACAAAACCCCCTCAACATGTAACATATGGGCTTGCAGAGTAGTATTGCCATAGAACGGTTTGCACAAGTGTATGAGATTTTTCTATGAACAGGAAACCCATGATCTATAAACTGTAAGAATCTCACATGCAAAGCAGGAAACTCAGCAAGTCCATAAAAAATGTTTGAGTTCATGTTTTTCTGAAGGACATTAATTGATTACGAGACTTACCTCTACTTTTTCCTTTCATCCCTACTGTTAATTTGTTTTGCCCAACTCCTAATTGTTGAACAGGACTAAAGTAAAGAAAACAGTGCAAGTAAATATGTATAAAAAATACAGTTGTATGTATCATCAGCATGGTGGAGGATAGACTGGGACACTCTTAGGTTTCTTGTGTTTCTGCAAATTTCCCTCATTTGCTGTTAAGTGCACTCAACACAATGGATGCAAAAAGTGCAAAGAGCTCTTGTGATTTGTGCAAGCAGGCTTCTGGAAACCTGAAGAGACGTGATCAAACAAGCACTAGAGTAATAGTAGGGTTGCCACTTCACACAAGCCAAATGCCAGGAAGAGAAGAGCAATATTCAGTATATTGAATGCTTACCCGTTGCTAATTTTATCTCAGCCAAATCAGGTTTTTAGGCTGAACAAAGGAAAATTAGATTATTTCTGGACTTTGATATTCCTCAGTCTGTGTAGGAAATCAGATCATGCTAGTAAAAAAAAAATTTTAAAAATTATCAGGGAAGGATAGAAAAGTGTTTACCTCAATTTTTCTTGTCAAGATTTTTGTTAATCAGAATATAATTGTCAATATACATCTCTATACTGTTTGAAATTAAAATTAGAGCAGTACAAGTACATCCGTGTAGCACCAACTACCTGTTCAGGTTACAGAGTTAAGGATCATTCTAAAATAAACAGAATATTATGGAATTGTAGGAAAAAACCCCCAACAACTTGAACAATGAGATTGTCCTCTTTTTTTTTGTCTCATCTCTCTCTATGAAACAGATACACATTGGAAAGACTCCAAGATTTCAGTTCTCATGTTTTGTTTTTGCGTGACTTAACTCTGAGCATCCAGAATACTTTAGAAACAGCAATAAATAACGTAATCTTTACCCCAGGTGAAGCTAGATTATGTACATATCCACCAAAAATAACAGGGAAACTTATCAGACACGACAGTGATTCGGCCCCATGGAGCACTAACAAGAACCTAAATTAGCATAAACCGAGCCACAATTCCCAGACAAAGTTCTCTCAGGGAGTAGAATTTGCAGGAGCTTCCAATGAAACAGATGGGAAGGAAACCTCATATTTCCCAATAATATCAGATTAAACTGGCACTTGGTATAGGTGATACTATCCATATTTGAAGAATGTGTTTTGCACACAAAATGTAAAGCCATTGAGAAAATAAAACTATTTTGTATATGAAATGCCAATGGGTTTAAGCGAAGTAGATAATTTTGTCTGGAATTTTGACACAACTAGAGTCTTAATACCTGGATTCCCACGTGCACCAGACATTTTGCCACATTACCACAGACAACCATGAGAACTCAAGAAAATAATTTCCCAGAAGACATTTTAATAGTAGCCTTTAACTATTAAAATTGTTTCTGTTGGCTTTTTCAGACCAATACAGCAATTTCCATGAATGCAATTTAGGAACAATTAAATCTGTGAATACTGCTGTAGCAAATAGTTTCAGTCACAAGAAAGGATGAAAGAAATATTTAATTTGATCCTTTCTGAAGCTATGGTTGTGTTTTCTTTTGCTGGTTTTTTTTTTTATTTTTCCCCAAAAGTTCTTTTCAGCTTGATTTCTTCTTTAAAAAACCAGTATGC
Source organism: Dicrurus megarhynchus (assembly GCA_013399195.1). Lineage (NCBI taxonomy): Eukaryota > Metazoa > Chordata > Aves > Passeriformes > Dicruridae > Dicrurus > Dicrurus megarhynchus. The sequence continues at coordinate 355,615 of VXAD01006703.1, read as the reverse complement.
TTATCCTTTTCCTCCTTTTTCCCCAACTAGACAGTAGACAAGAAAGAAGAAGAAAACCCCTACATTCTCTGAGTGCATTTTTAATTGAACCAATTGATTTCCCCCACCCTAAAAAAAAAAAAAAAAATTGCCATTTTTAAGGCCAATTTGGGTGCATGTTGAAGTGTGCATTGCTGCCTTGGTCTGTCGAGGTGCATCTGTGGTGGAAAGTAAACCAGTTCAAGCACTGTGCTGTAGCTACAAATAGTGTTTCATTTCTCACATCCTTGATAAGCATTTGCTTTGCGTCAATTCCCACTCTTTCAGAAATGCCTTGCAACCTGGCACAAGTCAGGACTGCTCCTGATAGAAAGAATGAGTAAAGTAAAGTTGTTTTGAATGGGGGCGAGCTACTTCTGTTTGTACAGTGACTGCTGCAGTGTGGTCCAGAACTGCATCCCTCTAGGTCACACTTGTGGGTGATAGAGGCCACCTTGAGGTCCTGATCTTCTCCCAGCTCTGACCCCTCAGTTCAGCTCCTCTCTGCAGCATTACCTCAGCTTTGCAAAGGGAGCAGTCAGAGGACTGATGTAGCAGGAACAAAAGTGGAAGAGAGAGAAGGTGGTAGCAGCAGCTGAGGAGGTGTTGCTGTCTCCATGTGTGGGCACATCCAATCTGCTGCAAAACTCTCTACATTGCATCACTACTGGCAAGATGTCTTTGGTAGCAGATAACAGAGAAAGGGAGCAAAGGTGCATGAAAAATATTGGTGAAGACAGCTTAACAAAAGTAAAAACAAAGGTGACACCCCTCCCTCTTCAGCCCTCTTGACTGTATTGACTCGATCTTCAAGGACTTCAGCAGTGCCTTAGATACATCACTCATATATAGAAGTCAAGCTGTAACAAATTTGTGGCCAACTCCTACTCCAAATGCAGTCCTCAAGTCAGAATCTTTGTTTACTTTCCAGAAAGAACAGAAATTATTCTTATTTTTTTGTCTAAAGAAAGAAAGAGAAAGTGCTTCTTTTTGTTACATGTTTCCTCTGTATGTGTCTAACCATGAGTACAATACTTACTGTTGTTGTAACTGGAGGATTGTCATGCACAGATAAACTCAGCCACATGATCAGGATCAAACTACAGAACCACATGGTGATACTGGAGCAGGAAGATGCATACATAGGAAGTTGACAAAGAATGAAAAAGGAGAATGGATCCAGCCATATGAACTCCAATTCATAAAAAGGAGAATATTTTCAGCTTCATACCAGCAAAGCATTAACAAATAAACCTTCATGGTGGTAAGCTAGTATTCAGCTTGTGGTCAGCAAAAGAAGCACAGAATATTTTTATTTCAGTAATTGATATAAAATATGGAAATGGCACACTAAGCAGCCAGTTGGAGCAATGGTTTTAAGGCATTTAAATACTGTAGTTGTACAGAAATGGAGGAGAAGAAAAAAGGTCTGTTTGTTTATATATGTATGTTTCTTTGGTCTGAAGTTGCAGGACAAATCACGTTTTTCAAATAACTTTGCTATGGTAAGAAAAGGGCACTTAGAAAAGTCATTAGTAGAAGAAAGTAATAATTTTGTTTCAGTAAAACTCTCCACAGTATGGAATGCTAAAGTACATGACTCTATAATGGATATCCAGAGCTTTTAATAACAACAGCAGGAGCTATGCAAGCAAGCCTGAATACAACGCTCTGTGCCAATGCATATTAACTTGTCCCATGTAACTTCTACTCTTCCAGCCACTGGCCCATGTCCATCCAATTTAAATGCTGACTACAGAAGGGAAAATTGTAAACCTTCTGTACTTACACACTGCATTTTTTTTTTTTTTTTTTTTTACTTTCACTGAATTTTTACCCAGGGAAGAATAGATCAGTTATATGCTTCATAGAGTCTGCTTGATATTAATGCTTTAAAGATTTTACTTTAATCCTGTACACCTGGTATTTCTGGGGGTTCAAACAGATTTGTATTTCTTCCCTACCAGCTCTCCTATGACTTTACAAGAACAAAGCCAATAAATTCCACAGCATCAAAGACAGAAGCAATTGGAAGCTGTTTTCTAATCCAGACCTACACAGCCGTGTCTTTCCCCATATCCCACATCCCTAATGACTGGATTCTCTCTCTCTATAGGTATAAAACAGTCTATCATTTGTATTTGAATCCCTTTCTTTAATATTATTAGACTACATAGGCACATATTTAAAGAGATCAGATGGCTTGTTAACACAGTGTATATTGGTATTGTGCAGCTCTCAGCGAGCAGATTTGGAAGAACAGATTTTTTAAGACTAACATGAGAACTTACAGAGTTAAAGAGAAAAATAAAAAGTTACTTTCTATTCTTAATAAACTCAATCTACCTTATGAAATAACCTCATTGAAAGAGAACAAGCCAGTTCTTTGCCCTGTCTCAGCACCACTAACGGATTACAGCTTTATTACTCACCTAACTCTTGCTGGGAAGTTGTAGCAACACAATATGTACCCTTTCCTGAATGTAACTTTATTTTCTTGCTTGATTCATAACACTTAACTGATCCTGAAAAGGGGAAATACATTTCAGTCCTCAATGTAGGACCCTACATATCTTCAGGAAGATTAAATTTATGGAAGCACTCTATTCCCAGAATGACTTAACAGAGAAAAACAGAATCCTCCAGAAGTCAACTAAAAGTTAACTCTCTTCTGCTCTTTATAGAAGCCTTTCCCTCATGCAGGAGACCTGGGAAGTCTGTAATCTTTGAACTAAGCTAGTTTTTGTTACCCTGTATAACAGGATAACACTGGGCTCACTGCCCTGTTATTGTCTCTGTGCAGTGCGGCTGGGTTACAGGTTCCTTAAGCATTTCCTTTGCTCATGTTGTCTCTGCACAGTGGTAACACAGTGTGGACTTTACCTCCTCATACAGCTTCCCTCTGTTCAAGTGAACTAATGATAGAGGATATGATCTGCAGTACAGCATGGTTTGCTAGTCATTTCCCTCTGAAAAGCAGTACAGATATTTGAGAGGATTAAACCAACAATTTGGTTCTAGGTATACATGAAAAGAATTATCCTTTTAATCCTAGGAAACAAAAGCAATACATTTTTGTTGGTGCTGTTAAGGGTGTTTTGAGGCCTAAACATTTGTAGGCTCTTTATACACCCAAAAGTTTTTGCTGTAATTGTAACTTCCTTTCTTATGACAGTCCAGATTTCCCAGAAATTCCATCTTACCCCAGAGAGAGAAAGAGAGACAGAAAAAGAGGATTGGAAAAGACATCCTCTTGCAGACTGTTAGGGTGGGATTTGTCTCACCTAACTCTAAGCATTTATGTTAATAGGTGTCAATAGCTGAGCTGGCCACTCCGGGCTCTATCTGCAGTCAGTGGGGAGAAATTGTAACAGAATTTGTCTGAATGCTTCCAGGTATTTGCTTTAGACTGAACTGAGCTTTAGAAATGCCTTATTCTCTGCTCTGTCTGCAAAGGCAGCTACGCTCTGCTAGATCACAAGTGAGTGCCTGTTGTCACTCCATTAGATTAATCATGTTTTTTCACTCTCATATTGTTTTTAATGCACTTTCTTTTTCGCTTTTCATTTTTCATATGCCATTTTTACTCTTTCATCGTAGGACAATTTATCTTCTAACATCTCAGCCAGTTCACCAATGCAGTGTGCTCTTCTCAAAAAAGCCCACAACTACAAAAAAGCAACACATGCAATATTTAGCTCTCAAAACATAACAATACCCCTCACAATTTTTGCAGCATTTCCACTAGTGACTGAACTCTATAAGGATAAAAATATTTCTAATACTTTTTCAGTACGTACTATATTGATGAAACTTGCTTCTGTATCACAGGAAAAGAGGTCAGGATTGCAAAAATCAAAAAAAAAGTAAAATTATTTCATTCCAAAGGCACACTTTCTGTTGCATTATTTCCCAAACCATAGGCAGGCTATAGAGTCTTCACTCTTGGACATAAAATTTGACTGGACAACCTGCTCTATTTATCCCTGCTTTGAGCAGGGGCATAGGCATAATTCTTAAAGAGACTCTCCAGAGGTGCAATTGTACAAAATTCAAAATTCTGTTGTTCTGTGAGTCTAAGCATGAAGTCACATTTAATTTTGGCTTAACTGAGTTGCTTAAGGTAAGTGCACCTCATACCTGTGCATGGGTTTTGATTTTCAGAATTACGTCCCAGAAGATGGGAGCACACATCCAGTGTTACACTCAGAACTGAGCATGTTAATGTCTTTGTTTCTGCAGTCCAGAGAGTCTTCAGGAATATCTAATTGATACATAAAATATTGAAACTTCTGAACAGAAACACACAAAGACACTTAGAAATCTTTCTTTTCTCATTCAGGGTGGGATTCGTTTTGGCAGTACTTTTGTGGCTTAAAATAGATTTCTGGACTAAATTAACCACCAAAGCTTGCTTTTTCATCAGTCCAAAGATACATGCACTGCTAAGAGATTATTTGATCTGTCTGAAGATAGGTTTTGAGAATACACAAGATGAATGCCCCAGTGGAGTTCTCCATTTATTTTCCTGCACTATGGAATGAGCCTGCCCCGCTGACTGAGGCTGCATACATAAATTTTAGTGCTGAAACTTGACAAGCTCAATCTGAATCTCAGCATGGTTTAAAAAGACTGCACCCCTGGTTCTAGCACTGCTCATAAGCAATTAAAACCTTTTTCTTTTTAAGTCTTTTGTCTTCAAAAACTGTCCTAGAGAAATTATCATATGAATGGTGGCTTGAAAAACTTAACAATAACCCCAAAACTACTATGAACACTCTTCTGAAATCCATTTAATGATTTCTCACTCATCTAAAAAATATTGAGGAGAAACAGTTACTGGGTAATTCTGTGAACCAAGCATGAATAAAACACTATGGACGATGAGCTGCCCATAAAGCATCTGTGCTTTGCCCTTACCCAATTTGTTTTTAAAAAATTCACAATGCTTGCCTTAAAGAAAAAAACCAAAAATAATGCACAAAAAATCCAACAAAAAACCTCCAAAACCAGTAAAGTCGACAATATGACTTGTGAGAATTCTATATTATTTCAGTATCCAGTAGCTGCCATGCAGAAGACCAGTTAATTAACTGTTTATTTTTCTTACTTCAATAGCTTATTTTCATATAGACTGGAAAGCCTTGCAGAGATTCCCCAGAGCATATCACGGTGATGATTTTTTAAAAAGACAGCATAATCAGACATGAATTCCATTTCACTTCAATAAAAATATGTCTTCTGTTGAGTTTTACACTTCAGTCTCATTACAGCAGCAGTTTTACTAGATGGGTTTATACAACCCACAGGAAGTGTAAGTACACAGAGATGTTTAAAGGGATGTTGGACATTTGTATCTGACAATAAAACCTTGCTTGCTCGTGTTTCACATCACTGGGATGCCATGGAATAACAGCAGAGTAAACCGAGCTTTATTTATTATGATTGTAATTCTTGATTATGGAAGGAAAAATAAATGTTAAGTATCTGGAAATAGATGATAGTTTTATAGCTGAACTCGGTGATTTGCACATAAAGCTGTGGAAGTGGAATACTTAATTTACCATTATGTCATGATTTATTTTACGAAAGCTGAGCAAGCATTGAGTAGAGTTAACCTTGTTAGAGTTCTAGGCATATGTTATGAACTCTCTTGGGACTCTCATGGTTCAAACATAAGGATACCACAGAGCTTTCTTGGCTGATATTAGCTACTGCCTTACAGCCTTCTCTTTAGATCCACGAATTACCAGCACTAAGAGTACTTCATTCAACCAGTCAAGACATTTCTTAGAAACCCTGGGGAATCTGAAAGTGCTCTGAGTGCTTTGAAAGTGTTTCAGTTTCCTGCTCTTAAAAATCACTGTCCTAAATGAGAGCTGTCTTAGGAGCAGACACATTATTCAGAATCAGCTTCATCAAAAAAGGCTTTGAAATTTAAAAAGATACGTTAACTGAAAAATTCTGATTTCAGCAACAGAGCAACATTTAATAAATATCAGAAAGTTAAATTAAATTAGGATCATACTTAAAGGCTTTACTCTAGATACTTTATTCCTTAGCTGTTCAGTGCAGATAGTTAATAGCAGCTGGCATATCCTGGAAATCCCTTTAATGGAAATCTCTTCTGTTCCATTTTTTTTTTCTGGAAAGTTTATAACAAGTTACATTTCAGGATCCTACTCTGAATGAACATTTCTTTGTAATTTGGAAATGGGACCTCACACAGTACTGGTGAAATTTATCTGCCATGTGTTCCCCTTCTTTTTATAAATGTTGCTGAAATTTGAATAATAAAAGAACCCTATAAAATTCAACTTACTAAGATTTTTTCTTAGAACAAGAGAATTACATAAGAATGCAAAGAAGATTAATTTGAAGATATTTTCCCAACTCACTGGCTGAATTCAGATTAATCCATTACACTGAGCTATCATACACCTAAGAGTTATGTCCAAAGGTCTTTTACATGACTTTTTTTCAGCATTGTCCTTCCTGCATCAGGACTTACATGATTATTTTTCGCAGTGATTCCTGTACCATGTGAATATCCAGTCCCAACTGGGTATTTAAGTGGCAGACCCACAAAGGAAACAGGTGTGAAACAGCAGCAGTTGGGTGGCAGTGAGATTCTTGAAACTCCTGGATTTGGCTTCAAAGCGTTGTCCCCAGCTCAGTGCAGATTAATGCTGCTGTACCTCAGCTAAAGGCAGTCATCTTTTTGGGTTTTGGGTTTTTTTTTCTTCTTTCTGCCTTAGTGTCTGCACAGTGATATATTCTCAGCAGAAGGAGTAAATAGTGACTGCAATCTCAGTTACAGGTGCTTAGGTCATTTTCAGAGAAATGAGTTGTAGTTTTCCAGACCAAGGAGGGAGCAGGATTCAAGCTGCTGCTTGCCCAAGAGCATAAACAGAACTCAGAATTGACACAGTCACTGAAATATTTACACTGGGGAGGATGCTTAGGCAGAAGTAGCTCCCTGGAGGCTGGATTCCTTCCTCTCCACTTGAGGTTCCAGTCAATAGACAAGAGGAAGTTGTGCATCTCAGAGGGTGCTTCAGCTCCATGTACATACCAGGGTTTTTTCAATCTACTTAACAACTAATTCTCCCTCTGCAGGTCTTTATCTGTCCTCATTAACTCTAATGAAGAGTCTACAATAATCAAACTCCTTTCTTAAATGTCTCAGCTAAATGTTTAAATGGATGCAAAATCTATCTAGTCCTAAGAGTCTCTAGAGCTTTTTCTTAAAGATGTGCCCTGACAGATGCAGCTGCACAGGACATTTTAAATTGGGCATCACTGTAAAGTCTCCCATGAACTCTAGGGCACAGTCATTAAACTTCACACTTCTGGGTTTTGTTGTCGATTGCAGAAATTTTTCTGTTAAAAAGTCATGTTAAATCCCAGTGTGACATCCAAGGTTACACTGTGCAAAATAACTGCAAGTCACATTGAGAAATATCAGGAGCAGAATTTCAACCTTGTCTACATAACAATTTGTACCGCAGCTATTACTGTACATTTCCCAAATTTATATTAGGAACATTTGTGTTCTGTAGTGTGGAAAAATGATGATCTCCATAAAGTCCAATTCCCCTAAAATGTTCAATTGCTTTTACCCCTAGCTTACTAGAGATCATTTTTTAAGACTAGTTTTGTTTTCATTGACATGATTTGTCAGGCTTGGATGGATGGGAATTCCGAATGGCAAACACATACATGCACATGGATCCTAACGAACCTGTGGTATAATTATGCAGAAGTATGTGCATGTTGGTTACTGTCAACAAATAACAAAAGCATAGAACCTTAATTAAGAAGTGGAAATGTGATACTGCTGGATGGTATTATTGCTTTTTCTGGGAAGAATTATTGCATTTTTAATCACATACAAGGTTCGCGGAAAATCATTTGCCTCAAGCAAATGAGAAATTGGAAGAAGAAATAAGCATACAGAAGACTTCCAGCAATCTCATTTTTCCAATGTGACTAAACAGAAATGTTTGGATGCAATAAATGTAGTTGAAATAAATGTATTGTGACACCAAATATTTTAAGGCACTAGAAGACCCACTCAAGTGGAGCAACTGCTGCTAAACCAAATTTTAAAGAGAGGCCCAAGAGTTTCTCTGCCAGAACTAGCTCACCAAATCTCCTGCCATCTCACAAACACTTAACCAGCATTACTGTGAAGAGTCCTTTTCCTTAACCCTTAACGTTATTTTATTGTAACATTCATCAGTGACAGGGCAATTACATTAACAAGTCCCTTTCTGTATTGTTTCTTTCTACACATGGATGAAGCTGAGCAGAGAAGTCAGGAGCATGACCACAGTGCATAAAAGCAATGTTGATGGTTTTAACATTTATTTGCTACTGAACTGGATGAAAAGAAATGTTTTAAGAAGGATAGACTGCTAAGTGTGTAACCACTAGGTAGATCTATTTTTTCTTTTTTTGTGTAAATGTTGATTAAAACACAGGAATGTAGAAATTGGAAGACTTTATGGATCCAGGCCAGCCTTTGTTTCCTATTCATGTGATAATTGTATTCATTTTTTGAATGTTAATATTTATAAATTAATACTTACATCAATGAATTCCACTATTTTTTTTCACAAGGATGTGTATAAATCATCTATGAAAATGGAAGTAAGGATTTCAAATGGCATAGAAGTCCAACACAGTCAGAAACAATTACTAAGCAGATCACTTCTGATAAGCAGTTCAGTTACAGATCCTGCCCTTCTGCTCTAATGTATAAGATCAGAGGAAAAAGGGGATTCTGCATTCCTTGACTTTTGAGCACAATAGATAGCAGAGTGTTTTAAGTGCCATTTTAAGTTGTCTGAGCACAACTCTGAGAAGAAACTCAATTTCTCTTTAACATCACTGTAGGTACATGAAAAGATCCAGAAGAGCCCATAGTGCTGATCCACAGTCACTAAGCTGTGCAGGAGCAATGCTCACCTGTCCCCTCTGGGGAAAATGTGAGCTGTTGGCAGCCAGTGTCTATTCTGGGGCATTCTGAGAGGGACATTTTTAAAGATAAGTAGACAAGACTTTAAAGACAAGTAAACAGCATTGTGGTCAAGGAGGTGTCAAGTCTTTGAGTGCATCCACAGGGTCAGCAGCCCCTCTCCTTCCTCGTAGGGCTTTAGCAGCCTGTGTTCAGGGTCAGGTCTGATATGGTGGAACCACAAAACCTTGGATCAAACTGTAAACACAGCAAAGTGTGTGGGGAAACAGTGAGAAGCCTCACCTGCTGCTTCCTTACCCAGGAGCTGCACTTCAGCCATGCCCTTGGTCTTGGTGCTTGCCTTCACTTCACATTCCCATGCGGTTAAAAGTCAGAAGGAGAAGGGCGTTGAGGGAAGTATTCCAACTTTTCTTCAAAAACGCTAGTGGCTTCTGGGTGGGAACAGCAAAGGGGCTGAAAACAGACAGCACTTCCTTGTGCTCCAAAAACACACAACATCCCTGCAGATGCCTGGAATGAGAAGAGCAGGAAATGTTTCAGAGAGATCCTTCAAATGAAAAATAATGATTTACAGGGATTCTGACAGAGAAAGATAAGTCTTGGGACCTGGCTGGTGGGATTTGAGGGGAAGATTCAATTCTGCCAAGCAAAACACACATAACTTCACATTCATTCTGGAAGCCATAGGAAACAATAGGATGTCGTTGTACTCATGCAGTGGTTTGATTGATTTGTTGGAAAGAAAATAGAGTTGTTTTATTTATTTTGAATTGGAGAGCAAGGAATGACACATTGTCTTTATTAACCATATATTTCCACCTTTCCCCTCACTTAAATGCATATATATTGTCTTTTTTTTTTGCTATATTCTCTTCTCCTAACCCTGGTTCCATGCTTCAGTTAGTTCAGTTAAATGCAGGATTAACAGTAACAAAGGCTATATTTTTTATTTTGCATACACTTCATCATGCAACCATTAAGGTATGCCCATTTATCTGAATGCCTTTCTTATGCATCCATGAAGCAAACACAGTCATTCCATCCCAGAAGAGACTGGGTAAAGATGCACAGAGCAGTAAGGTTAAGTTTTATTCAATCTGGATTGTTTTGAGCAAGTCATTTGGATTTTTACCCATTACTACTCATATTGGTATTTCTGCATGCTGTGAGATCAGAGCAGAGATGGATCATACTTCTAATCCAATTCTTTCTAAAATGCATGGAGAAACCTCAGTTACTTCCACATCGATTTAATGCACACCTGTATAGGAGTAGGCAACTTGTTCCTCAGGACTAAAGTGACATCTTTTGGAGGAACCCACTGTGGCTTATGGAGTCTGCTGCAAACATTCAATCATTTCTGGAAATCTTCTCAACACTCTCTCCTTCTGACACCCAGACTGAATGGAATTCCTCCCCATATATCTGACACAAGTGCTTCTGAGGTTGATGAAACTTCTTTGGACACAAAGAAAGAGATAGACATACTTTCAAAATTCCTAGTCACCAGCAGGAAATAACAGTTCTATCATGATCTGACAATTAGCGATAATCCATGATGCTGATGTAATCATATCTATAATGAAAACTATGTAGTCACGGCAACATGGTTTTATAACTAAACAGAACACTTGACCTTATTTTGACCCATCAGAAAATTTTATATTCTCAATTTATATTGAATACAGCAAATGTGCCAATCCCCCAGAAACTTCGGTGTTGTATCAACTTCTTGTTTGTGCTCAGGCATTTTGTAGAAAGGAAATCCAGACAAATGTTCCAGGCAGGAACTTCAGTGTGCAAAAGAGAAACCTGGTGTTGATAGCTGGGGAGTGAGAACCCAGCAATGTGTCAGTGAAGTCTGTGGTCACTTTTTCTTGTAACCCTGAACTGTTGTAGGAACTCTGGTACCTGAGGCTTGGCATTTCTAGAAACTTGAAGAGAGACTGGATTCTGTGTCTCAGCTCCAGGAGAGAAATCCCTGGTAAAGCTAAGTCCCAAAAAACTTGGATTGATAGCAAGAACTTCACATTTCCACTTTTGCTGTCTGAGCCTGCAATGTACCTGCTCTACTTTCTCAAGAGCTGAGGTCAAGTGTTTTACATCAGCTTAACTGTGGAGGCACATCAGGACTCTCTGTTTTGATACATTGGTTTGTTCACTCATATAAATGCAGTTCTTTGGGGAATTAAAACGAATGTGCTGTAAATGTGATTGCTGATAGAAATAGGATTTGTGAAATCAAAGGCACAAATCAGAATAGGAAGCTATTTTTCTCACACAATGTTTTATATATTCTTGGGGTTTTTTATGGCCAGGCACTTATTTAAGAAAATGACATGCTCCATTTAGTGAAAGCAATGGAGCTGCTTTAGTGTGAGACAGAAGTAATGAATGCACCATGGGGATGGAAACCTTCCATCCTAAATATGGCTTTGGACAAGAACAGATTCAGTTGTCAATGGGGTTGTGTGCATTTACAGCAGGACTGAGTTTACTGCAGTGCTTTGTCTTTTCATCATCATTCATTAAGTTACTTAATCCCCTGTTTGCCTCTGGAGAAGGAACTATATGAATATCCACTCTGTTCTCATTTATTTTTATATGGCATTGCTCATATTTAGATGCCTTCAGTGTGTTATAATGATTTGATCATTATAATGATCCATAATACAAACATTACACTCTGTAAGCCTGCAGTTTGCATCCACTAGAAAAATCCTATCTGTTGTTATGTGGGAAATATGGAACTGTTAATTGCTCATGGGAGCACTGGGTCAAAATAAATTTTATGTCTGAAGTTGCTACCATTTCCAAAAACTTTAACACACATTTTTGTTCATTCATAGATAGTCACCTTCAGTAACCTTTGATATTCTCTGAAGTTTGAGTCATTTAGGAAATGAGTTGTCATCTTGTCATTAAACCCTCATTTTAGAGTTAATTGGTGCATATTAGGAGGTTTTCAAGTGGTATTCATAGGCAATGGTTAGGATGTGTAACTCTTAGATGAGCATTCTGTGTTTACAAATATATCCTATTTTCTTTGCAAGTTTATTTCTCTAATGCATTCCCTCCAGCCACTCACACATGCAGGGGATTGTTTTGCAACAGCAACATGACACTCTCCATCTCTCACAGATAATCTGTTCCTTGGCTGGTCGGCTGCATTGGCCTGTGCTTTATGTTCTGCCAAACCTTGAAGGTGGGGAGATCATAATATTTTGATTATATCTAATCCACTCTGAAAGCATTTTCATTAATGGGCAAAATAAACAGAGTGGTGGAATAATATAGGACATGAAAGTGCACAGTGTTTTCCAGCTGGGTAGAGCAGCTTAATAGATCAGCCAGACGAAGTAGTTTTCTGACAAACTGAAATAAGATATTTAAACTCTTGCAAGATTGCAGGCCTATTCCTTTTCACAGCAATGATGAAAGATACTCAGATGTAAGTGTCTTAAGTGTCTTTCTGGACCACAGCCTCAATAAATTACAAGTTTAGGAAACTCATTTGTCCTATGGCTTCCCTCTGGAGCACACCAGGTGTCATGTGTACATACATCCCTTCAGTAACTGTGGAAATGGATTTTCTGCTACACAGTTTTCCATTACAAGGACTTATGCTTAGCCAGGTACTTGCTGAATTTCCTTCAGCTAGGGATTTGACCCTCTGTTCTCTGTTCCTTACTTATTTGTTCTGAGTGTATAAGTTTACCATGATAGCTCAGGATGGATATTTCAAAGACAGATTTATGTCAATAATCCAGCCAGGTCAGCTGCTTAAATAACCCACTAAGAGAAGGTTAGAGGTTAAGGTTAGAAACTTAAACTACTGAGATCCCCACGTATTAGTTCCATTCTCATTTCCACATCCTCAGTTTCAAAGCTTGGTGGGAGTGCTGTGTCCACAGTACAGAAAACGGATGCCTTCTCTCTTGCATGGATTCCCGGTATTGAATCACAGAACACATCCAGGAGATACTCCTAAGTAGGGACATAAATGACAGGATTAACCTCCCCTAAAATTAAATGTGAGATATAGCTCCAAATTCAGAGATATATGGCTCATTTCAGCTGTCCACACGTAGGTATCCTGTGCCATTTGAGGAGCCCTGGGCTGTCTGTTGTATTTGCTGAGGGATGTGAATTACGGGAGACCCGTGCCTAGGCCAGCCCTAAGGCATCTCAAACTACACTGCTGATCTACATGTGGGCAGCCTCTCACCATCACAGCCAGAGACTGTGAGACTGGGTCCTTGAATAAAGATCTCTGCTCCCCTAAAAGGAGTGTAGGCACCACAGGCGTGATTCATTTGCTTCACCTTTGGTATCCACTGCCATTTGAGGTGCTCTGTAGCATCCCAAAAATGCATCTGGAGCTGGAAAAAATTACATAGGACTCCCAGAAAATCTGTGACTTTCTGGAGCAGCAGCTGGGCATCAGACAGGATTTCATGGGTCAACAAAAATGGTTTTAGGTGCCAGTCACTAGACCCCTGAATTAAAACCTCGGCTAAGAAGTAGAAGCTTATGTTATAAACATCTAAAGTTAGGGAAAATAAATCCTATTTTTAAATAACAGCATCTAGACATTTCACTTTCCCTCCTATCAGGGCAGAGTTGTACCTTATCATACATTCATGAGTTCTTCTTCAGTTTTACATTTCTTCCAGTTTCATTTGATACACTTCCAGTAATTCTTCCAATGAATTTGCCAACAAATGCATTTTTGTGTCACTAAGCATTTCCAGGATATAAATCTAAGTACTGGAGATAAGGGAACAGTTCAGATTTAAGGCTCATTTGTTTTGGGGCCATTGAGCTGACATTATCAATTACCATTTCAATTAGTGCTAATTGAATTGCTGAGGTTTCTAGATGGTCGTCTGATAGCAGTAACTCATTTCATCTAGACCGAACATTGCCAGGATCTTTCAATCACAAACCCTCACTTGTGATTATCCTATATAGATACTAAAGGGTGGACAGGATGGCTGAAAGACAGCAGCTAAAAACTCACGGTGACTCTGGAATATCTTGAACACATGCATGACTTTTTAAAAACCTCAACGTAACAAAAGGAGTACAATGTATTGCAAAAGCCTGAAAAAAAGAATTGCCATGACAGTTTAGGAGGTTGCTTGGGTATCAGGTGTTATGGCCATAAAGCACAATTTCACTTGAACATCGCAAGGAGATATTCCTCTGATTTCTGGATTTCAGGGAGATTGATGATGACAATACAGATATGCATGCATGTATGGGCTCTTCAAAAATATTTTTCCAATAACCTGACAAATGTATAACCAACATATGATTAATTCAGACATACCAGAAGTGGTTCTGGTGTTTCTGTGACTGTCAGAAATTATGTTTGAAAGAACATAAGTAAAATAAAAAGATTTCATCGGTAGTGAATCTCCATCCCACAGTTTTTTCCATGTGTTTGACAACCACCATGAAAGGTTTTAAGTAGGTGATGTCACATTCATGGGCTCCCTAAGGCCTTCCTGAAGCAATGCCAGGGTGCATCCAAAGGGCTTGATAGCAAATCTGGAGCCCAGGGAGCTGTGTCTCGTCCACATACCACAGCATTCTTTAGGCCTGATGCTCAGAAATCTGTGATATCTGAGTGTACTGTGCTGGTATTGTTTTTTCTGTTTATAGAAACCTAATAAAAATAATCTTGAAAAGCATCCTCACCAAAAACACTGAGGGAGTGTACACTTGGCAAAACACACTCAAACCTCAGCTTTTCAATGGTATTTGCACTGTTCTGTTCCCCGCTCCAGCGTCAGGAAGTGCCATTGGAGCAGATGAAGCAAATAAAAGGAGTGTACTAAACTTTTTCAAACCTCAGAAGGGCTTTGAGGTTTGAGGAAGGATTTCAGCCAATTCTTATTTTATCTGAATCTGGTCTTCTTTATTCCTAATGTTAATATGACTCCTCACCCTCCTCATCCACCCAAATGCCTAAAAACTTATGGCTGAAAATAACCCAAGAGGAAAAATTGTCCGGCAGTTAATGAATCCACATAATATTGAGAAGATTAAGCCTTGATTTCCTTTTTTGGACATATGCATTCTATGTGACCATTCCTCTCTGTGACTTAAATCTCCTTTTTAGAAAAAAAAGAAAGAAAGAAAAGGGAATTTGCTTTTGTCACAGTAGTGCTGAGAGGCTAAAGCCATTAAAATGATAGAGTGGAACAAATACACTGCTAAGGGGCAACCATAAGTTCCTCAGGACTTGTTCACAAGTTTCCAAGTGATTAATTTATTACAGCTTAATGCATTGTTGCTTTCCAGCCCAATTGTGCTTGCTGACCGTGGCATTCTGGCTAACTGCAAACATGCAGTAATGTTGTAGCATAAACCATTATGCAGGAGATTAAAGACATAGCACGTTACTTTGCAAGTAGGAAGGGGCAGGAAATCATAGAAAGCTACTACTAATCTAGTCACAGGCAGAAGCCATTCCAGTCACGTGAAAGCTACTCTTTGGTGAAAACACACCTTACCTGGGTTTATTAAAATTCTGCCAGAAATGTGTAACCATCCACTGAATGGGGATTTACATGATTTCAAATTTTCTTTGGTGTTCAGAGCTTCTTGGCATCCTAGTTTTGATTCAAGTTCATTCCTAATTGATTGTATTGTAATGAAGGGTACAGGAAGGGAGTAGGAAGAAGAAGAAAGCTCAGAATTGCCTCCCAGGCATAAAATGTGTTTTGATTTACAGTTAATGAAACTTTTTTATTATTCAAATTACACCTTAGTATCGTGGTTGGATTTAGTCTGGAATGAGGTTATCACACACATATATCCCATTGGTCTCCGTCTCAGCAGCCGGGGTGGGTTTATTTTGGTGGGCTGGAAACAATGTCAGTGGTTCCCTTTTCATTCAAAGCAGCATTTGGCACACTTGCAGAGTGCTTAATGGTTTGTGTTCAGAGAAAAGGAACTTGACACAAGTTGGGAAAATATTTTTACATTCTTAGATATGTAGATGTAGATTTATATGTGCATATATACACATGCTATCTATATGTATATGTATTTATATACACATGCTATGTATGTGTGTATGTGAGTATGTATGCACACATATATATAGGAACATTTTAGAAGCTACTGAACTTCTAGAATTACCTCCTTCCTTTCTTAAGACTAAAATTGCCTTCTCCAATACTCATCCCCAGTCATACTTCCCCTCTTTTCATCTCCCAGTGAACAGCAGTAAGAACCAATCCTAACCAACTGCAGTTGTGGATGTTTTTGAAAGGCAGCTCCAGTGTAGCAGTTACTTGCCAAGGAGATTTTAGCAATGTCTCATTTTAGTTGTTGAATAGATTTAACAGCAGCTTTTGCCAGATGAATCATAACTGAAACTCAAGAGCTTTGGCTTGGCCCTGCTAGGCCTGCAAAAGTTCAAATATACATCTGGGGGCCACTGAAACCACAGGGAGCCTTGCTGTTGACTTTGTCTATCGGTGTCAGAATTTGCATCAAGTCCTCAATGTGTTTGGGCTCCTCCTTTCCCTTTTGGCCCCACATGACCTCCATCTTTAGAAAGCCAGCATTGCAAACCCAGGTCCCATTACAGAAGTGGAGTTCAACCATTAAGTGGAGTTCAACCATTAAGTGGAATTCAACCACTAAGGTTGAACTCTGCTGTTCAGTGTTTTTCAGTAGATGAATTTCTAAAGCCTGACACCACTTTCAGCTTCAGCTGGAAATGTGTTTGTTAGGTGCATCCCAACTCCTGCTTCCTGAAGTTGTTCACATGCAGAAGTGTCCCTTCACAGATGACTCAGCCCAGACAGAATACCAACAGCACAGCATGGCTTGCTCACATGGGATATTCCAGATGGGAATGCCATTGGGGTATTTTCCAGTTTACTATAAAGGCCATTAATGCAAAACAATATTCTAGACTCAGTTTAAAAACACTAGGCTGAAATGAGTTAATATTAGAATAACTTTTTAGATTAAATTCGAGACATACTTGACACATGTTCGGGTACAGCTGTCATAATCTTTGAATAGTTTTTTTACTTTCTGCTCAATCATAATTTTTTTCTTTTTAATTAATTGGTAAAACAGATTTTTATACTCTCTAGGTCTGATAGTGATGAATTCTTCCTTTGTAATTTGATCTTGTCATGTAATATTTAAATCCTACAGAACAGCCAAAAGACACGTCCTAAAAAAATTATAAAAATCTTTCCTCTTTGTATTTGTATTTTCTCTTCCCAAACAAGACCCCACTGAGCTGACTAGCTAACTTTCTAACACACATTCAGTTCCTATGAGCGCAAGCAGAGTAAAAAACCACAGATGTCTGATAATCTCTAAGAGTTTGATTGTTCAAATTTAAATGAAATGAACACTTATTTTGAGAAAGCTTTCTTGCAGTCATATGTTTTCATTATCTTAGTCACTGCTTTCTTTGAATCTCAGCTTTTCTCTCCTTGAGAATGATTTACTAAGTCCATACTGCTTAAAGAGACTGAGGCTGTGTGCTGCTGAATTAATCAAGCACTATTTTAAACCAGTATCATATGCAATTTAATATTTTTCAGCCATTTGCAATTCATGACTCTTGCTGTGTTATATTTAAAAAAAAAAAAAAAAAGATATTTTTGTTCACATTTACACTTTCAGACTTTATCCTAAACTTCAGGGAGAACAATCATCTTTGCTTCCATTCATCAAGTTATTCCTGCTATTTTTCACTTATGGACTATATTATTGTCACTTGGAATATAAATTTCAAGCAGAAATTTTTCATGTAGACTAAGGAATTACACAACAGATTGTAAAATACAGTTCCAAATCTAACCCAAATTGCTATGACTTTTGCCTCTGCTTAATTACCTGTACTAAAAATGATTTATAAAGGAGTTTAATGCTGTATTTCAACAACTTCTTTCTGGAATTTGTACTCTCATGCTGTGTTGTAACTTTATAGAAGGTGATCTATCTTTAGCCTTCCTAGGAGGCTACTTGCTCAGTGCTTGATGTGATGTTCAGTTTATTCTTTGTGCTTTCTAAACACAGTAATTATGATCAATAGGAGGAAAATCCTGACGGCTTTTGAAAATTCTTGTGGTACTTTCTGGGAAATTATTTTTTACACAAAAGTTGTGACTGCTTCTTTTGTTTTCTGTTAACTTTCTTCTGTCTTTGTAGGTGTTAAAATTTTTAGTGGATTTTTTTTGTGGTGAAGCTGAGAAATCTGTCTAGGAATTTTTTTTTTAGTTCATGTTCTATTAAATCACAAAGCTGGTTTCTAGCAGAGAAGAGAAAGTTTCAATGGAATTTAATAAACAAGTATGTTGATACTGAAAAATAGCACTGAGGCACTTTTATCTGTCCAAGATGACTGACCAAGGGACCAAGAGCAGACTAGGGAGTGATATCAGAGCTCTTGGGTAATATATCCAGAGACCAAAAATGGGCATTTGGTGGGGTCCAACCCCACATATGTGGTCAAAGATACAGTGCACATAAACTGTGTTTTAGGAGGTGAGTTTACTCGCATGGAGAAACACTATCTTAAAAAATGCTAATTTCACTTTATATCTGTGAACAAGATGCCGTATTTATCATCTTAACCTAACCACATGCCTTTTTTCTAAGTAATGTTTTATTGAATCCTCCCTACTGAATTGAGAGTCAGCAGCAATCCTAGCTCTAAGCTAAGACATTGAGGAGAAACGCTCTCATACTCCGGTATCTTTGCTGTATCCCATATAATAAACAAATGGAATGTCTTAGGATATATGTCATTTTAATAAAAACCACCAGCAGGGTGCTTTGCTTTATAAAGTATTGCTCTTTTCTAATCACAACCAGTGAAATTACCATACCTAACTACCTGTGAGTGGCATTTTTAATCCACAAGTACTCCCAGTAATCTCTATGGGAATGAGTAAATCATTACGCAATGTGAATATCGTTGTCATGATCTGACTCTAATCTATTTTGCTGAATAATATAGAAAATTAATATATCCGAGACAAAAGGAGAAAATGTGGCAAAAACTTTCCTACTTCTACTTTACTTTGTGTGCCTGAGGACTGAAGTATCCACTTATTTGTTTTTTAATAACTGACTCATAGTATGGTAGAGTTTTGGGTCTCAGATAACTCTTCTAATATTTTCCCTAACATCGTGGCATTTCTGGCATGCCCATGGTAAAATAAATCTTCCTTACTTAGAGGAATCCTTTGAAAAACAATATTTGAATAGATTTTCTCTTGCTGAAGACAGCTGTCACTTTCGGTTCCCTTATCTCCTGGGTATCCAGGGTTGGAAAGGTCTTCTTTTGAATTTATTTTATCATTCTATATTTGTTGCTCATATGGTAGACATTTGCTGACTCTGTGGCGTACGTGTTATGCAAACCCCAGTGATCGGAGAGTTTTGAACAGCCATGAGCTGTAATTCCAAACATATTAAGAGATTAAAATAATTGCACTGTTTATTTTTACAAGCTTTCCACAACAAATATAGCCACCCACTTCTATACTAAAAGAAAATAAGTGATGACAAGGTCCACACTGTTTTCCAAGGTTAGCTGTGAAATGACTTTCTTAAACTGCATAAATTCAAACAATGGCCTTGCTGCCCTTGCACACCCAAGCCTTCCAGTAGGGCTGGTTATTACATAAATAAATTATTTCTGATCTTCGCCTACAGCTCTTTTTAATAACATTGTCAGGAGTCTGAGTTGCTACTGCCTGTCAGAAAAGCCCATAAATACTGTAGTGGTGCACAATCAGGGCTCAGGGCCTTGTATCCTCTCTGTAGTGTGCTCAACCAGGCTTTGGCTTGGTTTCAGTCTATGCCTTCACTGTAAATGCTTAGGCAGTGTCCAGAAGACCTTTTTCCTCAGGGAAATGTGGATGTGAGTCATGGTGTGCCACCACTTCTCCAAGCCAGAGGAACAGCCATGGCAAATTTCTTGCTGTGGTCCTTCCTGTGTATCTATTTTACAGACTAATTACATGTAAAATGCAAAATTATACCTAGATATAAAAGCAAAAACCTTCTAGTAATGCATTTTTATGTGGCTGACAGTTACACTCTGCATCTGGAGGGAGGTCTGAGGACTCTGGGGATTTGGCTTCCAGAATATAAGGGTCAGGGACCTGGCAGGAATTTTGACTCCCATCAGCTTGCAAAGCCAGGTCCTACAATAATTTGCATGTCAACACGAGGGAAAAACACAACTATGTCTGATATATGCATCTGTACTACCTGTACTACCTTTCATCATAGTGGCCTCATATCCACAGTGTTTATCTATAAATATATATATACATATATGTGTGTATGTAATTTATTATTCTACATAAATAACAGTAGAATAATACCTTGGTATAAAGTTTGATCCCTTTATTATCTCTTCTTATCTTAATTTAATCTAATCTGAAATTCTTAAAGACTAAACTTTGTTCTTTAAGTATGAACTATCTAAGAACAGTACAAAGCACCTGACTCTTATTAAAAATGAAGGAAAAAAATCTCACGAGAATAATTTTTCCTGTGAGATTTGTAATAATTCCTGCTTGCAGTAAGGTGGGCACTGTTCCAAACAACACATTCTTTTTTATATATATACATATATATATTTGAAGTACTTCAGCTTCTGCTAAAAACCTGAAATTACAGAGATTTGCAAGGGAGTGCATTCCTGTGACATATCATAAGTCACAGGAGAGGAATATCTATGCTTTCCATGATCAAGTATGAAAAAATTGTGTGCATATTTCCAATAGTTTGAGGGATTGTGAAATGTATTAAAAAAAAAAAAAAAAAAAAAGAAGAAATAAGTGGGGAAAAAAAATAGCTGGATTCAATCATTATAAACTTTGGACTTGTTCCTGTAATGTTCCCAAAACCACAAGGTTACAATTTCTGGCAGAGAAAGTCCTGGGGCTGGGAGATATCCATGAAAGCTTGAGGACCATAATTGCAAAGCGTCACTATATCCTTCCCCTGTTCATACCGTGTCCTCACCTGCCATGGCAGCTGGCTGACATGTCAGAGACAGGACACGGGACTAGATAAACATTTAATCTTGACCCTGCATATTTGGTCTTATATAAAAATCATAACCCAAGTGACTCAAGGTTTGCAGAGGAATAACTTTGTATAAAATCTTCTCCACATCGATGCCAGACATTTCATGGCAGACATTCAAAATACCAAACAGTCCCCCAGACTCTTTGGGAACATCCAGCTCTGAACTGAAGCACTAACCTGGTCACATTTTTTATAAATCTCTGAGCAGAATATCGAATTATTTCTCCTTTCACCACAATTTTGCATCAACACATTCAGCTGCAATACTTATCTCCTTGAAGTTATAACTGGGTTGATGCCATCCAGTATAAGTATGCTGTTTAGCTTCAGTCATGCTTGTAAAATGTTGATGGAAGTTTCTGGCCTTAATGTTAGGGAAGCATTCAAAAGGGAAGTGGTTTTCCAAGTATAAATAAATGCTGATTGAAAAGATATGGAGAAATCCTACTAAATTCAACTTATTTTTCTCTGTTTCTTGCATTATCCATTTCTCTACTTGAAAACTCAAATTTCAGTTTTTTTCAGAGTGTATTACATTTTTTAGAGGATTTCTGGTAAGAAGAGAAGGAATTAGGGTGTAAGAAGGAAGTAGTTACTTGTACTTTTTTAGTTACTTTCTTGACAGAGATTTGGGGTGTTTTTAAGTGGATTTCCATGCCAACTAAATGAGAGGATGTTAATAGAGATTTGCTTTATCTCAAAGGAAAATTCATTTAAAAGAATGAATGGTTTTCAGAAAGGCAGAAATAGGTTTTGAAGTCAGAACTAACAAAAGCCTTACTGTGTGATTTGGTCAGAAAAGAACGTGATGCAAACACCCCACTGGGAGAAGGCTCAAAGTTTCAGTAAATCAATAACCAGTGGCCATCCCCAAGCAAAGGATCCAAATGTCATGAACATATAAGTTATAACATTCAAATTAATGACATATGCAAAATGAGTTACATTTGTGAATCCCTTCCAGGCCCATGCCTGTGATTTGTTTGCACAGTCATCAGAAAATTTCAGGAGGCAAGGGGCAGAGGGAAACCAGCTGACTAAGAAAAAAATAACCAATGGGATAAAACCCCCCTGCTTTTAGAAAATTGCTAAACTGCCTGCCCAGGTTCAAGAAAAGTGCCTGAATTTCTGATTAGGTTACAGTGAATACTGAATATCCAATTTTAGTCTCCAAAGGGCTCTGACAGTAACTCCAGAACAGGCTCCAAAAGCTCATTGAAAGACAGCTTATTAGCAATGTCTCTAAATATTCCTCTCCATCTCCTTCATATTTAGCCACACTTTTCTCATTTCACAGTGCTTTCATCTCATAAATTGAGTTTTATGTGAAGGTTTCTATCTGTGTTATTAAGTGACAATCATCTTTTCAAGTTAAATCAGTTTCTGATCTCACTGCTAGAAAAAGGCGTTCTCTTAGACCTGGACTCCAAGTGAAACAACCATCTCAAATGTGGTGAGAGGAAATAGTATTTCAGCAGAACAGAAATCATGTGTGGAAGCTTCAGGAACAGCCTCTAAATCTGACATATATGCCCTTATTTCCCCCTTCTCCCTAACAATGCTAATGAGACTTAGATGGGCTGGTGACAGTAAAAATTTAAAGTAGTAACCAGGAGCTAAATCACACCCTCCTTCATCATGCTGGTCTCCTCCAGAGAGGTCTGTTGCAGATTCAGAAGGCATCAGATCTATACCTTGGGTGGTTCTGAGATTTTTCCCTTCACTCTGCGGTTGCTCCTTTCACACCACTTTTGTTCTGTCCCATTTCTCCTGCTCATTGCTTACCGATACAAATTCTGCTTAACATCTGGGAAAATTCTCCAAACCAATTCCTCAACTTACAGATGCTGGAAGTAGTAGTAATAGTAATAATAATGAAACATTTATTTATATGTTACTTCTGTTTCTAAAATACATGAGGCTCTGTGCAAAAACAAATGCCACCCAATCAAAATAAACAGGATAAAAACTTAATAAATACACTGAAAAAAATGCAAAGAGATTTGCAGGTGTATGGACCCAAGGTCACCCAGACATGTGTTTTAGCTCAGCATAGATTGCAGCAGTCTGCATAGCCACTAATTGAGTTAGTCTTACTGCAGCAGTTTCTGCAGTAAAGTTCAGGCTCTCACACAGGTACGTGTTTATTTTGTACACAAGCGTAGACCGAGTTGTAAGTCCATTTGAGCAGCACGTGTTCAATACACCTGCTATTCATGGGATCACAGAATCACAGAATATGCTGAGTTGGAACAGACCCACAAGGATTGTCAAGTCCAACCCCTGGCCCTGCATAGGACAAACCCAAGAATCACACCACGTGCCTGAGAGTGTTGTCCAAATGCTCCTTGAACCCTGGAAGGCTTGCTGCCATAACTACTTCCCCTGGGAAGCCTTTTCTGTTGACAAAGTTTCACTTCCACTTCTACATTTAGAAGGAACAATAATATGCCAAAGACAATTAAGCTGATTACCTTAACTTTTGAACTGAGGTGGGAATCTCTGTGCTACTGCTGATGTATACCTATATCTATATCTATTTATATCTATATCTATCTATATATTTATCTCCTGGTATTCATGAGAGTCTTGATATATTGATAAACCAACAAAATTGGTATAGTGGCACAATACAGGTATACTGATATAAATATCCACTGGCAGACCACTGCTGGTGCAACATTCCTCAGCAATATGTGCCTCTCCTATTTATCTCTTTACATCTCATACAGTCACTAAGCTGTGCAACCAGCTTTCTTCCCTCAGTGACAGCCCAGTCCTGGTTGTCATGCCAAGAATGCTCTTTTGCTACATTATTTGGTAGACTTGTGTTTTCCTCTGCTGGTGTGATTAAATAAATAGTCTGCATTCAGATCTCAGCAAAATCCAGTGGGACTATATGTCCAAGTTACTGGGATATATTTTTTTCAAATATTCACACTACATGATTGTTCTTGCTTCAGCACTTGAAGGGCAGCCATCCAACTCACTTCTGAAAGAAACAATGATAAATAATCTACCAAATATCTTAAAGTCTCCTTTCTGCCTCTGTAGTTTTGCATGGATATTATCCACCCTGGGGAAATGTGCTGTTCCTCAACTTCATGACGGCCCATTTTCATTTCAGATTGCATAGAGCTGTTTTCCTTGGCATTGGGACTAACTGAATGAATCATCCCCATCATGCACAGCAGGGCTGTCTGGGACAGGGTGGTTGAATAAATCGCCCAAGTGTTCCTTCTTGCTTTTCCCTTCTTTCATCAAGACCTTACCATTCTAGACTGACTGTGGCTTTAACAATTCATGAGCTTGTCTCACATTTCCTTCATAAGTGTGTAGGTGGCATTTAACTCACCCTAATTTTAGCCATTCAAATGTTAGTAACTTTGCCTTAACTCATCATCTGGTCTTCCTCTACAGTCAGCACAGAAACACTGGCAGCTTCAGCAGATTCATTGCACCTAAAGGGGTCCAAAACTGTTACATTATACATCTGTTTTTAATCCTACTATCTGCTTTCTAAGTCAGGGCTTTTTTGTCACTTCTTTTAACTTTTTCTATTTCATCATATCCAGGACTCTTGATTAACTCCTTTGTAGGATGAACTGCAAATGCACTGAATTCTTGGAGACCTGGAGAGGTATTCAAGGCATAGTGAGATATATTGGTAAAAATATTACTGATAGGAGTGTCTTAATTTACAGAATCACAGGATTGGGTTGGAAAAGACCTCTGAGATCATTGAGTCCAACCTATGATTGAACACCACCTTGTCAAGAAGACCATGGCACTGAGTGCCACATCCAGGCTTTCTTTAAATACCTCCAGGGACGGTGACTCCACCACCAAACTGGGCAGTGCATTCTGATATCTAATAACCCTTTCTGTGAAGAATTTTTTCCTAATGTCCAACCTAAACCTTCCCTGGCCCAGCTTAAGGCCATGTCCTCTTGTCCTGTTGCTGGTTAAGAAGAACCCAACCCACACCTGATTACACCCTCCTGTAGGCATTTAGACGTGTTGAACCTCAGGCTGTTGGTTTCAGTCCATCTATCCAGCTTCTCCAGGTCCCTCTACAGAGCCCTCCACCCTCCAGCAGGTCAACACTCTGACCTAACTTGGTGTCACCCACAAATTTGCCAATGGTAGACTGGATCCCCAGTAGATCCTCAGAACCAGAACCAGATCATCAGTAGAGATATTAAACAGAACTGGGCCCAGAACTGATGCCTGTGGGACACCACCAGCAACCTGATGCCAACTGGATGCAGTACCATTACAGCTGCACAGAAGTCTCTTCTTAAGTCACTTCTTTAATATAAATTCTACATGATAGAAAAGATACATTTTTTGTTGTATTACTCTTCTACCACCATGAGAAACTGCCACTTTTGTGTGCAAAAATAAGACGAAATACAAGAACCATGCAACAGAGTTGAATATCATGCTAATCAGTTGCTAATTAGTTATTGTTGAATATCGTGCTAATTAGTTTTCTAAAACTAATAAAAGACTCATGGAAGTCTCTGGACTCTCCCCATTGAAGTCAGTAAGCTGTGAATGGTGCTCACAGGTAGCCAGTAGAAGGAACAAAATCACTGCAGCTCAGTCCAGTGTCTTACTGAATTCTGAAGCAGAACTTGCATCTGAGAAGTGGAGAATGGCAAAGCCAAAACTGCTGGATGTGCTTTTCAAACGTTTTATCTTAATTAACAGTTGAGAATTCATTTCTGAAATGCAGAAACTGACTGTAAATTAGGATTGGAAAAAATCTGGGTAAGAAAAAAATTGTAAGAAAATAATAAAGCCTACTTTTGAAAATTTCAAATGACATTGGAATGTTGAAATTGCTGGGTGGTTCCACAACTGGCTGAATGAGATTATCTCAGAGGTCATGTGTAGCTACCTCGAGGTTATGATGGAATATCTAATGAAGAAGCTAACAAATAAACAAAAAATGTCATGTCATTTAAAAAAGAATTCTTTCTTTTTAAACTTGTGTTCATTAATTTATAATTCAGGAAGTACTGACAGATGAATACAAACCTCTGGACCTTTCACATTTCAGAGTTCTGAGCTGGACAGAAAGAAGCTGAGCCCCAGAAACACAAAGATATGCTGGAAATGTGAGACAGTAACAGGAATTCTGATTTCATGTACTAAAGTTAGGCTTTTATGCCTCTCTGACAAATAAGGGGCAAGGCTCCATCTCATACAACACCCTCCAGCCCAACAACACCCTGTGCTTACAAACTATATTAATACAATATTTTATGACATGAGTCATATAACTTACAGAAGAGGGCATTATTAATGTTTGACCAAGTGAAAATGCAAAAAAGCCCAACTGCACTGGAAAACCTACCTAAAGTCATCTGCTTGCTGCAGCAGAAAAATGGACTCTGTCCACCTCTCTAACATCTCTTTTTGGAAGGACTGGCATCAAATGAGACACTTCACAGTAGGCATGACTAGGTCAAAAACCACGTTAACTTAGGGTAACTTCTCTGACCTACAGGAACACAGATTTATACATATTAACAATTATTTACATTCTGGTTTGAAGTATGCTCGTATGATATTGAACTTTCTGGTATTCTGCATTTTCTACAGCTGTAGATTTTGGCAATAGTGCTTCCAGTCACATATTCTGTCAGCAGTCATGATGGATGCCTAGGGAAGAATTTAAAGACAGGATGGTAATGGAGGGCTACTTCTAAGAAGCATTCCTTTAAACAACTGGTTAACCTCCAGGGTTTTTCTGTTTGCAGACTTCTCGTGCAGGAGAAAATGTCTTCAAAATATTAGCCCTTAATCGATTTTCATTTAGGACTTTTTTGTCTGGGTTTTGAACACATTTTCTTTCAAGGATATTTTACTGACTCTCTTTTGCCTAAAAATAAAGGTTTCAATCTTTGTCATTAAAGAATGAATAATCCTGCACACTATGTCTCTCTGCATCTTTGTTCTGTCTGTAATGTTCAGTTTAATTTTTTCCCCTTAGATCATTAGTTCTATTTTGGTATAGACTAAATCTATATCTAATGCTTTCTCTTCTAACAGATAGCCTAGTTCCTGAAAAATATGAACCACTCTTCCCTGTACAACCCTTGTAGCGTCATCCTAAGCCTTTGCTTTTCCAAATTTCTGCCTGGTCATGTGGAGGTTAATTTCTAGTTCTCCACCATCATGAATGCTCTGGGCCTTCACTCTTCAGCAACCCCAGCTGCTGGTGAGTGCTGATATCTATCCTCTGTTGATGCCTGGATCCGTCTGTGGAGCTCTTGTGGTCTACACCAGACAAAAGCCTGCAAACACAAGCTTTTAACAACCTTTCCTCTGATGTCTTTTCATACACAGGTATAAGCACAGCTTATAGAAGGACTAGATTATTATTAATGTTTAAATTTCTTTTTAATTATTTTTTTATTTAATTGTCTGTTATTGTTAGACATCTGAAAATGCAAGGGTATGTCTATACTGGTAAGTCCACCTCGAGATGATCTAATAAGTCCTTGCTGCATTTACTGATTAACTGCAATATTTATCCTCAGTGAAAGGTATCATTACACCAGATCTGTATAAACCATATAGACTAAAAATAGGTTTCATTTGCTATGGGTTTATTCTTACTATAAAGGAAATATTCCCTAATTTTTGATTATACAACCTTTCATATTTTTTAGGGGTGTCTAAGGTGTAAACTAGGAAATAATTGTTCATTTAATGAAGGAATAAACAGCAGCATTATTAAATTGAAGTTCTACCACTGATATTCACAGTTGAACCTAATTCTTCTACTACTTCCACCTGCCTAAAGAATAGATTCACTGTGGCAGGAAAAGGATAAAACCAAGATGACATGCATGTGAGCAAGGAACAAAGAAAACTTGAGCATTACACAAAGAGACTCATGTCTATATGTCAGGATTTTGTGTGCTTATCTTATGCAATATATGGGCATAAGTAGAAGATTATATATTTTATTATAATATTTAATAGCCCGAGGACCAATGAACACTTAGCGTGCTCTCTTCCTCTCCCCCCAAAATGTGTTCTATTATATAGAAAGAATAGTGAATATACAGATCCATTTTAAGATCCATGAATTTAGTACAAATTGAACAGACAGATTGCATTTATAGTGCAGATGTTCTCTTTATTGGCTAGAAGTCCAATAAAAACAACATTTTGAATTTTAAAATATAAATGTGCAATTTTCATTTTAACATATACAGAACCAGGTAACTGGGTGCACATGGAAATTAACTTTAAAAGCATTTCTATTTGCAAAATCCCTATATACAGAGCACATGCCCAGAACTCTGGTTGTTTTCCATTTCAAATTGCCTATAAAATTGGAAGTATTTCCATAATTTTAAATTGCTCACATAACATAGGAGGGATTGGAATTACAGTTGCTCCTCAAATTTGTTTTTATAAGCACCTGAATTTGGAACTGATTCAAATGGCATTTTAATATGTTCTGGGTCAGGCCATGCTGATTTAATTTATAAAATGAATTTATCAAGAAAAGGGGAAATTTAAAGAAGTGGAAAGTATAATAAAATACAAAACTAAATGGCAGAAATGCACTCACCAAATATAGCTGTGAACTAAGTCAACATTAAAGGGCAAAATGTGAGACTTTGTGGGCACACTGATGCAAAGATTATGAAAAAGCTGATGAAAGCATGTGCCTTTCACTTCAGAAACGCACAAAGCCATGTCAAGTGATCTTTTGAGTAGCTGGCAAGCTGAAAATCATTTTTGCTGAGCACACAAGACATGAGCTGGTCAATAGTGCATACAAGTGTCTGTAAATCATAATTTGAGACATAGCTTTTGGAGCTGATACAGACTCAGCATTTTGCCAACATTTAATCATTGAGAGGACCATTGATGTCAGTGCTTGATGTACTCAGGCATTGCACTTGCAAACAAAGAACTTGATGGATTTTTTTCCAAAGTAATATTTGAGTATATGGAAGATTCTGATTCTTTAGCTCCTCATAAATTTGAGAAAAAAAAAAAAATTGAAGCATTCAACATTAATTCATGGGTGCATTTTATATAGATTATTATAATTCATCTGTCTTTAGGATACAGAAGTTGAAACTAGAAATCTGAGTCACGATGCTCAGTTCAAGAGATCATATTATAACATGTGTGTTAGTAATTCTTCCAAAAAGTATAATTGCCTAGATTTTCAGCAATCTGATGTTCTAGTTTGTCTGAAAGCTGGACCCACCTGAGAGAAGTCTCATATTTTTCATAAAATCCTAAGGAAGATGCTTATGAAGTACACAAGGTGGAAAACTGCCAACCGCTGAACTGCCAGCAGGGCTGGCTTCTAACACCTGTAGGGACCTTGGATTTTTCCAGCCAAGCCGACCCCCTGCCCATCTGAACTTGTTAAAACAAGGCTGTAAACCTTCAGGCTACCTGGATAAAAGTAAAATCACTAATTCTAAGGTGTTCTGGTTGTATATTTATGGACTAACATAAAATTCAATTAAAAACTCCATGAATGCTGAAAGCAATATGAAAAAAGTGAAATTATGATTATAATCTGCTGAATTTTCTATATTCCTGCTTATTACAAAAAACATCCTAACCCTTCTATTAAAGCAAAGCAGGTATTTCAACCAATAAACCAGCACATTCAATCATAGAATAAGAAATTACCAAAGGACAAAGAAATACTTGAAAAAGTGAAAATCAGAAAGCAACAATCAAGCAAGACCCCAGAAGAATCCAAACTTTTAGAATAAAAGCTCCTTTCAGGTGCATGGCTGCCTAGCCGAGGGTTTCCTGGAACCTTGGTCTCTGTTGAGAGAGATGCATGGAAGCAAAGAAATCCAAAGAAATGATAGCAGCTCAGTCCTCAGGAGCTGCATTTAATGTAAATATGCCAAGGCTTAAAACGTGTTTATCTATAGAAGTATTTGTCAAAAATGCCATCATTATACCTTGTGTTGTGAGATAGAAGTAAAGGACTCTCCTCCAACACACATAAAAATACAGTGATTTTATCATACAAGGCCATCACTCACTTATGCAGGTATGGACATACCTGAACACAGAGGAGTGTGTGCCACTCATTTCAGATTACATCTCAAAATGCTTGTTCTTAGCAGATACAATCTAAAATAAATAATATTTGCAAATTATTTTGGAATGCTTCTTGAAAAATGAAGCCAGTGTAAAGGATCTTCTAAAATAGCTGCTCCTTTTTAAATAATATTAATAACTTTGTAGAAATGTTGGGGCTTTTTTGCAATGGGTTTTTGGGGTTTTTTTGGGTTTGGTTTTTTTTTTTTTTTGGTTTTTTTGGTTTTGTTTTGTTTTGTTTTGGGGTTTCTTTGCAATTTTATTAAGAAGAAATTTAAGGACAAAGTCTAAAAATGTTTTTGTAAAGATGGAAAGTGCACACCAAGGGACTAATGTGGCTGGGCAGCCTCCCTTAGAGAACAAAGGAATGAACAAGCTTTGCTGGTGATTGCTGCCTTGCAAAGGTTTTACTGCACTTCCATACACTTGGGGTCAAGTCCTCCTAAGCACCCCTATCATGGCAGACTGAAGTTCAGAGGAATTCAACCTCTGCTGATGCACCAGAGGAAGCAAATCAGCTCCCAGAGGTGCTCAATGCGCCGTGTTCTCTGAGGAAGACAGCACGCAGCTGATCTGAGTGTCTGCTGCAGTCTCATTGATTTATAACTATTCTGGTTTCTCCATGAACCATTTCAAGGAAAAGGAAAACTGAGGTGGAAAACTGGAAGAAGAGAGAGGTAAAACTATTGCTTTTGGACACAGCCTTACTGGTGACACAGTATGTTCTGTTGAGAGAAAACTGCGGGAGATTGCTCTGCTTCCCTTCAAACATTCTGAATATATTCTAAATATAAAAACAGATTTCTCTTTTAACATATTCCTCTCCCCATGTAAAATAAATGTTGTTTGATTTGGCACATTGGTCAACTTACTTGTGAATGCCTCTGTCCTGTTTAGATATTAGCAGACAGCTTATGTTTGAATAAAAGGGCTTAAAAAAAAAAAAAGAGAGAGAGAGGGAAAGAAGTAGAAGGAAAAGGTAAAGAAATAAGTAAAATAAAAAAAATAAAAGTCAAGTTTTATGCCTTATTGATTTATGCAATTACTGATTGTCAGTAATATGAGAAACAATTTTCTACATTTATATGCCCAAATTAATATATTTTTAAGTATTGAACACATGAAAAATCAATGCTTGTGTGTCAATATACACAGACATGTTTATATGTACATAAAAATAGTGCCTGATGTATGTTTATGTAAATACAGATCCAAAATACCTATTTTTTCCAGTCTGCCTCTAAGTAAATCTATTTCATCTCTATCCATTTTGTGTCACCTTGTCAGAGTCATCCCATGCTGGTTCTTCAATAAATGTATTTGGAAATTGTAAATATTGTGGCATTTCAGATTCTAACACTGTTGGGATTTGTATAAACCCTCCATATTTCACCTCACCTGTCCAACACAAATGCCCTGGATTTTGGGGTAATTTATGCCTCCCTGGATTTTGTATGTGTGAGCAATTCCCTAAAATAAATCATGGTCAGTATGAGCAGATGATTTCTACTGCATGGATTTAAGCATGTAGGACTATGACAGCAAGATCCTGAGATAGGATGTGATGTTCTCTAATTTTTTTAATTATTTGAATTTTTATCAAAGTTGGAAGAAATGTGTGATGCACTTTTCTTCTGAACTGCTACATAATTTAAAGTTATATTTGAAAATGTATTTAGGAGAGAGGAATTGAGAAAAAAACCCCAACCTTCTTCACAATATATGCACTTGTAATATAAACAAAAAAACCAGAACAAAACCTGGATGGAATTTTCTGGAAGGCATTATGTATTCCAGGATTGGTAGAGTGAAACATTCAGAAAAGACATTTTAATCCTGCAAACTATTATTCTAATACTTAACTTTGCTCATTTAAGTATTCACTGAGTGGGCAGTACTACTCAATTCTAGCAGAGTGTTCAGACTGCTTGTTCTAAAAATGTCAGTCTCCAAAATTTAGAAGAAAAAATAAAATGGAGGTGTCAGCTACCCCAAAGACTCCTTTTACCTCCCTATAATGCCTGAAGTTGCATGAGGGTGTCCTGTCACCACCACCAAGGGCTGGAAATTCACTTCTGGTCTGCACAGAACCAGAGTTTGAGGCAAAACTGAGAACACAAAGCAAAAACCGTAGAGAGAGGAGCAACTGATTTTACCGCTGTTTGACATAATGTAGGTTTTTTTAAGATGTTGAAGTAAAATAACAGACTAATTGTCAGCTACAGTCACTCATAAGCTGAAAGTCAAGTGACTGCCAAAGGCTCTGTTGGGTGCGGAGTTCAAACAGGTTCAACTGATTTTAGAGCAGTTTTGAGGCATGAAAAAATTTAACAGTAAAGAGGGATTGTATGAGCTTTGGGGGCCTCAAAACCCAATCACACTTATATTTTTGCTGGAGAAGGAAAAATAGTTCACTGTAGTTTAGGTCAGTCTCTTTTTTATTTCATTTTTAAACCTTCATTTTTACAATTTCATGATTTATTTTTCCAGGTGTTTTCAAAATTCCAGCTTTAAATACAGAAGCTATAAGAACCAATGGCAGCTTTTGAAAGAAAGCTTTGGCATACGGTCTTGACGCTTTTCATGTTCTGTAGCCACAGGAAAAAAAGTGAAAAATATTAATTTCCCTGTGCTTTTTCCATGATGGTTCCCCAAAATTTTGGTTATTATAAGTCTGTGACACTCATACAGAGGTCACGTGTCTCTAATTTAAAGGTAAACTGAAATCAGCACCCTAAAACCAGACAGCTTTTGTCCTTTTCCACATCTTTGTCCTTGATAGAAATCTATCCTACCATAGTCTGTTATATCTTGTTGACCTGTTCAAAAATCCCAAGCTATGGCTGGGAGAAATTTCCCAGGGGATTTCTTGATAGACTGCACCTTCATAACAGAATTTTCCCTATCAGAAAGGCATGATCAAACTTTGATTTGACAAAGTCCTCTCTCCTTGCCTATGGAGGCACATGCATTGATATTTCAGGGCTTGACAGAAAACCTGTGGAGTTTTACTACTTGAATTGTCATGGTTTGGTGGATTGAAACAATGACTGTGAAGACAGGAGCTGATTCCCCCTTTTTCTTGGATCTTGAGAGGGCAGGATAATGGGTAACATCTCATTATCTTGGATGACATCAGCTTTTTACCCCTTTTTTGGGTTTTGTTTTGGGACAGTGTGTGTCCCTGCCTTTTTTTCTTCACTCAAAAAAACCTGAAGAACAAAAACTAACAGAAACTTAAGGAAAAACCAACTGCCTATGCACCATTTTTCTTTAGAGTTTACAAATTCACAATTTTTTTCTTAGATCCTTTTAAAACATTTGCTATCAGTATCTGCTCTTGCTCAGATTCTTATAAAACTGTATGTATTTGGGAAGATGTTTTCAATGACCAGGAAGCATTTAGTGAAGTACTACATTAACTAAGCTTGAAAAGAGAATGTTGCCTGCTCTCTTAAACTTTGGGAAACACGATACAGGCACTCTGCTTCCCTTTGACACACTTGATTCAATTTCAAGTCACTACAAATGAGATCCTTACATGCCAACAATGCACAGGACATCAGTATTATCCCAGGACATTCAGCCAGTTCATTGCAGTTCATGGATCAGTATAAGCAAGAATACAAACACGTTTTTCAAATTTCTGTTAAACACATGCTGTCAGTAATTTAGAACTGGAGGTGCAAAACATTTCTATTTAGTGATCTCTGGGTAATTATCTGCTCTAAGTTTCCCGTGTTGGTTTTACTCAGACCTTTTGTCCTAACGATGCAACAATGTTCTAATTAGAAAAAAATTACACCATAGAAAATTATACATAAACAATTCTTTTTATTCTAAAATTCATGAGAGTCACAGATTAATAGATTACAATGTGAAACAATTTTATATATGTATTTGACACACTAGATGGAAGATAAAATGACATTATTTTAAAAAATACTGACCTGGAACAAACCATATTTAACTGACAGATTTTTTAGTGATGGATTTTTTAACAAATGTGTCAAAATGAAATCAGGAAAAAGAAAGGGAAATCTTTCTTTCTTACTTGGATCTTTGAAAGTCTATATGTAATTACAATTCCAGCACAATCTAATCCTATGGAGCAAGAAGTACCTATTTTTTTGTCACTTTACAAAATGTTTTTCCACTAAATAACATTTTAGTCTAGACAAAGGGTTTCCTTCAGTTTTATGCATGGCTAAATGAAATAGCTGAAAGCTGAGCACATGTGCTTGTAAGATTCTTGACATTGCTTAAGAAGATTCAGACTGTATGAATTCACTGCAAGTTACCCAAAATTACAGTTAATTTTTCTCAAGCAAGTGCCCAAACCTCTCAGCAGAGCCCGTGTCCTCCCTACCATTTTGCTGAAGCCAAAGCACTGCAGCCACTGCCACAGAAAAAAGGATCCCAGGGCCAGAGGGATCATGAGCCTCTTCCACCATTTTGTTTCTACATCTCTTGGCTAGGAGGAGCACATCAGCATTCCTGATGCTGATACCAGTTTTACATCCAAGAACATGTCACTGTCTCAAAAAACCACCAAAACCTAAGTATTAAGACAAGGAGGAACAGACTCCAGGCCTGCCCCCTCTTTGGTGCATCCTTCCCTGTTTTTCTCTTTGAACAAAATAAATTCCGAATTGAAGCATTTTCACTGAACATTCTTATTTTGGTGGAACAGTGTTTTTTGATGAAAAGCTGCTCCACGGGAGGGTTTTCTCCCTGCCATCTGTGGTGAAGAGCAAGTTGCTATATCAACACAGAGATACAATCAGAAACAGAATGGAGAAGTCCTGACAGACTACAGGGCCCTGATGTTATGATATTGTTGTAACCTTTTCCTGTGTGTAAGCATTGCTGAATTTAGAGCACTTTGGGGAATTCCCAGTGGCAGAAATTCAGGGCTAAGATCCTGTCTTACAGATGCTAAGTAATGACTTGTAAATGTAATGTGAAATAAGAAAAGGAGAGAAAGAGTTAAAATGCACACATTGTAAGCTCAGCTTTGAGCCTCTGTATTCTGTTAAAGTTAAAAAATAAGCAAACAATTGCCGAGAACAGCTGATGGGCAATCAAGTTTTAAAGCCTAATCGGCTCTGCAGTCTGTTCCTAGAAATATATTTGGACACACATCTCACTCATCAGTCTGGGCACAGACACTGGTGAGAGGCATGTGCATAAAATTAAGGAACTTAGAAAATGAGAAGGGAACAGCTTCTCTGCAATAGTAGGCACACTGGGATGTATAGAATATTTTTTTTATAAAGGAGGCTAAAAAGCTTTACTTTTTTATCAACTGGAGGCATGAAATAGTCAAAAAAGCCGAAAGCAATTAAGGGTACAATTGCTATTGACTTCAAGAAAGGCTGAATACTGCTTTCCTTAGGTTCTTGGAAAATACTGGGCTTTACTTCCAATTGTTCTATTACCACAGAATTAAAGCATGGAGAGCAGCCAGTGAGAAATCAGTCATGTCACCTATGAGGAGTAATGGAAGGTAATTCTGAACATTTATTCCACAAGCAATGTGAACCCCAAGCAAAAGATAATAATGGTCCTGATAAAGAAGAGAGAATTTCAATCCAATAGAAATAGTTTCTAAAGGAATATTTTACAAGATGTATTCAAAGGATATTTGAAATCCCAAAGCTGTGGAAAACAATGGCAGCAATCCCACTGGCTTTAGCAAGCTGACAATTTCAGTCAAGATCTGTAACATGAGGTCCAAGTTAATGAGAAACCTTAACTCTTGTGATCACTGGCCAGTTTTTGAGTGATTTAATTATTTGCTAAACCTGAATTTCTTCAATCTTGTCTTCAAATATATAACTTACAATATATATTTCAAAAATATGTGTAGGGCAGATGGACAGATGACATTTTCAGTATAAAGAAATGAATCAGAACTCAGAGTCAATTGAGCTGAAACTTTTTCATTGAGGATGAAGAAAATTAATATCAGCTATATGTTTGTATTTCTAAATTTACTACATTTGGCTCAGAGGGAGGGTTTTTATGAGGTTCACAACCTATCCAAACCCAGAAAATACAGAAAATCTCTCCAAGAAGTTTTTCTAAATGTCACATTTTCCATACAATTCCAGGAGAACAGAGTAATTTGATCTTTACAAAATTACTGGAATTCCTATAGGAAAAAATTCTGTCCATATTTTCTACTGCTTTAAGTTAACTTATCTGCATTGATTTTGCTGATAATTTACCCCTTTGCACCAGGTCTTTCCCAAATTCCTTAAAAAAACTCCTTTAATTTGCTCAGGATTTGTCTTTTCCTTATAGGCTTATGAACCCAAGAATCCTGAAGCATATTCCAGTAAGATAATATTTCTTGTTTAAAATGTACAGATTAGTTCATGATGCAAATTCCCTGTGAAACTTCCAATTTAAAAAGAAAAATTGTAAAAAATGATCATCTGGTTGTATTTTTTCTATTCTTATGTATTTGTTTCTATTCTTATGGCTCAGACAAAGATGTCTTATTAAAAGAATTCTGTTTTCAATAACTAATCAGAACAGCTTTGTGGTTTGAACAATCTCCCATTTAGTGGGTGTTGCTTTATCAGTTAACAGAAGAACACGAAATAGCCAACAAGCAATCCCTGAGATTATGGTTGTGTTGACAGCGACTGTACAGATTTGCTTCTGCAGAAAATAAAGGGAAATATGAATGAAGAGATTTACAAGTCTCACCTTGGTCTAACACAAAAAAGCCTTATGCACAGCACAGCACAAAACACCATGGTTTATAGCAACTTCATATGGGAACACCCACAGCAGAGGACAGCAATACAACCCAGACTTCTGCTGATACCAACCTTTCATATTAGTATTAGTTCACCAACAGGAATTCCTAGGTGAGAATTATATTTCTTAACTAGAAGCTTACACTCTTAATGTGTGCAGTGCTTTTCTCACCAGGTTTTGGACTGCCATGGTAGTTGTGCTTTAATTCAAAGCTTTACTCATGGCTGCGCTTTGATTTTGTAAGTTTGTTATTGTGGGTTATTTTAGGATTTTTTCCCCATTACTGATTTTCTATCATAGTTTTCTTTATTTTTCCAAAAGCTTTCAAAGCTGGAGCTGTTGGAGGCTTATGGGTGTGGTTATGTAGAGCCCCAAGGACCATGAATTTTGTATCGTCCTAAGGATGCCTGAACTACAGGCTCTCTTTGTACGATATGAGTTCATGATCCAAGATACGAGGCTAATTTAATTAGGTATAAATTACAGATGATGAAGTTCCTGTTTGCATCCTCTTACACTACAGCTTGTATAAGCAGGGTTTCTACTTCTCATTATTCATAAGAATCTTAATGAGAAAAATAAAACTAATAATGAAATGTGACCTCTAAGGAATTAGAGGGAATTGACTTATTCAATCTTAAGAAAATAAGTCTAAAAATACCTAATGGGATTATGTACAGACTGTACTTTGACATATTCAACACTTAAGTGGTCAAGGTCCTGAGCACCTGCTTTAACTAAACCTTTCCTGAGAAAGGAGTTGGATCAGATAACTCTAGAGGTTCCTTCTGGCCTAACATAACTCTACAATTCAGATTCATCTCTATATTCTATGATCAGAGGAATTAATTTGCTGTACCACAAACAAGAATTTGCATGTGTGGTTTTTTTTAAAATCTAGAATATATTTTGGAATAGTTAATTTTTTTAGACTTACTTGGTTATATGGAAATGAATGCTCAATTTTGCTTCTGTTCAGATTTTTTTTTTTTTTTAATACCAGTTTTGATGGTTAAAAATGCTGGCTTCCAGTTTTCCATAAGCAAATACAGGGTCCAGGACACAGTTTCTTTTTTGCAGTAGTGCTTTAAAGCAATTTTCTGGAAAAAAAGGTGTTTTATAACCACTGGAAAATTTACAGTAACACAATTCAGGTTTGTGATAAGCATTACTTGCTCATTAAAAAGAATCAAGGTTAAATCCTTCAGGAAATGCTGTGGAGCTGTATATTTTTTAAATATCCCTCAATAAAACCACAGTAATGTTCTATGTTTCACAAAATATTTATTGCATGCCATTAGCTGAAAACAACACCATCAAAGCTGTGGGAAAGAGGTATATGAGAATACCAACAGCGATATGAAATTATCTCGCTTGCAAGGTTTCCATTTCCAGATCTACCATAACATAACAAAATTAAGAGAGCAAATCCATCAACACTGAATAAGTGGTTCAAAATTGGGCTTTTTCACTCTGGAGTTAAGCTAGGTAAAGAGCAGGAGTAAAAGGATATTAATAACTCCAGTTGCTTACAATTCTTGTTAAACACATCTATGGATTATCAGTTATATAATACAACCAAGTGTTTCCTTCAGGCTTTTATCACTTTAGATTGGAAAATATGTGAAAATGTTTCATGAGACTAAAAATTAAAACCAAGTTAAATATCTATAACATTACTATTACTATGGAATTCTCATAAGTGGCATTAATTACTGAAAGGAATAGAAATGTAGAAAATGACGTTTTTCAAGCTGTGAGCAGCAGTGTCTGTTCTTCAGAAAATACCATTTTTCATGACATACTTTACTTTCTCTTAATATTGGGTTGGAAGGGACCAAGTTCATCTAATTCCAAGCACCCTGCCATGGGCAGGGCCCTCTCAAACTGGTCCGGGTTTCTCAAAGCCCCACTGTAGCTGCCTTGAACACTTTCAGGGATGGGACATAAACAGCTTGCCTGGACAACCTGCTCCAGTGCCTCACCACCCTAACACCCAATCTGAACCTACTCTCTTTCAGTTTAAAGCCATTCCTCAAAAGTAATGGTAGCAATAACCAGTGCCAGATCTAAGGTTGGGGGATTTTCATGTATTTTGGTTTACAACAGTCTACAAGGAAGTATTTACTGGGCTGGAGCTCCTGATCACACAGCCCCATTCATTTACTCTCTGTGTTTACAATTTCTGAGTGCAAGGCACAAACCAGAGTCCCATTAAAACAGGTGTAAGGCAATGAGGAATCTTCACAGAAAGCTTTGTGAGAACAGCAGAGGCAAGAGATCTATAGTATATTGTTTATGGCCTCCTGAAAATTGTAAAAATAATTTCATTGTTTATTATTTTGACAAAAATGGGACATGATGGTAAAGTCAAGTTCCTGGTCTCATAAGGGCTGACTTTCTGAGATCCACCAGTGGCAGAAAAAGTACAACATTGCCATCTATATTTGAACAGTCACTCATGAAATAGTGTCATCTTTATTCAGCCTTTAGTTCAATGCCTTCATCTCCCTCACTGCATCAGAATTCCCTCGGTGATAGTTCTTTATAGTTGGGCCATCTCTACACATTGGAAAGACTTCAGTGAGTGCAATATTATGCCCTTCAAGATTTACATTTGAAATAGTTTAAGATTAGAGGCAACCTATTTAACTAAGTATGTAACTGAAGACAAGGGATTTTGAGCACAGCAGGCAGTGTGGGAGGGTAAAAGACTGTGCAAATGAGTAAGTGATATTGGGAACATTTCTGTGCTTTTCATATCTGCACTTAGCATAAGAATAACTGATAGAGAGAAAAGAGAAAT
This sequence comes from Dicrurus megarhynchus, assembly GCA_013399195.1. Lineage (NCBI taxonomy): Eukaryota > Metazoa > Chordata > Aves > Passeriformes > Dicruridae > Dicrurus > Dicrurus megarhynchus. The sequence continues at coordinate 315,821 of VXAD01006703.1, read as the reverse complement.
CATGTCATGTATTGGATGCTTTCCAGACGAAGGAAAAGTCTAAAACACATTGACTGAAATTATTGGAAATATGTTGAGTCTAAAGTTGTAAAAGAGTACAGTCTTTGGGAAACATATGTTTGAGGATTCCAGCTTGAGAAGAGGCAGAGAAATACAGCTTGGAACTCACTGGCCCCCACTCCTCTTCAGCAGTTATTCACACCTGTGTGTAATGGGAGTCAAACACTGCTCTCAGCTCCAATGAGCCACACTGATAAATACAGCCCTTCTGATGAGGTCCTCTGTTGGTCCTCTAAGAGCATCCGTGAACACCGATTCTGATCCTCTTTGTGCTTAAGCCTTCTCCAGGTTCTCCAATAAAGTCAGTAATTACTAAGCCTTGCCCTTCTAGCTTACAAACCTTAATGTCACTGCTTGGCCAAACACCATGGGTCTTAATTGTGTAAATGGAAGCTAACTGATCTTCAAATGAAACTGACCCATGCCCAGGTCACCAGCCACATGGCTCTGCCAGTAACTGGTTTTTCACTCAGCCTGGAATCAAATCCTCTCAGAATTTTTGCAAAATTAAAAACATGGACAAATTTCAACTCAAATTAGCATGTAGGGAATTTACTTTAGGGAAACCTATATGGTTTTTGAAAATACTGTCTTCTCGTATGTTAAATGAGATGTCTCTTGAAATCCTTAAAACTACAGACTGCAGAAGAAAGAAAACTATTTTAAAGGTATCACCAGCTGAATAGGATAAATCCTTGCAATAAAATATTTTGTCAGACAAAAAAAAAAGATAATTGTTCCTAGCCTCAAAAGATGAATGTATTTGAGAATGAAAGGAAGACAATGGTGGATTTTGGAGTATTTTTTTTACGTTTTAACTTGTATTTTTTCCCCAAAAATGTATTTGGTTGCAAAAATGTATTTGTATTCTAAAATCCTGATGCAAAACTGGTGCTTATTTCAAGTCATATATTTTTTTCCTTCAACACATAACTTTTTAAATATATTTTTAAAGGAAAATTTGGTTTTGTCTTTTATAGAGTTACACCAATCTCCTCAGCAATTTCACAAATGTGCTTAAAAACCCAGCTGTTTCTACACTGATTATTCCATTGATACTGTTCACTTCAATTACTTGAACATTGATTCAATCCATCCTACTTCATTACTAAGAAAATTCATTTAAAGGGAAATATGAGTAGTTATTGCTTTTTGCCACCTCAGGGTTACAAGAATTAAACAGTATTCAACCCCAAGATTTTCATCATGGTATTGGTTCAATTAGTAATTATTTGCATGAGTTGAAACCTAGCTGCTGATACAATAAAAAAGGCTACTATGTTGTGTAATTCAAGCTGAGAAGATTTGGGCAAAATTTTTATTTAGTGTCATTTGACATTGGGCTAAATTTTTATTTAGTCTCACCTAATATAGTTGTGTTGGGTTTAGCACAATTACATATACTTATTCTTGACTGAAGGGTTTTATTTATAGGACTATTTCATTGTGTGGAGCTGTTTAACAGGTTCAAACATAGACATGCATGTGTAAATTTATATTTATGTATGCAGGTATGAGCATGTGCATCTTGGAGCATGAAGTGTTGTATTATGTATCTCAAATGTATCATGTCAGAGAGAAGACACTGCTGTCAATTATTTCATTCAGTCATATGGAACATCCTTGTTATTCTTCTCCATCACTGAGAAAGGCTTGAAACTGTGAGTTCAGAAGCAGAAGAAATAAAACATTGTATGTGTTACTGGAATTCCTGTAAGCCATTGCTTTAAGCTCTTACTTCAATATTATTTGACAGTATTGATTTAAAGCAACAGGCTCTGCAATGTCATGTCACATATCATTTGCACTTTGTGTAAGATGATAGAGTGTGGACATGTGTGTGTGTATCCTCTGTACTTTATAAATCAGATTAAGTTCAGAAGAAGCAGGCATTAATTTCTGATGGCTGGCCTAAATTTAAAAAAACAACGGGGTATCCAACAGTGAACACATTCCTGGTGAAAATATCAGTGAGTTATTAAACTATAAATTTAATCTTAAAATTCTATGCTTCTAGTAATGAATACCAGCTTGTTGTGAGCTTTCTGCACTGTTCATAAAATTCTGATCAGTAAAATGAACACTTGGAAGTACTGGCTCCTGCTGACAATGGAAAACAGAGGTGTTAAATATAAATCACAGTACAATGAAATCATGAAAAGTAAACTAAGATTTTTTCTATAAAAACATTATAGAGCCATTTTATAACAGAGCCAGCTCATAGCATATAATCACATTTTAACAGCTGTTGCCAAATTAGGTAAAAGCTCTGATAGAAAATTTGTTAATTATATGATTTAGGCCTCACAGGCAGCCTAAACCAGTCAGAAATGGAGAGGAGCATTGATTTGGGATGATCCTATTGTTAGTATTTTTATTACAATAACAAATAGTTTTCACACGCCTCAAGCTTGGGAAATGCCACAAGACTGCTGCTGGGCAGTACAGGGTAGAAGTGACTTAAACTGGAAGAGACAAAAGTAGGACAAAGCATCATCCCTATTTTGTAAGATGCAGAGAGCTTAAGGAAGACATTTTCTGGGACACTCAGAATCACAGACTCCCTCAACTCCATGTCCCTGGTTTCTCCATAGTGAAGTAGAAGAAAAAAGTAACTCTCATAGGCAATTCACCCCTCTCTGCCTCAGGCCTTTGGTTCCTAAGGGTGCATGCCTTGGGGTGTGGGGGTGCTGAGCCTGCTCCATGACACACCCTGCATTGCTCTGCTCAGTGACTGGGTGGCTCAGGCAGGGCATGAGTTGTGCACCCTCATCACAAACTGCTGCACAAGGCTACCAGTCCACCTCCTCCTCTCAAGAGATCTCCTGCCTCTTGGTCTAGAATACCCTCTCAGGCAAGAATCTGGGTTTTTTTCTGAGATATATTCACCTCTTGTGAAGTACTCAAGTATGTAATTTTAGAAAATTAAATCTGTCTCTCAAGAAAGTGTGGCAGTCACCTGCAGTACAGTTATTTTCTCCTCTTTCTTAGATGTTATCTTTTGTCAAGTTTCAACAAGAGCTACACCTCAGTGAGTTTAATTGTTTGAAGATTTAGACAGTGAAGGTATGTTTTGTAGGTTCAAATCCCTCAAGTCAGATTTGAATTTGAGCTATCTAATCTAATGTCAGAGCGCTCGGTGTGCTGAGTTATTTATTATGAAGGGAAAGTGGTTTGTTTTCTTTTTGAATGGAAGGATTTACTACTTAAGTAATCCTTATCTTCTCCCAAGGGTTTCCATCTTGAGTTATAAGCACTTACTCACTCAAAGTTCTGGCTTTCCTGAATTCTGTTTTCAGGTGCTTACTTTTTGCTCCTCATTGTGTGGGAAGCTGATGTTACTGTTTCAGAGGCTGTGGATTCCACTGGGAGGTCATTCATGTAAAACGTACCACCTCTAGTAGCTAAGCACCCTCGATATGCCCTGTTATCTGAATCCCCTAGTTTGTGGCTACTTACTACAGCCTGTAGGAAATAATTAAAACTCCTCCAAGACATTACACTCTTACCCTGGTCTCTAAGGTCTCCTTCTGCTTGGGTTTGAAAACCATCAAATTCTCATTGGAGGACCTGGATCTTATTCACATTTTGTCTTTCAAAATACAGTCACACAAAAGTGAGTTTGTAGGATTGTAGAACACCGACCCTCCCCACCCCTTTTTAATGTGTGACTCTGAGAGTTGGGGTTTTTTTCCTGAAATTAATAATTAATCTATCCTTTCACAGTACCTATAGTAATCCAAATCCATTGTATTACTCTCTAGAAGAATAACTGACATGACCCAGATATTACAAGATGTCTTTCTTTCCTGTGGAAACAGCTGTATTTTGCATGGAAGATTAAAGTACAAATTAGGTCAAAACAAGAGAAAACAATTTTTTTTTTTTTAAACAGTTATAGAACTCATCTGAACAAAAATAGCTCTGGGTCCTATTTCTTTTTCTAGTTAACAATTCTCTGGTTTATATTACCTAGTTTGTAGAGTAAGAGCTAAAAGTAAACCAGGTCACTGTCTTGGGCCCAGTTAATATTTAATTATTCTGCATAAAGTGGAGCAGTTTTGACTGAAAAAAGTGTGGGGCAAGTTAAGTTCAAATTCCTTATAGCTAAAAAGAAAGGCAGCCTTTCTACTTTCCTCATAAGTGTCCTAACCCCTGGGCTATGTATTAATAGCAGAACCTGGGAATGCAAAATCTTCACCAATACTTTGTGCAGAAGCTCGTATTCCAACTATATTGAAGAGCACTAACTGGATTCAACTCTACTGGGCAGGAGGTCTTTGTGTGTGCACTTGAACATGGGATAGAAGAGAGGACAAATGAAGTTAAGACAGATTCTTAGGGGGAACTGAAGATGATTATAAAATACCATTCTTAAAAGAAAGAAATGGATCTACGGTACTTACAAATTTTGGAGCAGTTGAAAAGGTGGTCCATGAAAAATTCAATTTTCATTTTAGTACCTAAAGATGCAGACCTATAAATCTCTTTGTGAATACAGCCAAGAACCCTTTTTCAAGGAAAACTGACCAGACACAGTATCTAAGCAACCTAGCAAAATGGTTAGGAAGCTCCCAAATCACAGATCGGCTTTTGAAAACATCTTTCTTAGGCTCTTTCTTAGGAAATTTTTGGCAACACCAGGAATTAAAGTCAAATTGTTTTAATCCGTGTCTAGTGTATTAACTATAACAGCAGCCTGTTCTCAGAGCTTGAAGTTCACAAATGAAGGTATAAATCAGCAGCAACCCACTGGACAGTTGCCAATGTAAACCAGAGCTCAGTGTAAGACAGAAGAGAATCAGGCAGTAAAAAGTGTCTTATTCCTCTCCATTTTTCCATTTTTGTCTCTTCAACTTTAATCCTCTTTGAAGGTATATGAAAACAATTATATTATCTTTGCAAAAGAAAAAGAAAAGGCTTATTCTGGCACCTCACTGCTTTATTATTTCACTGTATTTCTCTAGATAAGAAAATCTGATTTTTCACCATTAGCACCAGCACTAACAGAAAAATGTTTAAAACACATTTTCCTTCCAAGAAGAAATGTCAAAGGTTTTCAGACCTTTTCTTCTCCTTCCTGCTGGTCCTGCTAGTACTATACTACCCCACCTATTCCTGGTGGCATGTCTTGGAGAAGCCCATGTGTGTTGTGACTACCTGACATGAGACTATGCTCTGCTTCTATGTTCTCCAAGTTATCATTTAGAAACTCTTATATGTTGTCTGCTATATTGGATTAATTGGATTAGTCACCCAATTAAAGACTGTTTTGCAGGATCAAGTCCTTGCAATGTGATAAAGAAAAAAATAAAAAGAGGAAATTTTAATTTTTATTCTTAACGCTTCTCATTATATATATATATATATATGTATGTATGTATGTATGTATGTAAATTGAAGAAAATCTGTGGGAACTGGTGCTATTCCCCATGGACAAGAAAATCTGGGAGATGGTGTAGTTGAAACTTTCAATATTAACAAAGGGAGTGAAAATATAAAGCAACCTCAAAGGGTGGGATTTTGTTATTACTACTTAAAGGGGAAAACTAAGGGACTAAATTGAAATATTAGGTAAGAATGAGCAAACAGGGACTTGGGCAGTGTTGCTTCACTCTCAGAGAAAGAGACATATGGAATAAGTTACTAGTGAAGGTAACTGAAGTACAGTCTCACAGAGATAAAGGGATACCTAAATCTGTTTCTGGAAGGGAGGATTGAAGAATAGGGTGAAAAAAGCAAGTAGGGTGGATTAAGCTAAACTGTGCCAGGACAGGCATGTCAGCACATATGAACCTTTTCTCTCTCTGCAATTCAGCTCTTTTATTTGATTTTTTGTGCTTTATCAGCTCATAATATCAACCTCATAATTTTAACTCTTTCCCATCTACAAAATTCCTCTGTGCTATTCAATCCCCAGTGCATCAGTGAATTCTGCCTGGAGCATTCAGACACTCAGGACCAGTATAATGATGTGTTCTTGATATGCAAGAAGTGTGAAGCAAGTGACAGACAACTAAGGTGAGATTCTTGTCACCTAAATAAAGTATAAGCATGTGCTGTTGAACAGATGTTCTCTTTACAGTAACTGGTCAGAAAAAGGAATATCTTAGCAATCCATGTGAAATATTTCAGTAGATGAGATAAATTAGGCCAGAAGAATTTCTATTTCTCTTCACTGAATATAAATAGAGCATAGGAAAATTAACACTTAGAAATCCAAATCTCAGAGGCCTACAGTTCACATTAATTGATACCACTCTTAATGCTGTGTCAAGAAGCAAATCCATTTCCACCTGATTTATCTAAAGCCACTTCAGCAACTCTGATAGGGACTGTAATTTAGAGACACCTGAGCAAAAGGACTTGCCTTGAAGCCAGCCCAGGAAGTCAGCATAAAGCTGCTCCAACTTAGAAGCAGGGTTTGGTGACTTTGGTGTAAGTCTGTTATAATATCTCTATTTGGATTTCAGAAAAATAATTTCTCTGGGTAACACTTCATTGGGACATGTAGATGTAACCTTCAACAGAAATTACACCCTTTCACAAGAAATGGGTAAGGCAAAGAAGTGGATAATGAAATCCGAGTTGGATAAGGCCTTGAGCACCATCGTCTAGAGGGAGCTCTTTGCCTATGTCAGGCAGGTTGGGACTAGATCATCTTTGAGGTCCATTCCAACCCCTTAACACTCTATGATTCTATGAAATAATGCCTGGTGCTCTCTCATGATTCTTCTTGAAACAATTTAACTTTATACAAAACTCTTAAATATCCCAGAGAGGGATTATAGTGACCTACTGGGGTCACACAGCCAGAACATGGGGCATATGGACATAGCACTAGCGGAAGAGAAGGAGAAATACTTCTTTCAACAACACATTTATCTGTAGCTAGAACCAACTTCAAAGGGAGAGTTGTTTCAGCTGTTTATCAGATAATTTTTATGTCTGAACTAGTTATGCTCAGGGTTGCAGGAATTACAGATCATGAATCCTTCAAGACATCCCATTTTCAGTATTGAAGAGTACTCTCCAGGGATGTGTTGGAAATCCCTAGTATAGATCAGATAGAAGAGGAAACTGAGCCTTTCTTTTCGAGATTCCAAGTGGTACTGTTACACACCAGACAGCTGAATTACACAAAAGAGAATAAATGAATCCATCCTGAACATATGTCTTGTCCAGATATTTTCTGTATTTTGCATTCAGCTGAAAGCGCTTGTGGTTAAAAAGATAGCCATATACATGATTGTTTGTGGGTTTTTTTGTAACTGATAAATGCTTTTTCTGAAGATTAAATACTGATTTGAAAAATAAACTACAGGTCTTTAGAACAAACTTAATCTTGTAACAACTCTGATGGCACAAATAATGCTAATGGGAATGCTGTGGGTAATGTTGTTAACTGAGGACCGTAAAAAACTGTGCATGATGCAAAACTTAGTTTAATTAAGAAACTTACCACTCTCCTTTTTCTACTGCTATTTCCCTCTCCTTTTGAGAGAAAAAACAAGTCAAGAAAAAATTTCTAGTAAAAATATGATGGAAAATTATCAACCTATTTTATAATATAATGAAGTATATAACTTCATAAGTTATTCATATCCACTGTTGCAATTTTTATAATTCTATTTGCTATATTACATTACTACATATGAGGTACTTTAAATGGTTCTTTAACATATCACTGAAATTACGGCAATATTATGGATGTATTTCAAACAGATTTGTGACAATTAAGATTGTCGTCCAAATATCTTTCACCTCAAAATCCTGCTGGATCACACATGTAGTTCTGAGTTCTGCTACTTTTTTTAGAGGCCTGTTTTGATTTAACATGTGCCACTGTGTTCTTTCATTGTTTGGAGAAACAAATGAGTGGTATGAAATGATTATGTTCTGTCATTTTTCTTACTCTTCCCATGTTCTGTTGCGCAATCACTGCCATGCTCTTGCTAAGAACCTCTAAGAACCTTGGCTGCATTCCACTCTGAGTTCTTTCTTAATGACTTCATCTGTAGGACTACAAAGATTCATAATCAGTTCCTATCCAAGCGCTGAAATTAATTTTGTGGAAATCCATCTCTGTATGTTACAATACTGGCTATTGAAGCAATCTTGAAAGCAGACACCATGTGGGGGAAAGGAAGGAGGGGAGCAGGGAGAGAAAAAAAGAAAAGAAAGAAAACTTTGGCCCCAGCTCACAGAAATCAAGCTGTGTTCTGTGACACTCAAAAAAAGAGGGTGGTCTCCGCCCCACCAGAAGTCACGCAACAGAACAGATGCCCTGACCAAGCTGCTGCCTGTGCAGTTCTCTGTTTCCTTACCTCAAAGGAGAGCAAAGATGCCTCTCTTCAGAGTATGAACAGGTGAAAGGGTTTCTATTCACAATAGAATCTCTGAAGGTTACCACAGACTTGAATGTCTACTGGGATGTCTCAGTGATTGTAATGTCAAACTTCTGTACCTCGTTCAGTCAATAGAGAGTTCTGAAAAGTCTTAAATTAAGTACATATAGTAAATTTTCAAACTCTTTCTTCAAGGTGGTATCTCAAGTCTCTGAATAGTTTGTGTCAAAACTTGTGTGTGTCTTAGCAATCACAGCAGACCATCTGAATATGCTGAACATATATACCAGCAGTGGTTTACAAGACGTAAGTGGAGATTTGATCTTCTTTCTATATTTTCTTACATCAGTATATTAGAAAACCATCTGAAAGTGCCTCTGTGCAAGATCTCATATAATTTCAAGAGCATTTTGAGTAACAGCCATTTGGGTAACAGTGATTCTGGTTAGTACATGACTTCTACATCTGCAGGAAGAAACAGGGAATATTAAAGTGCAAAAGATGCAAGTCAGTATTCACCACTGAGCATGAGAATGATGCCTTGGTCAACTAAGGCTTAACATCAACTGAGATACTCAGATTTTCCCATTAGTACTGGATGAAAACACTGATGTTGCACAGATGGTACTGAAAACAAAAAGAGTGGGACAGTCATGGAAACCTATTGTTTCATTTAAGGTCCTGTTTTTACCTCCAGTATTGGTGTTGTATACACAGAAGTCTGCATGTGGCTCCCTGCACACTTCCCTGCTTATTTCTCCAACTGGTGTTGACACTTCAAGTCTGTGTTTGGCAAAAACTCATGGCCAAATGTCAATCTTCTTATAAACACATGCACGCAAGTATAGAGATGAACAAATGGACTTGGCTTATTACCTTATTGACTTGGAATATGGTGGTTTCAGGACACAAACAAGACCCTTGCTTTTACTAAATGCTACAAAGGACAGCATTTTCCAGCTCTGCTCCTTTCCATAGCTAAAATAAGCAATGGATACAAGGGAAAAAATATGTTGTCATTCATAGCAAAGGTCACAGCCAGCTAGAATACATTTAGTGTCAGAGAAGTTGCAGTTTACCTAAGAAGTAATATCATCAAACTTTAATACAGAAGTGATCATGTCTTTTTAAAAACTTCATTCCTCATGAAACTGTGCCAGAAACTGATGTTGTCTGCCGGCATCCGACTGACACACTGCAGTAGTAATAAATGGGGCACTGTATGTCTAAGCTCCCTAGCTGAGATATGACATTAACTCTTGACCCTCAAATGAAAAGAAAACTCAGTATCTCCTGTTACTATTATAAATGTTGACTTTAGTATTCATTATTAAAGAACACATTTCAGTCTCATTCCACACTGCATCATGCGATGTATGGATCTATAGCAGTTTTCACTGGTACTGTTTCTTTTCACTTTGTCTGCATCTGATAAGCCAGAAACCTTGGGGACTGAACCAAAACATAAGCATTACTGAAGAAACAGGCCTGGGAGATTTTCTGCTTCATCTCATGACACCATGCTTGTGTAATGCTATAGAGTAATACAGCCTTTATTTTATGGCATATGAAAATGTGAATGCATTTCATTACCTTCTTATATTCCATACACAGAGTAGGCACAAACCCCACATGAAAGTAACATATTGGTTGATATGTCTTAGGCCCTCTTCTGGGCCACTTCAAAATCAGGTTGAACTGTTGTAGTTTCCAGTGATGGACTTGCAGCCCAAATCACAGAAAATTTGGCTTTTCTCATCCGCAATCCCTTATTGCTCTTAACACATAAGCCAAAAATGTGGTTATTAGTTACAGCAGTCAGAGGAAAAAGGTTGCATATTTCTTTCACAAGTACCCACTTTGAAATTTGGAGAAGAAAATGTGCTGAAATTAGACCAGCCCCTGTTACCTCATTGCAGAGCATTAGCAGTTTAGTGCATGAATTGCACAATTACAGGGATTATTGTGGAAGGTCTGTTTTTTAGTCTTCCTAGTCTGACAAATAGACACCAAGGCCATTAATTTTCTTATGAGTGGAATGGATGTAAAAATTTGTAAGGGTGTGTTCCAGCAACCAACTTGAAAATGTTATTTTTTCAGTTTAGCATTCCATTTTTCTGAATGGAAAAATGTGGGACTGTCTGCCTGCTGACTCGTGACTGCTCTCCTTGGTGACATTGCAGAGAAAGAGGTTAGAGTAGCCATAGGATTAGCCAGATATTTAAATTAAGCCCAGGTTTTTATTGTCTCTTAACCATTGCCATCTAATCTCCGATGAGACCTGAATGCACTCTGGTTTCTACTGAACAAATCTTAGAATGACCATTGCTGAACTTCTCAGACAAGGCTTTCAACACTTTGATCATCTCCCTGTTGCAGGTGGAACTCCAGAAGAGCCTATGAAACATGGAGATCAATTTTTATACTGTCACCAAAGGGATGTCCTTAACACTCCCAGACTGAACTGGGTGAAAAGTTTAGCTGTGAGAATACACTCATTTTGCTGTGATACACTCATCTTGGTACCACAAAAGCAAGCCAATCCTTGTGTACTAGTCAGGATGGAAATGCAACATGCCTAAAGGTAACCTTTTCTATAATATACATTGACTTATTTTCCTTCCTAAGAATATAGGCAAGTTGTTCTATTTCATTATGCTTATTTGTAACAAACTGATCCATGGGAACCACACCAGATAACAGCACTAGGGCCAGGACCAGTTTATTTCAGCATCCAGGCTGAAATAAACTGATGATGATCCTGAAGAGCTAAATCCTTAGAACCATATTCCATTCTTATACATCCTTGCAGAGAGAATTTCTATGCAACCAGCCTTGCCCATGTTTGGGGTTTTTTCCTGTGCATGCTTGAAAAAAGTGACAATACACAAGCAGAAATTTATCAGTGTCTCTGAGCTAGGTTGCTGCCCTTCTAACCAGGAATTAATCCTGCTAATGTCAAAGGGCTGATGGATGTCTTCAACAGCAATGAAGAGTTCACAGCCTTGCCCACAGAAATAGGCTCTTAAATCAGAGCATGTTCTTATCTTTGAAGCTTGAGTAGCCATTGACTCTGGGGCTGTTCCTGATCATCAGCTGAGAGCTATCTGGGTCTGCAGTTAGCCCTTACAATTACAATTCTCAGGAGTATTTCCCCTGCTGTCATCAAATCTGTCACAGATTACTCTTGTGGCCTTTATATGGCCATGGAGCTGGTAATTGCTCTCCTGCTGACTGCAGAGGCATGGGTGAAGGTTGCTCCAATATGAGACAGAGCAGCTCAGCAGAATACTGCTGTGCTAAAGCACTGAACTCCAAAGTAAAGCTAAAGCATTCCCTGACAGGGATTTTCTTGCCAGTGCATGGGGACCACAGCTGGCCTGTCAGTCTGTTCACCTGAACCCCCATCTGCTTGTTTCCAGCTCTTGCCTGTACCACGAATTCCTTAGTGAAGGGAATAATGTTCTTCCCCTCTGAAGCTGACAAGTGCAGGGCTTTAAACACCACACAAATTCAAATGGTGAATGTGAGTGACAATTTGTGAATATATTGTTCTCCAGCACAACCACTGAGAGTGAAATTGTGGTAACTCAAGCCTGTCACACGCCACAGAGAAAAATGCATTTATTTTTTCATCATTGTACCTTTGCATGAACTTTACAGATTTAAAATGTCAGCCTTTAGAGTTGTAATTTCACCTTTGCAAATACAGTTTGGGAGTTTGTGAACCAAGGTCACTTTATTCTGCTGAGTACAGCTAAAAACTATAACAAAGTATTGGAGAGTTACTGCAGTCTTGCTCAATTATTTTGTATTTCTTGCAGCAAAGCATAGTGAATCATGCAAAACATATTGTTTTGTTTTGCTTTGGAAGACACACTTCTTACTGAATGATGTGTGCATAAAATATGTTGGAAACCAGTATGTTATTCCGCAATGGGACTCCATTTTTGAAGGGAGCTTCTAGGAGGTGCACCAACACTGGTAATAAATAGCAGGAACAAACCCAGAATACAAGTTTGGCTACACCACTGGTTGTAGAGTCACAAAAATATCTTAAGGGAGATGAAATACCTTCATGCATGTTCAATTCTTTGCTCTCTCCTGTCACTGTGAGTTAATGACTCTTTCAATTAGGAATTGGACTGAGTCCACCAATTCATGTCACAATACAATTTCCACATAATGATGGAGACAACAAAATGGCCATAAGGTATTGGCTGATTTGTAACTGTTAATACAGAGATGAAGAGTCAGCATGCCCTTCATTCCAACTTGAAGGGTCTCATATATAAAAATGGAGGTAAAAGAAGTAACCTAGTGTGTCCATTCTTTTTTCTTCTGAAGGATTTTGTTTTCCTAATAGCTAAAAAATAACCAGCTTCACTTTGATTTATAAAAAATTAATGCACAATAACCACATAAATTTCATATAATGGACTCCACAATGATTAATAAGCATTCAATATTTGTGTGGGGTTTATTGCATATCACACTGTTAGGGTGAGGACTTGTTCTAATGAAGTCTAGTTCCCCTGTCATTTTTGACTTACTTTATACTAAAGCCATTTAAATTCTGATTTTGAAAATCCTGTTTGCATCAATAATGCCTAGATCTGAATGTTTTCCATATGAGGAAAGAGCAAATACATTAGGATTCTTAAGCTTGGGAAAAAGATGACTGGTAGGGGGAAATGACAGAGGGCTTTAAGTCATAAACTCTATGCAGAACATGAACAGAGTGAATATTCACTCCACCTCATCACACGAGGATTAGCAGACATATAATGAAAGCATTAAGGAGTAAGTTATACACCAAAGTGCAGTATTTTTTTCCACACAACATGTAATTACATTATAGAGCTCATAACCACAGGATTTCATGGAGGTAAAAAATACACATGGATGTAAAAAGGAACAAATTAATGGAGAGTAAATCAGCTGGTGTTACTAAACATGATTTGCCAGAAAGAAATCTGGATCAGGAAGTTCTGAAACCACTGATTACTGGAAAATTTGCTAGACCAAGACATTTTTGTACATGGATTTGTTTCTTTCCTCTTTGCCTACACGTCTGCTGCTGCCCAGCCTCAGGGACAAGATGGTAGGTGTGGAGGACCGAATAGGTCTTCTCCCCTCTACTCTAAATGTCCCATAGGATGCACGTCACCTCATCCATCAAACTCGGATACCTACCATGTAAATGCCTGTGTGAAAGTCCTCGTCATAGTCTGATAGAAGCAACAGACACTCCTGGAGTACAGAAGTTTGGACTGTTTCAGGCATCTGTATTAGGGAGAAGCAAAATTAACTGTAAGCACATGTATTTCTACCCACCAATACTAAAGAAAATGTAGATCTATCTCAAATGAGGGTATCTATTATGTAGGTTGGATCAGATATGTGTGATTCCTGTTACTATGGCTCTATGCAGAAGCCAATCACAAGATTTTTTCTTCCAGTCCTCATATTTGTGCCTTATTTCATATTCACTCAGTAGAGTGTGTTACTAAAGAAAATTAAACAAAAAGAATCTGTCTCAACATGTTACTCTTCATCAAATGTATCATAAACAAGAGTTTATCAGCTGACCCTGTTTTTATAAAGCATTTACATATGGTCTTCAGTCCCATTGAAATTATTAGGTTTAAGAATGTGTTTAAGATCTTTGCTGAACTGGAACCAGAGTGAAATATGCTAGAATGAAAGCCACCAAAATATCTGAGACATTGAAATATAGTTCAGTTCCATTAATAGCAAGTCTCTGTTTCAAGTAGAGCTGATCTGACAAAAGCAAAGCAAAATTACTCCAGTATATAAAAAGGGTTCCTCTGTGCTGTTAAATTGTGATATAAATTATTAAATCCCACAAAGATTTTTTAGATCAAAAGAACTTTGTACTTTCTTTATGTAGCCCCTTCTACAGAGAAAAGAAATTGCCAAATATCCTGCAAGGCAGATGTGAAAATATGATCTTTTAAAGCAATTGTGACTCTCTTGCTTTCCCGTCTATTTTTGTGCTGCATCCAAATGCTCTTTGGATGTACTACATCCAGCAACAGATTGAATGTACAACACAAAAACCTAAGGTGTGCTTCAGGGGTTGCCCCTGTAAATGAGGATCACTATTTTGGGCTGAACTGAGGAGGTACCAAGAGACACTAACAGTCTTTTTAAACTACACTGTTACTTTTTCTAATTAAAAATTTTAACCATTTCCACATGTTCCTCTAAAAAGACATGCTGCAGTTTTAAAGATACAGTCCTGGATATACATTATAGTCCTCAATTTCCCTGAAATCAAATTGATCTGCATGTTTAATTTCTCAGCCATCCAGACACAATTTTTTTTCAGAAGAAGAAATACAAAATCATAGAATCATTAAGGTTGAAGAAGATCTTAAAGATCATCAAATCCAACCATTAACCCAGCACTGCTGTGTTCACCACTAAACCATGTCTCCAAGTGCCACATCCACACATCTTTTGAACAAATCTAAAGATGCCAATTCCTCCATGTCCCTGGGCAGCCTGTTCCATTGCTTGACCACTCCTGCTGTTAAGAAATTTTTCCTAATATCCAATCTAAAAATTTCCTTGTGCAACTTCAGGCCATTTCCTCTTCTCCTGCCACTTGTTACCTGGGAGAAGAGATCAACCCCCACCTGTCTACAACCTCCTTTCAGATTACTGTAGAGAGTGGTACGGTCCTCCCTGAGCCTCCTCATTTGGAATATTTTATTTTTCTAAATTAGCAATATTACAACAAAACATTTTTACACTTTTTGCTCAGTATAAGCCAAGGGTAAAAAAAAGATCTACTGACATTGTGAATAAGGACGGTCAATTGACAACATGGAATTTTGACTTCTAGTCTAATTTTCTTCAATTAAGATTTACTGGAAAACACAAAATAGGCCTTTAACTGGGGAAACAAAGCCTGTGACTCCGTTTTTCTTAAGCCCTAACCATCATATTACACAGTAAGAGCTTATTTCTTTTTTCCTAATTCACTCTTGGGGACAGTAAATCTTTTATCCATTTCCCCATTGGAGAGGTAGGAGGTGCTTCTGCCCTCCCTCATTGACATAAATTCTGGCTGTCATTCACACTCCTGGGAATGAGGAAATATGGGTCTGGTCCCCTCTGAGGAAGGAAGAGAAACCAGTTTCCTCACTTCCTGTGCGAGTGGTCTAAGTGGTACATTATTATACTAAAAGTCACCTCTGCAATTACTTACTGATCCAATGTCAGCACGTTAGGGTTTGTCTCAGATGGATTTAGTGAGAGTCATCATCTTTCCATGCATTAGATGCACTTTAATGGGCCTCAGGCAGCCAGTCAAAAGCTCAGATGGGGATGAAGCTTTTTGCCTCTATCTTGATTAGGTTTAGGTAGGGAGTAAACACAGAGGCATCAGCTCACTTGCCTGGTTGATTCAAGCTATCCTGATCTGAGATGCTGTCAAGTTGCTGGACATACACAAATACCTACCAGAAATATTTGTGCCCTCCCAGACTGGAAGAAAAACCCATACAGGATACCCAGTCGTGTGAAAAGGCTCCAGACATGTATGCTAATAAACCTGAAATAACACCTGAATTTCACAGGCTAGGGCTGTTTCCATCTAAACCTGAAGCAGAAACAGACCTCAGAAGTCAAGTAGAGATTCACCATGGAAGAGTGGGATTTGAAGTCAATGGCATAAAGTTTATTCATATTGCAGTTTTCAGCATTTATACTTCAGCTTCATTTCAAGTCAAGTATTCAAGAATGAATAAAAGATAAATTCCTTTGGGGATCTGAGCTTTACTTTTGAAGCCAAGCACTACATTTGCCTTGCATTGCTCAGCTGCTGTACTTGAAGAATACACTAAGGAAGAAATTGTCTATCAGGAGCAAAGTACCAGGTTACTCATGTCTGTGCAGGGTTGATAGTTCACTGGAGAGTTATGGAGCCAAGATTCTGCCAAAATTTTCTTCTTGCTCTAGTTATTCTGAGTGTAGATTCACAGATCCAGAAGGTCATGAAGGGTCAAGGGACAACCTTAAACATAAGCTCCTTTATATTTGTCTACACTCCATAAACTCTAAGCTTGCCTGATGACATCTGGCACATCTTGCTCTTTCTTACTGTACAGAGGGTCTCTTCTCTCAATACTATATAAAATTACTAGTCTTGTTAAGCATGTGAATTTATAATGTCTGAAAATCATTCTTGCTTATCTGCATGTCTTCACCTAAATAGTATTTCCAAAAGTCAAGTCTTATATTTATTCGAGGCACTGAACTTGCAAAGCATAAAATTTCTAAACTGGGAATGTTGGCATTTCTGAGGTCAGCAGCAAAGATTGGTTTGCAAACCTAACTGAAGTTTTGATTTGCTTCAGTGCCGTGCAACAGCTTGGCTTTTAAAGCATCAAATTGCTTTTTTAATACATTTAATTAAACTTCTAAGACTGCTTGGCAAGCTTAAACTCCACTTGTTGCAATCAGCAGCGTGGTGATTATTTATAATTTCATGAAGATTGCTTCCATCTGTACTTCAGTGCAATTAGGGAGTTTATTCATAATTCATTAATTTTAAAGACGTACATAAAACATGATTCTGTGCTCTGATTTTATGTGTTACAGTTTAATGACACTTAAGAATATCTGTCAATTAACAATGTTTAAACAAATTAATGATTTATAAAAGCAGAGTCAAGTTTAGCAGCCAGAGTTAGAATTCGGACTTGTGGCTTTGGGTACATGTCTACAGGTAAGTAGAGCAACGCCTTTTTCAAGGCTAATTGTTGTATCTGTCCCTGTTGTATCAGAAAGGAGAATGGAATTCTTGCAACCTCTCAAGAATCCCAATATTGGACACAATCAGCAGGAAGAGCTAAAGAAAATGGATTTCGTCTAGTGTGGTATTTCCTGTGTTTTGTGATGGGTAACACCAGCTGTGATGCAGAGATAATCCATATTTACAGTAAACTCTGTAGGCCAGGCTGGATGGGGCCCTGAGAAACCTGACCTGGTTGATAGCATCCCTGCCCAAAACAGGGGATTAGAACTGGATGATCTCTAAGGTGCCTTCCAACTCAAACCATTCTGCGAGTCTATGAAATACTGGTCAGCATTAAATAAGAAATTTTTATATTACAGTCATGGATTAAAAAAAAAAAAATCAACTTGATGTTCACATAATAACTGAAATATTACTTTTAACATCATCTCATATTTAGTGCCTTTTCTCTGTGGTCATCTTCAGGAAAATAAATCAGTTGGAGTGCTAAATTTAAAGACTGAGCACTTTAGTCAATATTCAAGTGAGTTGCCAGAAAGCTAAATGACAAATGTTATAAGACATTGCACTTATTGCCCGAGTTCTCGACTAGGTACTCATCTATCTGCTGCTAAAGGACAATGTATAAACAGGATAAAAATATCTTAAAGCAATGGGAAATTATTGAAGTCAACTTTCATTTTGTCAGATTTTGCTCCCGGTGTCCTCTGGCATGCTGGTAAACCAGTGACATCAGCTAAATCCTTCATTTCCCTCACCTTGCAGACTTCTACTTGCTTGGTTTGGAGCACCACGGGACAATTTTGCACAGAACTTAGTTTTGTGAATTTTCTTTGAAACTGACTGCAACCAAAGGGCAGGCTAGACACTTTTGCTGAATCAGAGTCAGGACACAAATCGATCTGCACATCAGGACAGATGGAGCATCTAGACAGAAACACAGCTGGCAACACTGAACAAGCCCCAAGGCTTCAGAGAATCCCAGTTCAGCAGAAATGGGGTCAGTATGGACTGTCCAGCCTCAAATTTGCAAGATGGAAAAAAGCTGCTCAACCTTTATCACCACTCCTTTCAACCTTATTAAAAATACAAGTTTCTACCATGGCAATATGTTACCACAATATTTGCTCACACAAGCCTAGAAAGCTGAAAGCTCATCTTGGTGACTAATTTGGAAGCTTGGGTTTAAGTAAAACTCTCCTTCTCATGTAATTAGTGCCTATCCCTGAATCACATCTGTAAATTCTTAATTGTAATATTTCTTGTATGTGTTATATATTAGCATGATTTTCTCTGTGATCTTTCATCCTGAATTTCTTCAATATGGGTGAAACATGTCATTTGTTTCCATAGTACAGACTAACAGCACAAATGAAGTTCTTATGATCTCTCTATCTTATAAAATAGAATATCACGCATGTCAAAATATTTAAACATAATCAGACATGGGCCCTTACCCAAATCCAAATCATTGCTGAAGTTTTGGAAAGTATTAATACTTTATCTCTCCAAAGCTCCAAAATCAGTCCAAATCTTTATCTGAACTCATCCCATCATGTACAACTTTGAGTTTAATGTAACACAGACGAGGATAGTGAGATTATTTACTGATATAAATCAAAATAGCAGTACAGAGAGAACATGGTCTCAGAGCACACCTCACAAAAACTCAGCAAAATTATTATGTGTCCAAGCACATGTTTTACACTGAGTAGCTGTTGCTGTGCTTGGACAAAGTTCTTTGGCCAGAGTTTCACACAAAAAATATATTGTGCAGTGATTCCTGTAGATTAAAAATGCAAAATAAAGTTGCATAACGATTATTACATATAAAATGCATTTTTGGCACTTCAGTATTACAAATTGATGGGTAATTTTGAGAAAATAAAAGAATACTGAGAGAAATCAATTCAGAAGCTAAAAGAATTAATTACAGAGATGGGCTGAAATACTTAAATATGCACAGCTTCTACAGATCACTGCAAAGTAAGTTAAGCTTACTTTCCTACAGTTGTAAATCATTAAGTCAGTTCAAATTATTTTATGTTGTATTAGAAGGTAATCCTTAGGGAATTTCCGTATTTGTTTGAGATTTCAGATGAGCAACAATAACCACCCTGTGAGTTTGTAGTATGTCACCTGAGTCTTTAAAACTGACCTTGATTCAACACCGGTTAATGATGTACTGCTGACAGCAACTTCTCATTGGTACAAACCAAAAATAGATGATATATTCCAGTACAGTATCTCTTTTTTGTTTTCTTTACTCTTTCAAACTCTCTGCCTGGCTCATACTCCAGCCATCCCTTGAGAGCTGCAGGTCAAACACATGTTTCTTCTGTTTCCATACAACCACAGTTGCCTGTGAGCTGTAACACGTGGGTATAAAACCCAGGTGATACAACACTAAATGGCACTCACTGTTTGGCACTGCGGTCAATGGGTCAAGGCACAATTTCTTTTCCATGTAATTTCTTGGCTGCCACAATTGTATATTTTCTCTGGCTGCTACATAACCTGGACATACTGATTTAATGACTTTTCCCTAAGAGCAAAAGCCACTGTTATATTCAGAAAAATGGCTATATATTTAAAGTTTCCTTACATCAATATTATGACAGTACCCACATTGTTTTACAGCCCCATGCTGACAAGCCATTAACTTTGTTTACATTAGACCGTGGCTTAAGTTGGAATTTGGAGTTGGATTTCAAATACCCCAATATCCACAGATGTTAGGAGAGGGGTCCTTGGCGTAGCTTACTGAGGAACAGTACAAAATTTGGATCTGGACCTAAGTGTGATTTTGAATTTATGCCAACCTTGAGGTGTTTTGCATCAGAAGCTTAAAACATGGTTCTTCCAGAACAGGGGTGTTCTATTTGAAGGACGCTGGCTTTTAAGTCCAAATGACATTGCAGAGTGGGCACATACCTGCTGAGCAGTGGGAATTCTTAGGATCACATACCTCATTTTTCAGCCTGTTCTATGTATTTAGAAGAAAAACAATTTCTTTGACTTAAGTGAAATTTCTCTTGATACCCCATAACGTGACAAGAGTGAGGACTCTATGGGAGATTTGGCTTCAACTTCTGGTTCTGTCACAGAGACACTGTCAAGCTATATCATGATGTCTAATCTCTTGATGGAAGAGTAATAATTCTGTTACAGCTCCCTACAGTTTGGTGAGGATTGACATTTGGATGGTAAAGTGATCCTTGCCTGCAGAGACAAGCACTACACAACAGGACTGTATCATGAGCATGACCACACTGTAAAATCAGCCAAAGGAACAGGCAAATCTCCATGTCCAGGCCTTACTAGCTCAGGCTGGTATTGCCTGTACACAGCTTGGCAGCTTTCAGACACAGGCTGGTTTGCAATCTGCCCGTTCTGCTCAGGCTGAAGGCAGGCACAGCAGGCTTGGTTTGTCTGCAACTACCAGCCTGCTTTCAGTGAGCACCAAGAGTGACAGAAGTAGAGGATCATTTCTCTTTACTGTATTTCAGTCAAACAGCATAGTTTAAAAAACCCAACCCAAACAAAAAAAAATAACAAACCAAAGCCACTGCCAACAAAAATGACAAAAAATCATCTGGCAAGCTTCAAATCATATAAGAATCAAATCATATAAAGAATAGGATTTCACCATCTTCACCATATTTTTGCACGTTATTGAAAAGGTGTCATTCAGTGACAACAGACAACCTCAGAATAGACTCTAAACAAAGCACTGAATTTCTTTCATGGAGACAATAAACAGACATGATTTGTATTTCTCACTTTGGAAAGCCGGTCCATCTGATGTCTGATGGCTACACTTCAAAGACATCCCACATGAACCTTTTTCCATGTGACTTCATGTGCGGTATTACAGAGATGAAGAGGCCAGCTCCTAAGAAGTGGGAAACAGTGCCTTAAAATTTACTCTGTGAGCAGAGATTTATGGAAGATCAGAAGACTTTATAAAGTAAATAATGTACATTTCGCAAATATATACAACGTACAGACTATTTACCAAGAAACTTGAAACGGCTGTCTTGGAAGAGTTCCAGTTTCTCAACTAATCTGGTTATCAGGTTTCTAAAAAGATCCAACATGTATGACACTGACAAAAACGGACTAAATATATTTTTTCCAGGAGGAGCAGGGTGGTAATAGGAAATATCCTTTTTAAGGCAATTAACAATCAACCCCCAAACTGGCAAGTTGTTCCAAGTAACTTAGAGGGGAAAAAAAAGTAATCTAATTTGGAAATCTGCTTGCAATGCACACATGCATAAATCTATTTTAAAATGGGCCTGGGTAATGGATAGCAGTGCTGAGACTCAAAAAGCCATTCTAAATTATATATTTCAGGCCATTGCAGCAGCCACTAACCTGTGCTGAGGGCTGCCAGAGCTGGGACCGTTCTTCTAACTAGTCCAGACCTCTCAGACAAAACAGCTTCTCTGCACAGGTTTTCCATTTCCTATTAAAAATTAGAGTAAAAAGTTGTGTGACAACAGCAATATTGAGTCTATACTCTGTGTGTGTGTGTGTATTGACAATTCCTCTGTATATTCTTTAGTGCTTTCCATGATTATAGTTTAATGTGGATTATTATAACCTTTTTTTAAATAGGATATTAAGATCACCCTGAATGTGGAGTTTCAATATACAGATTTGTTAAAACAAGAGGTTATTTTCTGCACCTTAGCAACAATAAGAAAAAGGGAAAAGGCATAGGGGACTGAGAAAGCTGGAAAGGAAATGGAAGTTGGAGGCAATTGGGGGAAATGCTAAAAATATCAGAATCTTTCTTTACAAGGTTCTCTCAATGAAATCATGCCGCTCCAAGATAACAAAATATTTTGCTTGGAAACAAAGAAAATTGAGGAAAAAAGCTTTTAAAATAACTTAATCATGAAGAACATTTTAAATGAAACTTAACATATTACTCTTACTTCAAACAATTGCAAAAGTTTGACCTAAAATTTCAGATTGTGCTTAGTTATGATGACATAATTTTTGGAAAACGCCTGTTTTGGAAAGACCATCAGTAGTTTTCCTCCTTTTTTCTCTCTCTTGACTTGCAGGGTTATTTTTTTCTAGTATTGACACTTTTTCATAGGCACTAAGTTTAGGCTACCTGTCTATTTCATGGGCCTTACAAATTTAAAGCTTTTGGGAAAAGACATATTTCACCTTGTTGCATTGGTCTAAAAGACAAATGTGATTTAAGTGCACAGACACTTTGAATAATCAAAGGAAGAAAAAGAGATATAGTAAAACTGTTACTTAGAATAAGTGAGCTACTCCTAAGCTGATTTGCTCATCTGTGACCCTCTATATCAAATTTACATGAGATGAAAACCAATTTTTAATGTAAAGCTCCCCATTCTTTAATCGATTCTGATTATCGGTCTCTTGAGTGTAACACCAAGTGTTGTTAATTAGCTAATGTAATCAGTCCTGTGCAATGGCACTGATTCACAGGAGCTGAGGATCTGACTCATTCTCCTTCACTCACACTAAATACCTCCATGTCCCGTGTCTTCTGAGCAACTTCAAGTATGACATCATTTTATTTCTCTGGAACAGCTGAAAATTCATCCCTGCTTGAAGTGCTAACCCTTTGGATACTTTGCTGTTGGGTTTGGGATTATGGACGACACAGGGGGATCACTTATCACTTTATTAATTTGTCCTAATTCTTGCCCAGAGAAAGGTGATAGTTCCAGTGCTAACTCACTGAATTTGCATTTGCATGTCATATATTCTTTGGTTAACCCTTAGCAGGAAAATCCTAAATGAGTGAAGGATTGGGCCAACTGTAAAAGAGATTTAGGTTTTCTTTAGTTTTATGTGGCGTGACAGGAGGTACTGGGGTTGTTTAGCCTGGACTAAAGGAGCTCAGGGGAGACCTTATTGCTCTCTACAACCCCCTGAAAGGAGGGTGTAGCTAGGTGGGGTTTGGGCTCTTCTCCCAAGTGACAAGAGAGAAGACAAGAGGAAACGGTCTCAAGGTGCACCAGGGAATGTTTAGATTGGATACTAGGAAAAGCTTTCTTCCCTGAAAGGGTGGTCAGGCATTGGAGTAGGTTGCCCACGGTGGTGCTGCAATCGCTGTCCCTGGTAATGTTCAAAAATGTGTGGCTGTGGTGCTTAAAGACATGTTTGAGTGGTGGACTTGGCACTGCCGGGTTAATGATTGGACTCGATGATCTGAATTAAGGTTCTCCAACCTTAATGATTCTGTGATTCTGTGTCTCCAACATGATCCTGTTTTCATGCTATCAAGCCAACAAACATATCACTTCAGTGTCAGATGGTAAATTCTTAACTTTTGCAACCCAAACATCAAGTGACCAAACAGCTTTATCCAAGATACAGAGGCACTGCACTGAGAGCCAAAATTAGGTCTTAGGCTTGTGCAAACCTCAGGTGCTTCAATGTACCCTTAATCTTTTTTTTCCCTTTTCCTTGACACTAAAACTTTTAGTTTTAACTGCGTGGTTAAAATACAGAAATACAGAATTCATGGTGCAAAGAGTTAAGAAAGCCACATCATCTAAAAAAAGGTCATATTTTTGTAATGCTATAATAGTTCAAATCCTAATAAATTCCATCTGGTCTTTTGGAAAAATATATCACTACTAAAACTCAAAATATCCAGATAGAAAGAACGGAGTATAGAGTGTTGGTGAAAGCACAGCTTAACAGTTTGGGACCAGGTTTGATCTTGGATATGATCTGTGACATTTATAGACCTGCAGCTCTTGCTCAGCACTGCAGAGTGTAGCACACCTGGATGCCTGGCAATAGGTTTTGTCTCCAGTCATGCAAAACAAGACACCCACTTCCCCAAGTGTCTGCATTTCTCCCTGTAGTGTATTTCTCACAAAAGTACTCAAATAACCAGGCAGTGCCACAGAAAGCTCAGCTTTGCCCTACAGTGAGTGCACATGCTGGAAAGCAGAAGTTGGCATGGTTCAAGTATGAGAGAGATCATTTGCAAAGATCTATTAAGGAACAAAAGACACATTGCAGGATTTTTAAAGTAGTATGTGCTTGATAATTGTCTCATACAAAAACTTGCATACATATATATATATATATATATAAAAATTCATTAAATCAGTTAAAAATAACTCTTTTAACACTAGCAATTCAGAAGGAAATTATGCTTGTGTGCTGTTATATACATTGCAGAATTAAGTACTTGCCATGGCTTATATATATTAATAGTATATGAGATGAAGTAAAAAAATCCACTATGTTTCAAAGAACTGAGAAATACATCTTGCTTCCAGCTGTTAAAAGTGGAAAACTGTTGCTAATTTAAGCCTTTTGACCCAATATTAGATTTTTCACATATCTTCTTCTGGCTTAGCATGGTATTTAGTTTAGTGACTTAATTTTTTAATTTATTCTTTCATTAATTGCATAATCATAGGCCAGATTCAACATGGATGTAAACCAGTGTCATCGGTAGCATTGTAACAGCTTGTATTTGGCTGCTTGTGATCATAGTAAAGGTTGCCCTCAAGGTAGGTTGAAGCAAAACCTGCTAGCCAAAATACATATTTTTCTAGGACTGATGCTAAAAAAAAAAGGAAACTACAGCCTGGAAATGTTTTTATTTCTGCATATCTTTGGCATGTCTTTCCTTTTACCTCCTCTCCCCTTGCAAACTATCACTGCGTATCATCTCTGAGCAAAGCAGTAAAATAGTTCAAGCATATTTCAATATGTAATATGTAGCTATTGGGAAAAAAGTGGGTCCCAAGTATTTTCATTTTCTGTATCTTTAGTGTCTCTTTCTTCTCTAATTACATATTTTCAGGAAATAAATACAGGGGTAAATTTGCGGTCATATTCTGTTAATATTTATCCAGGGCAAACTTCACTGACTTGAAGGGGGCACACTCAACAGCAAGCAAGATTTTGTGTATGAGATGTCAGAATACTATAACCATAGTAGCAGGTATATGTAAAAGACAGATTTTTCCTTTACTGAAATCCCTTTTGAAACGAGAGGTGTGCTCTGTAGGATATATAAGTGTGTCTAGAGAAAACAGTGTCAAGAATTTTACACAAGACAAACCTTCCTCTCTAGTAGCCTGAATAGTCTTGAATTTTTCAATAATTTTAAGTCATGTTTACAGAGTCAAAATCTAAATTTAGCTTTTAAGTCTTTAGATGTTTGGTTTAATTTTCATCTTTTGTCTCTGTCTCTTTTTTCCAGGAGTATCATAACCACTGAAAAAGAAAAAGGGAGCTGTTTTGAAGGAAAGTGTGCCCCTAGTAGCAACCTGAGGATCAGGCTTTCAGCCAAGACAAAATCATGCCAATTCTCTGTCAATAAGAGATATATTCAGTTGCATGGCCCTTCTCTGAGTACTGAGAGACAACCTGGTGAGATATCGTGTGAGAGCGTCTGCCAGGGCTGGTGCAAGGGTGTGCACGTGTCAAACACATTGGGGTAAGACGTGCCCTCATGGCTGTCTCCACTGAAACATCTCCCATCAACTTTAATGCAAACTGCATGTGAGATCTGGATTCTGCACTGCTGGCAGTAAACACAACAGAAAAGTGTCAGACTGCACTGCTGCTTGGTGTAAATCCTTACGTCGTTTTCCAGCCCTCAGCATTGTTTCCATCTATTGCAAGCAGGGTTGTCAATCTCAAATACTCCTGGCTAATAAGCAATGGACAGTCTTTGGTCACTCAAAACAGTCACACAGATGAATGTTTCTGATAACAAAGCAACAGAATTTAACATAAAATTGGAAGCTAATGTAAATTTTCACAGCAGAATGACAACTACCAGAACAATACCAAAAGTTGTCATGAATTTGTATATGTGGGACAAACGGACAGTCCATTGCACATGTAGAATTTCATTCAACTTTCTGAAATAAAATTCAAGAAAAAGTAGCATAACTAGACTGATTTCTGATAAAGGAGAAATTGCAAATAATTACTTACTTTCTTGTAGAATTCTGAGGGAAACAGACAGTTGATTTTTTTTTTCTTTAGAAGTTTCTCACTGGAAACATTGGAACAAGTTTAAATGGGTCACAGATTAAGTCCCTTGTTTGTTGTCATGAATCTCAGAAAAGAAATATGCATGATTTAAAAAGCAAAAATAAACTTTAATTTTCCACATTAGTTTGTGGGTCCATTTGTTTTACCTCATTTGCTGTGGGAAACAAAAATGAAGGTGGCACTGAAGAATAGTGACCCAACCACATAATATTAATGCAACTGAAAGAAAAAAATAAAATTAATGAAAGATGGCAAAAGATCTGTAGAAAATGGGAACCGTTTGGAAGGAAAAGGTTATGAAATAAATAGATCTGTCTGTGGCCACAAAGGCTCCTTGTAAACGTGCAAAATAATTGACAAGCATAAGATAGTTTGTTCTGACATCAGGAGACACTGATCACTAATCAAAAACATCCTGTGATTCCAGACCTCAGACACCATTAAGGAAGGAAGAGCTGAGAAATCTGGGCTTGGGTTTTTTGTATTTTTCCCAAGAATGAAAAAATTTGTGATGGAGGTTGGAGACCTGAAAAGGCACTGAAATAAATTGTAGAGCTGTTCTGGTTCTGTTGCAGAGGCAACAGACCAGGAGAATGAATGGATGAACAGATGGGTACAAAATTCTGTGGTGACTCAGATGGAATGTCAAACACCAAGACGCAGTAGTCAGTCAGTGGCTTGGAAAAATATGGGGTGATAGTTTAAAGCCAACCAGATTTGTCCAAGAAACTTAGTGGCAAAACTTATTTTATTTCTATAACTGATTGTTCTTTCTTTTATTTTCACCTTTTCCACCTCCTCACTCTGTTTCCTCCCTGTGATGCTCTTCCTGTGCTACTGACCTGAAAGCTGCCACACTGCAGCAGCCAGAAGATGTAATCAAGCAGCCAGAGCTGCTTCCTAAATTAGACAAGGAGCCACTTTGACACCAAGATGGTCTGGGATGAAGGAAATAGAGTGGCTTTTTAGAAATACCTTCTCCACCTCACACTTTAGCTGCAATGTGTCCAGACTGGGCTGGGGTGAAATGTGGACACACGGACACGGTTCCCAGCTTGTGTAAATTGGCAAATGCCTGTTGACATCAGTGGATCTGTACTGATTTAAACCAGCTGAGGATCTGTCAGGGTTTTCAGTTTATCTCCCCTAAGCTGTGCTTGCTTTAATTACTGCGTGAGATACATCAATATGCCTTAGATGGGCTGGTTTGAGTTGGGTGAGGAGATAACCATCTGGTAACCATGAGAATGTAGTCAGGTTCATGAGGAGCTGTACTTTCAAGGCACCCTCACTTCTATTTACATCAATTTCCTTTTAAATCCTTTTCTACTTCAAACACAGAGCAATGAAGAAAGGATTGAAAACTGTGCCTGCATTTGTTAGATTCTGGTGCCATTTGGGATATTTTCTGACTGCATTCAAAAAATTTTCCCAACTAACTTGGCTAATTTCTGCAGCAGAATAGCCATGCTCTTCTAATCCAGGAATTCATTACTGCGTGTTTACTGTTGAACTAATTTACTGTCATTCTAGAAATATTTTTCCCCTCTTGAGATGCCTGCCTCCACCTGGAGAAAGAATCAGTGATTTGCTAATGGTACAGCACATAAGATTCATTTTTGTTGATCTTTACCTTGTAAGATGTATTACAGCTGTAGCTCTTGCTGTAGCTGTATTATTTAATGCAAAATGAATTATACCCATATAAACGTATGTTTTTCATTTTAATGAGGACCAGGAGATTTACTATGAGATTAAAAAATGGGTTTGCTGTAAGTCAACATTTAGAAATCATCAAAGAATTGTGCATATGTATTAAAAATACACAAGTACAATTAGAGTCATCCTCCAGGCAAGAAAACAAATGCAGAGTTTGGAACCTGGGCTGGTGAAAAGAGGAGACACCTCAAAGTTGGGCAGCACATTGTCTCTCACTGCTGGGTGTCTTCCTCAAGGAGCCAAACCACAGTGCCCTGAACTGGGTGGGAGAACGAGGTGTCTCATTACAGCAACCCAGTGCCTACACAAGAAATGGAAAGATACCCAGGAACAAAAACATCAGTCACAAGTGTGGACCTGAGTGCTTTGCCACCATCCAACCTGTGGTCTCCAGAGCTAGTGTGGAGTTGCTTGTATTCACTTCAAATCTCAGCTCCATCAAAATTTTTTTGGGTAAATAAAAACTCAGGCCCACCTCTTTTAAATTGTACCATGCCAGCTTTATGCCAGCATTTTCATAACAGATGAGCATTCATGCAACTCTCCAACAAAAGGGAGGACCTTATGGTTTCACAGTTTCTTTCACCTCGGACGATTTCAACTTACATCTGAGTTCAATTTCCTGCTCTGTTAGCTGTTTATGCAGTTTACATTAAACAGTACCACTGGAATAGGAGAAAAAAAAAAGGGTTTAGAAACTAGGTCTGTAAAACGAAGTAGCTTCCATTTCGCTTGTGCTTGGTTTTGGCCTGTGAATTGCACATTGGGCCAACTGGAAAACAACGTTTATTCCCTCTAAAATACCTAACATGTCTGTGAGTAAGGAAGTCTTCTGGAAAGGAGTTTTGAATCCCTAATGTTAAAACAGACCTGGAACCCAGGTTTCCTGCTTGCTAGGAAGCAAACTAACCCTTGGAATCATGGCCTCCTCCTCCTCAGTGCTTTAAAAGAAGGATCCATCCCTGCTGAATGGAAAACATCAGGATGCTTTGGGCTCCTGTTTCTGTATTCCATTTAACAACTGCTTAATGAAAAATGTTTAAACAGGGACCAAGGCAGGAAACAAAATAAAATTCTTCATTTTCAGCTGAAAGACTAAACTTCTTTTAGTGTTTTGCTTGCTGAGCTCATAAATCTTTCATGCCTTTGCTTAATAGCATAATACTAAAAGGAGGGATGCAAAAGTGTCTGACTGTTCCCAGCTCAGCCACAGAGTTAAGGAACTTCCCTAGGATAGAGAATTTCTGAATTTGGACCCTTTCAGACTGAACAGGAAATGAAACTCAGCTCTGTAAATTCTACAGACATTGCCCTCACCATTAAGGTATGGCATAAACACTGATTGGTCTCTTTCTGGTAGTCTCATTTTTTTCGAAAGAAAGTGGTGGCAAGAAGAGAATTTGATCAGGATCCTAACACCAATGGCTCATCTCAGAAAACATATTTGTAGGAACTTCCATTTTTCTGGATCACAATTAATGAACAACTCTTCTCACTCCTGCCAAAACAAACAAATAAGTGAATGCATTTTGAATTTATAGCAATATAACAAAGACACCTTGGAAGGAAGAGCCAGTAAGGATTTTGTCACCTGGCCCTAGTTAACAAACATGTTTTTCAGAGTCCAAATTCCACTTCAGAATGTTAATTCTTTATCCAGACCCCTTTTTTCTTTTTCTGCCTTCAAAGTCTGATTAATTTTTATCCATTTGCTTTTTGCCTGAAGAAAGCTGAGAAAGTGTTTCGCTTCAGTGACGCAGTTGATTGCCTGAGTCTCAGGCTATCAGGGAAACAGGACCAGTAAAGCTGTTTATGTAAAATTACCCAAGAGTTCCACAGTGAAGGAACCACCTGATACACCCGGGATTCCAGGGTGCAAAACCAATACTGGCCTGATTTTCATAGCACTTTGGGGACACCAGTTCAGCACTTCTTAAAATGTAGCTACTTAGCTGCCTAAATATCTGCAGGCCCCATTTTTTAAAAATCTGGCATTTCTGTGTAAACTTGTCACTCTCATTTATCACTGGAAAAACATTTTTCTGTCATATTGGAAGCAAAGAGAAGAATGTTTTTCCCTTTCAGCCTTTAAAGGATAACATGTATCTGTTGCTAGTGAAAATAAAAGAATCACAGAACTGGTTGAGATTGGATGAGAATTCTGGAGAGCCTCTTGCCCACCTGCCTGCTCAAAGCAGGTTGCTCAGGCCTGTGTCCAGGATGGGTGTGAATATCTCCAAGGATGGAGACTCCATGGTTTCTCTGAACATTTGGTTTGAGTGTTCAACAACTCTCAAACAAAAAGGTTGGGTTTTTGGTTTTTTTTTTATGTTTAGATGCAAGGGGCAGGTGAGAGTCAGTCCTTTGGAAGTTGCTGAAGACAATACATTGAGCAAAATCTTAATGTTCTGGCTGACAGAGGAGGAGGTTATAGGGTAGACTGGGGGAAAATACAGTTTTACTTTAGAGCAATGAACAAATGATTGTAACTGCACAACTGATCATCCAATTACCACCAATCCAAGTTTAAGATACCAGTGAGTGAAGCACTGGAGTGTTAGGGGAAATTGTCTGATCTTTCAATCAGATATAGTTTTGGAAAATAGCTATTTCTTGTAAAGCAATTATACAAAATCTTCAATAACACTTAATAAATAACTGATACTTGGCAGATTTGACTGCACATGCTGCTGTTGTCATAAGTTTAAGACTGGTAAATTAGCAGATGTTCTAGATAGCTTGTCTTTATAATCCATCTTGTTCAAATTCCCTATTGTCCAGTGAATCACTAGCATTCAAAATCCCATTTGCCCTTTTTATATGGGGTTAATGAGATCCATATTAATGGATACTATGTATTCATCTTGATTTTAAAAGAGTTTTACTGTTATTTTTTGTGTTATTAAAGATTGGCAATGGCATACAGTCAATTCATTACCTATTCTGGAGTCCATAACAGTTAATATGGCTTTTTCACAAAGCCATAGCTGTGTGGCATGTCTTCGAATTGGTCCACTTAAGCCAGATTTGAGAAACCAGAACCAGATATGAATAATTTCAAATTATTTTTCCCAACCCCCTTATTATTAACACAAGCTATTTGGAAATCTGAACACAGAAATGCTTTCTTATGAATTTTTCCATTAATCCAACTTCACTCTACACAGATATATAGTACTTGGACTTGACAGCTGGCCTGTTGGCACCAATTGCTTAGACTCCTTGAGGGGAAAATAAACCTTTTAAAAAAGCCTTGGATTTTGCAAACAGGTTTTAAAAACAAAAGATCTGTCAAACTCTGAGTCTAAAAGCTTTGCCAGTAGAGCTTTCAGCATTCAACTTCAGTATCCTCTGGTTTCCATCTGTACAGCTAAGGGAAAGCATGGGAGAGCTGTTGATAATGACAGGTCACTTTAGTATTGTCTGTTCTTGAGTCAGAGTGCTATTGAGAGTCTAAATTTACAATATTCCAGGTGTAATGTTTTATTTACTCCTGACCCTAGATCCTAATGTGTTTTATACCACTCTCTGAAGACCAGAGGTTCTGCTTCAGTTGTCTGAGACCTCACAGAGTGGACATGGCATAGGATTTTGTACTCCTGGAGAGGCATCTGGAACTCAGGAAGGTTAAATCAGGGCCTTTCAGTGGTTGAACATCCAAGCATCCAAAGTACATTCAAAGTAATTCTGAGTTCAAGGCAAGTCTGTGCATTTCTCTGCAGGTTGCTGTGTTCTCAGAAATCCATTCTAGAGCTCTGAGTGCTTCAGTGTCTCAGGAAAAAGATGTTGTCATTCTGGCTTTCATGTCTTCCCAACAAAAATGTAGGGACAACTTGCGATTCAATGAAACATTTGTTTAGTGGGTGCAGCCAAAGCAAAATAATTTCCTTCCTTATCTGCAGTGAAAACTCTGTGTCTGCAGCTTATAAAAGTGATTTCTGATTCCCTCTTCTGTATTATCACAAAACAGTACAACATACAATCCTTACCTGATCTAAAGCCATGATTAGGCTACTTTTAATAATTTAGTGGTGTGTGCTGTTCTAACTTTACTGCTTCTTTCAACAGCAGAGGTATGATTGCCACTTTTATACAAGAGCAGTAGGTTACATCACCAGTAATGGTGTAGGAATCATTTCTGGGACTGACTTCTTAGCTGCTGTAACATAACCCATGACAAGTTTAAAACATGTGAGGAGTTGGCAGTGATTGCAAAGGAGGACACCATTCAGAAAAAAGGTGGGGTGAATTCTAGCCCCAAGAGGATTGCCTGAAAAGTTCATCCAAAAGCTTACATCAACATCTGTGTAACTAAGGAGATCCTTGTAAACAAGTCATAAACCAGGAACAGAGTCACTCTGAGCAAAAAGATAACCTCAAAGAATAAATACTGAACAGAAAGTGGGACATGGGTACTATAAAACTCTGATAAAGAGCTGTTGATGTGGGAACACTGTAAGGATCAACATTAATGAAAAGTCTGGGAAGAGACTGTCTTTACTCACAAATTAATAAAGTCAATGTATATTTAAACATCACAGGGATGCTCATAAGTATGAAGTAGAAAGAAGGCAGTAATTAGAACAAGTTTTCTTTCTCTGATTGTGCATTATTTAAGTGTCAGTCTAAAGGACTCTCTTGAACTGTTAGTTCATGTCTGGTTTATGTCCTTCTTGAGCAAAATCAGTGGGCAAACTTCTCAACTGGTGTGAAGTTAGCTTAGAGAAAATGAATTAATTGGGGACAAACCACTTGAGTTTACTGAGGATACTGCCTCCTAGTAGATAGATATTCTGATACACACTATGAAAAACAGGGGCACAACAAGACTTTTTTCTAAGGACCTAAACCAGCCAAAAATTATCTTTGATTTTAAACCACAATCCACATTTTTACAAAATTCACAGACTGGCTAGATTAACCTAAGATCCTAAGTCACACGTAACTGGCATAACGAGTCCATCTTGACTATGAGCTCTGAGTTTAATAAATCAGGCAATGCCTTCTCTCTTCATTTTCACAGTGCCTGCACAGAGACAAAACCTGCTGTGACCTGGGGGAGCAGAAGGCTGCAGCTCTGTGCAGCCACGTCAGGATGCACCAGCAGCCCTGCTCCTTACCAAGTGCAGCCAGGACTGTAAATCTGCTCCAGACTGCCTGATGTTGTTCTGCTGCTGATGGCTTTTGCAGATACACAAATGAAAATTATTTGCTGAAGTATTGTCTGGAGCTCCACAGACTTCTCTAAATGTTGTGTACTTTTTGCTACCAGTGGAGAACTTGGACTTACATGACCCCTTAGAGGTGCTTTTCCTCTCCCTATTTGTCCAGCGTGTAATAGATCTCTAATTGCTTAATCTTATTCCTTTAGACTTTTTTTGCCATAGTCTGCAATTATTTTGCTTCCATTTGGTTGTGTTTATAACTTACAAAAAATAAAAGTCTTTTTTGGCACCATAAATGTCTTCATAGCATTTAAACAGGTACAAGCAACATTTAACCTATTATGTACATCACATAAAATCCTATAAAGTAAATAATGACCTTGAGATTCTTGTAGTTTATCAAGTATAAGTGTTGCCTTCAAAATTTTACCCATCAGTAAGAATTATTTCAGTTATAGTCTATTTTATGAGTTTACTCTAGTTGAACTCTAAGCCATCACAAGAGATATAAATGTTATAATCCTTGCAGATTTTGCAGAATTTTGTTCCAGCTGCTTATCAGGAAACTATTCTTAAATTGTCATCCACTATCTATGCTCCTGACCTAATTAAACAACTATATATAATGTAAGAAGAACTGATGACCAAAATAAAAAGAAAATCTCAATGTGTGTAACACAATTACTTGCAAAATACAGGCTGTGCTAGATCTTTAATGATATAAATGAACCCTGCTCATCCCAGTGAATTTCAGTTTCACTGTGTTCTAGGTAACAATGTTAGCATAAACAACAGAGATTTGTTGCATTATGTTTCAGGATTATTGGTACATAACTAAACTATAAAATATAGAAAAACATGAACCCAGCAGTCTAAATATCTACACTGAGATACATCCATCATATTCTGAATTATGCTGCTCTTATAACAGACTAGAAAATTCCTGTGGATTTCTAAGACAAGAGGAGCAGTATGTACATATCAGAGCTGCTATAATATCAGAGATTGAGGCTGGTTTTTGTGTACTTATTCTTTCTTGAGTCAATTCCAAAGACTGCAAATTAACTAAAAGATTTCTGTCCTACCAGAGTTAGGGCCTGATGAGGGTGGGCCTTCATCCTTACAAAAATTACTACTTTAGAAAAGCACATATAAATGCAATTCACAGGAAAATCAGGGAAGCTGTAGCTCAAGGCAAATGCAAATCTACAATCTGCTGGATAGATGAGGGGAAACCTTTGAAAATAAATTATTTTAAAAGTTTTTATTCTCCAGACATATGCTAAGCTGCCCTTGGGACAGGAAGTCTTACAATATGATCTATTCTATATTAACATCAGTCTCACAATATGATCTATTCTCTTTTAACCTCCCCCACTTGAGGATTTAGAGTAGGCTGTCCCCTCCATAGCAATAATATCTGTATGTCAGGAGACAGCCATCCCATGGGGAGATAATTTTGACACAGTGACATAAAGCACACTTCATGTTCAGTGACCCTTCAGGCTGTTGCAGTGTGCTCCCTGCCTCACCTTTCTATAGCTCTCCTCCCTTTTGGCTGCCGTTGTCATTCCCAGCCTCTTGCTGGTGCAGCTTGTCAAGGGATTTCCTGCAGTACAGAGGAATAGGTCATCCTGAAGGTCAAGCACAGCCCTGACTGCTCTCATCTGCCAAAATGGAAACCACAGGGCTAAAATCGGCATTTCCTTAAAACTCCTGTGCAGTTACCACCTCCTTCTGAAGATGCCAGAAGACATTCAGCAATTCAATTTAATGAATTAAAATTTCCAGGCATTGAAACTTCTGCCTGAAAGTGTTTTGCCCCTGACTCCACCAAGCAACTTGACCCTTGCATGCAAATACTACTCTGGGAGCATGAAGCAGGCATTGTTTTGCCTTCCTCATCTGAGATATTCAGTTTAGAATCAGAGAGAAGGAGGGAAAGTGCAAAATGTCTCTAGCCTTGGAGAAAGGACTGGGAATAGGGAACCTAAATTTCAGTATCTGTGCCAAGTTCTATCAAAAAACACATGTACAGCTGCACTAGTTCAAATGGGAGGTCCATCTTTGATTTTCCCATTTCCAGCAGTGCACTTCAGGAGCCTGAGGGGCCAAGAGCAGGATGTAAAGCAAGGTTTTAGGGTTATGTCATGTCCGACCCTTACAGAACTGAATCCCCTCCCTGTTTTCATCAACTAGAACTGTGGATCCAAGCTTGGAATAGTCCATATATTGGAAGCTGACCCTTGCCTATATTTCCTACATCATCAACAAGTTTAAGACAGATGACTACGACATTGTTCTCTTAATATGAACAGTTATTGGCTGGCCTGTGTGTGAAGGAGCCATCTCTCCTCTGACCTGTTCTTGAAATGCTCAGTACAGCCTGTGCTGGAGGTTATAGCTACACTTCACTACCATAAACAGTGGAGTATTGTGTACACCATTTGTACAGACTTTGTTTGCCTGCTGAGTAAGCTTTGGTCTTTATTCTGGTTGGTTTCAAGGAAGGGAATAATAAAACTGGCATGAAAATGAATTAAATTGAATAGTGCAATGAGTGTTCAATCAGGAGAATGGATCCCACGCCCTGCTGCTCGGTGGATGGGCTGTGCTGGTGGCACATCATTTTCCTAGATCTCTCCCTGTACATATTTCCCCTGTACCCTGCCTCATAAAAAGAAGACAACCACCCCTATGCCATGACCAGAATGGCTCTCAGAGAGTAAGATATGATCTCATGAAAGCAACCATCCTCAAATTGCTCAAAACTGCAGCAGTTCCAGGCCATCTCCTAACCACAGCACCCAGTCTAACCCTCTGTGCAATGTTGTGCAGTAGGGATCAGCGGCTCTGGGTAGTCCCAAGGCCTCCCAGCTGCAGTGTGCCATGTTCAGCACCTGCAGAGAGGGCTCCTCCCTCCCCTGAATTTCTCTGAAGTCACCTGAATGAAGAAGAACATCTGAAAAGATCATTTGTGTTTCATCAACAGTGGGCTGGTGCACTTCTAAACAGCCAGACCCAAGGCCCAGAATATGTAAGCAGATGCCAGGGGAGAGGGAACAGGCAGCCAAAAATACAGGATCCTCCCCTCATCATCTTTTTAAATCTTCCAGCTCTTTTCACTATAAGAATTCCTAGGCCTAGTGTGGTTTTTCTGTTTGGTAACCCCCACCAGATGTCTCTTCTAAGTATATGACTAATTTTTTATTGAATCCACATAAACTTCTTGTGTACACAACATCCTTTGGCAAGGAATTTTGCAGAACTACTACCCACTGCCAGAAAACCATCTCCTTTTGTTTCTATTAAATCTCTAAATTCATGTGATGTGCCCTCATTTTTGTGCTGGAAAACAGCAAATAACCAAGTCATCATTGCCCTCTCCATACTATTTGTGATTTTATATAACTTCAGTTGTTTTATCTCCTTGCCCAGATATTTGATGTTACACAGTCACTGGTGAAATTTCCTCCATATGCTTATAGGGAAGATGGGTTGTCACAACTGTGAATGCTGATACAAGAATCAGTTTGCCAAGAGTCCTGCATTGCTGTTTAATTGCTGTTGTGAATCTCTGCTCAAGTGAACTCCTTGATGATCATGTTTCTGCAACTTGTGCAGAATTAGATAAAGGTTGTATAGGTTCAGAATTTCATATACTGAAAGAACCTTCATCCCCTTTAATTTGCATACTTGTAATGAAACATCCCAATCTCTAAATCTAGGGTTAATCAACAGAGAACAAAGCAGCAAGGTGCAGGTGATCTGTGTCCTTTTCCAGCCTCATGTGGGATTACTCTATTCACAGTTATCATCCTGCAGTTGCTCACCTTTTCCCTACTTAAATCAAGTGTTACATAAAAATGCTAAATATTCTATATTGCTACCCTGGGGATGGTAATAATAACAGTAATTAATGTTTGTTTAACCTCCCTCTTTGAACTGCAGTGTCAAAGCAATCATACAGTTGAAGGACAACAGAGACCAAATAATTTCTTTGATGGAAATTTCCTAGAACAACAAAAAAGCTAAACACATGAGATACTTATTTGGATCTGTCTCAGACAAAGTTCAGATAGAAGGGAAGAGAGATGATCAATTACTTTAGGCTGTAAAGATGAGAATGCTGCAGCTCAGCCTGTGAAAAATCAGGCAGATAGGAGCTGATATTTTCAAAGGTCTTATCACAGAAAAGTAGAGAACATGAGCCGACATCTTATCGTGTGTACAGTATAGGAACTACAGAGCACAAAGTTTTTAATAATCACACTTCAGAGATCTAGAGTTCAAAAAGGGGATATGAGAAACTGAGGTCTCACTCCCCTTAAAAAGTAGCACAGCTTAAAAAGTAGAACAACAATTAGAAACATTATTTGAGAGAGAAGACACAAGGTTTGTGCCTCCTTTATTTAGAAGTGATGAAGATACTTTACAACTTATATCTGCATTAGTGAATTTGACAAAGCCAAGGCACGTGCCCATGAGCTGTCACACAATAACTTACACAGCCAAATCCCTGGCAGGAGCAGCAGAAGTCTTGGCCCAGGCCAAGGAACACTCTTGAAAGCAATGCCCAGATCTGACTGAGGAGTCAGCACAGGCGAATAGATCGTATCGTTGTGGCTACTCTTTTGTGGTGGGGAAGAGGGTTTAGCTGAAATGTCATATGCCAGCTAATCCTAGGATCACTGAATGGTTTGTGGCTTATTTTGCTTACTACTAAATATGCAACCACAAAAGTTGGGAGTAATGCACTTAAGCTCCAGAGAGAGGTAATATTTCAGAGAACATACTGCTTGTGTTTCTAATATGTTTCCTGTTGCCTAGATCTCCCAATCAGCTAGGTTTGCTCAGGGGGCTGGCAGGGTTACTTTTCTGAAGCTTAGCATAATCTTTTTCTTTTTTCTTACTGTTGCAAAGAAAACCTTGGCACCTAGCACAGCAATCTGGATTCCATTCTGAGAGCAAATCTAAACTCTTTTTGGATCTACCCTTACTGTAACACCAAACAGGAAGAGAAACAGGGAGAATGCCATGATACATCAGGGAAAACCAAAAGATAGAGAGCACAGTATGTTTCACTTTGTGTACCTCCAGTGTTGCCATTTTTATACAAGCTCAAGCTCAGGAAAGACACAAAAGCTGAAGCTCAAAACCAAGAAACATCAAAAATAAAGCCATCCTAAACCTCAGTTATATTCAGTGATGCTTTGTGAAGATTCAAGGGAAAAAAATCAAAATATATATATGTTTTCCTCTACCCTGGGTAATGAGGGTAAGAAGAAATATTAAAATGTGAAATGGTTCCACTGTAGCTTTAATCTCAGCTAGAATCGTTTTATCTTTGGTTTAAAAGATATTTGCAAATCCAAATACAAAAAGGAGTAACTAGTTTAGACTTCTGTGGGGGAATGGATTTGAGTTTAGGTCTTTCTTTTCCTGCTGTGGCAATAGTCCATAGGAGTTCAGACTGCGTAAGTCTGCGGATACATTTATTATGGGGGAAAAAATATCTTAAATGCCTCTTCACTATACTGAGGTCATTAGCTGTTGTGAGGTTTTTCTTCTAGGATATAATAGAATCTATTTACTTGAAACACCTCTGGTAATGAATAAACTTCACTAAAGTTAAGATAATTATCTGCTTGACCATTGAGTTAATTGTATGATGAAACACTATGGTTCATCTTCAAAAAACCATTTAACCATCTGCATTTGACCAACAGAAAAAATGGAGCTACTTGAATTATGGAGCTAAAAATAATTTGCTTCAAGAGATTCAGCACTAAGGATATTGTACATTGCTTTATAGATGAAGAAAGAAAGTTCTACCATTAGATACCTTTTTTTGTTCAATGAAATTCAGATAGCAAAGAGATTGAATGGTTCATGACCAACAATGACAAATATTAAGCACTGTGAATCAGTCTATATTAAAAGAGAAACTGTGACTGTAAATGTAGGTCTGTTTCACTGACCGAGACCCAAAAAAACAGGAAAAAAGGAAACAATTAGGTTTTTGAATTTCACAGTTTTGCACTTCAAGCCAAAAAAATATTGGACAAAGGATGTTCAGGAAACCAACACTTGAACTTATAGCCCTCCTGACTTGTGCAATCAAGTGGGAAGAACTCTACATCTGCACTAGAAATGCAATTACTCATGACAGTGTGGATGACTGAGGCAACTGCTTCTTTCAGAGGAGGAAGGAAAGAAAAGAGATGGGAGGATTTCAGGTTTTTTGAGCCAAACACTTTCTTGCCCTTCTCTTCAGATGATGGAAAATGTATTCTAAATATCATCCAGTACCAATATTTTATTTATAAAGTCCTCTCTAATTCCTACAGTGATCTAAAGAACTCATCTGGGGAGGGGCAGCTATATGATAGAAGTTACCTCTTCTACTAGAATTGAGAGTTCGTGACCATTATCCAAATGGTCCACAGAGGAGGCACTTCTGGAGAGCTGGGAAGGCTCAGTGGCATAGCTCCAGCCAGAGAGAAATGGATGATTGATGGTCTGAGCTTTGAAAAAAATTAAAGTGGAATGAAGACCTGACCCTGACTTTGGTGTATAGTTAGTCCTTTCTGAAGCGCAGGGAGAAGTAATCAGTCTATACACCCCCATTAAAATCTAAGACTTAGAAACCAGTGTTTGACTGCAAAGCAGAAGTCTGGAGGAATTCTCATCTCTGAAATTCAATACACTAGCGCACTTGAGCAAGTTCTGCATCCTATTACATGATGCTTGTTTTAATTAATATATGTCCTATTAGAAGCAAGTAGAAGAAATATTCTGACAGTTTTATTGTGTTTGGGATTATGTCAAGGATTTAGCGTAAGAAAGGCCAAGTGCTACTGACTGTACATTTCCTTTTCAGATAATTTAAGTGGCAGATTGGTCTTGACATAGTATCTTTTGGAAAGGCTCCCTGTTACCTATGCCAGGTATAGGAACTGTGTAGAGAGCACTACTAATCCAACACTAGCTGATGTGCATCATTACAGCAAAATCCGTATGCGAGATAATAAATTAATGCACTAAAACAATATGGTTTAGCCAGAGAACTCCTCTCATGTTTCCCAAAGTCTGGATAGGGTGACTGCATCAGTGGTTTTATTTATAAGTCAGTGGAAATTGCATTATTTCATCTTCATGTGTTTTTTATGGATCAACATGATATTCCAAGGGCCTATGATTACTCTTACCATAATGGTTCTTCCTTGGTGGCATATTCTAAGTTTATGTTTTGCTGTTGGATTTGGCATGATTCTTTAGTTTAAGCAGTCTAGTCAGAGCTACTATTTCAAATTTTCTGTGCTCTTTGCAGACATTTATATATTGTACCTTACAGTAGGAAAAGTATGCAAAAGTGTTAAGCCCACGTGTATTTTTTTGTTACTGGTGAATGTTTTATACATATTTCTAGTCATAGTGAAAATGAAAGTGTGGGTTAACAAATGACATCATTATTATAAAAATGGGGAAGCTCAGACTTGCTCAGGTAACAGAATCTGGAGCATCTCCAACTGCCTTTAACTCTGGTTCTTGAGATGCTCCTACTGTAGAAGTACTTGTATTGGTCACACTACAAAAGGACGCTGTTTCACCAGACTTCATCTCAACATTTTGTTCAAGTTAATTGGTAAAAGTTAGTAGAGTAGTATTGGCATGTTTAGAGATATTTATCCCACCAATGCTGAAATGTGAACAACTGCTGTTCAGAGATGAGCAACCCCTCCATTTGCTATGGTCGAGGTGTAAATGAAAAGCACACAAAGAACTTCTAAATTTTTAGCAGATAATACTGGATAAGATGAAAACTTGTAGTTCTTAAAAGGGAGTGTTTTTTAAAAAACTTAGGATAGTTGAGTTTACATGGCCCGGTAACTTTATATAGAGCTTTGTGCACCTTTAATACGTAATTACACCTGCAAACGTAAAAATTAGTATTGCTGTTGGTTCTGGAGAACTCTGGCACAAGGTTTGGAAAGATGATGTATTAGGAAAGGAAGTATTTGTGACATATGAAGGTTTTGTAATATGATAGTTTTTATTTTCATAATATTCCATTGCCATCACAAAACACATCTCCACTGTAATAAGTGTTCTGTAAACAGGCAGAAAATAAAGTGACAGCCCCTGACCTAAGGCTTACAGGATCTGTTGTGGGCCACCTGAACCATTCAATCAGTCATCAGCCTGGTCCAGTTTCCTTTTTTCTCATCGCCTCTGAGATAAAGAAAGTTCTGCAGGACAAACAAATTTCTCTGGAAGTCAGCTGTCACAATAGCTGAACCTTCAGTCATGTGGCAGGAGAGGGATTTGAAAATTTGGTTCTCAGACAATCTACTGTATCAGAAGTTGTTCTAATGTCATAAAGTATCATGTTTGAAATAAGCTTGGCCATCAGCTGAGGTTCATGGAAATAGAGAAGAACCACTAAGGTCCTTGTTGGAAGTGAGTAAGCAGTGATGAAAAAACACTGGATAGGCCCAGAGTTACCATTTAGATAATAAAAGAGAAATAAATCTGGAAACCTCTAGAAGACCTTAAAATTGAAGACAGGCAGCTCCTGTTAGATTTTTAGAGAAGGGAGATCCAGGGATGGGGCAAAAGGGAAGTGTTACATTGTAAAAGCACATGACTGATGAGCAATGCTCTGAATGGCTCTGAGCACGGCAAGTTGCATTATCTGGAGGCTGAAGGAAAGGATGTTGTAATAATCAAAACATCCAGCCCTTCATCTTAAGGGAATTCAAGCTCAGTAAATTAATAAGAAAACCATATTTTAACTTCTGTGTAAAAGAATTGGCAAGTTTAAGACTATGCTTTATCTACATTTTGGATTTGTTTTCTGAAAGGTCAGTAGGGCTGTTGTGCAGGACTGATGTAATTTGGCATAAATGCATTGAAACTAAACCTGACCTAAACACTGTGGGCTTGGTTCATCTGAAACTGTCTGCCACCTATCAGACAGCAGAAGAGACAGAAGCCAGAAAAATGTTGATCAGCAGAGATTCAAAACAAACTAAGAAAGCCCTAAGGGTTCCCAAAACCAGTGGTTCAGCCCTTCATTCATCTGCCAGTCTCTCATCTACTTTGCTTTACCTTGGCTTTATGTTAAGCTCCTTCACTCCACTTTAGTGTCACACAGAGACCTGCTACACTCTCCTGATTGTTAAGATTTCCCTGAGCACAGCCCTTGGGGGTTGGGAGATTCTGCTGAGTGAGAGCTTAATTTTGTAAGGCAGAATTACAAGGCATCTCACCATTGTGTTGTAGACTCAACGTTGTAACTTCCTAAGTTTAATGAGATCTTTGAAACAAATACACAAAAGAAATACAAATTCCTGTCTCTGTGTTGCTTTAAAGGAACTTCAGAAAAGATGCATGTAAGAAAAGGAAAAGTCAACAGCCCTGTTTTAAAGAGGTAAGGCTTAACTTCTGAACAAAGCCCCGGTGTTTCCAGTGAGCACTGAGTTATGCCAAGGTTTGTGTCCAGCCTTTGTGAGCAAATCCCCCTCATCTGCAGTTCCATAAAATCAGTCACAGTGGACACCTGAAGTTTCTGGCAGATGTCAGCTGCAAAATGGAGCCTTTGATAGGCAGACTTGTGAAGTGGTCGAGAGCATGTTTAAACATGCCATCTAAGCCTGCAAATTTACAGGGTAAAGACAGCAATCTTGTAAGAGTGAGCTAGAGAAGGACAGAGGGAAGATACCATGAAATCTTTACTAGAAATTGACTTGTTTGGTGATCTAATTTATTTAGAAATTAAAACTCATATGGGGATAATCATAGGAAAATAACCTCTTTTATGCAATGAAAAATCCCTGCCTGTTCTGGCACATTTCACAATATTCAGATATGTTTCCTGTA
This sequence comes from Dicrurus megarhynchus, assembly GCA_013399195.1. NCBI lineage: Eukaryota > Metazoa > Chordata > Aves > Passeriformes > Dicruridae > Dicrurus > Dicrurus megarhynchus. Next base: position 272,820 of record VXAD01006703.1, on the reverse strand, counting down.
CTGCGTAAGTGCTCCTGTTAATACCTTCACCCATGAGTTCTGATACAAATATTCCTTTTCTGTGCCCTCTTCCTCCCACACTTGATGCTTCTCTAGCATTTCCTTCCTATGAACTATTGCTTTTCCATCGCCGAGTTGCTCTCAGCGAACTTCTGTTTGGTGTTTTTCTAAAATCTCATCCTTCAAACCTCTGTAAAAATGATGAGCTACGGATGGATAGACCAAAGGACAATACACCAGAGGGAATCTTTTAAAGGAAGCCCTTTCCTTTTAATGCTATTTTATATGCTGAAAATGATGAAATTATTTTCAAATAATTGTGTTAAGAAATTAACACAAGAAATTAAGAAATACACTAAGTCACAGCAGCAGCTCTAGATCTAGAGAGGATCTAGACCTGGGTCTGGTAGATCATGGATTTGCCCACAAGTACTGAAACTAAAATGGGAGCCAGATACAGAGGAAGGACCATCTCTTCTGGAGCAAGGAAAAAGCATGGTTTTTTCTCACCAGAGATTACAGATATTGGCTGTAATCCTCTTCACACTGGAAGGAAATAAGGAGCAGCAAGGAGCCACTGACCCCTGTGCCTTCCTGAAGGATGAAAGAAATTCAAGCTTAAATGTCTGCCCTGTCTGCTGCAAAGGAAGAATTTCAATCTGGTTCTTGCAAAAGCGTGTTTGCTCTTGCCACTGGCATCTTGGTAGCTTGGATCCAAGCATGTCTGTTTCTGGTTTTGACCAAAAATTGTACACTGCATATGAGAAGATTTTCCTAATGAAGTTTTTATCAAAACCAGCATGATCCTTTGAAAAGAATTAATGAAGTGGAATTTCCTGATGAAAACATTCCACAAAAAAATTCCTGAACTAACTCTACTCTTCATTTTAGCTAGATTTGGATCCAGTCTTCAATTACTAGAAAACACTTCCTTCCTCTGCAGAGCTGACTAACACAAATTCTTTAAATGAATGAAGACAGACAAGTCATTAGCTTTTTTTCACAGCAAGGTCTGGAGTGAATAGAAAAAAAAATCCTGTGCGGGCAGGTGAAGCTAGAAATATGTCTGTTATATTAAATAAACATACCAGGAATCAAACATGATTTTTAGATAGCTTAAAAAATAACAAAGCAAGATTGTGAATAGGGACTGTACAAATATTTTTTGAATGAATAAGACTCACTTGAAAAGTTTAATCATTGATTTAATTTTACACTTGAGATCATTTGCAGTCCTGTTCCTTTTTAAAGTAAGACTGATTTCATTTAAGAAACATGGAGGCTGAAAATGTTTGCGAACCTTAATTTTCACAGTATCACTTAAGGAAATAAAGCCATCTCAAGTTCATTATATGTTTAAAAAGCTTTTGAATAAAAAAACAAAGCCCTAAATGATAAAAATTTTATTCTGAGAAGTCATTGGGTACATCAGAGCTACTCTCTTTTGAAGAATACGGGACAAATCTGAATTAAGATACCTGTTGGTGCATAACTGTTTTAATTTTTGACTGCACTTCTGCTAAATACGAACATAAAATCCAGAGGATCTTGTTCTATACTGCAGATGAACAGCCCTCAGGGAGTGATGCAAACCTCAGTAGGAGGAATGGGGATAAGCCTTAAGTAAATATACAGAAAATATAAGTACAGGAGTTTCTGAGACCATTTGTGTGGCTCCTTCCTCTCTGAAAATGTTGCTGAAGCCACAGAGATAACTTCATTGCAGTCTGATTTGGGAAGTTACTATAGACAGGTACTTTAATACATTCCTTCCAAGTCCTAAATAGGCCCATTGCTTCTAAACATGAAATTGGTGGTGACAATGCCAACATCCCTGTTTTATATAGGAGCATCATATACTGATCACTGCTTGCCCAAGACTCATCTGGCAGTGTTAGAATTGGGCACCCGTGCTGGAATCCTCCACACTAACTCCAGACACCTGCAAGGTGCATGTGCACCACAAAGAAGCTGCTGTTCACTCAAGGAGAAAGCACAAAGTGTTCCAGGGTGCAGTTCATCCCATTGATATGACAAGGGCTGACTGGAGTGAGGTGCTTCTCCCTACCACTGGCAACCAGCTCAGGTGGGGCTGCCTACACAGAGGATTTCTACAGGAACTTGGAGGAATGCCGCAGCTGCAGCCTGCTGAAGTCTTGTGCTTGGTACCACGTAAGATCTAAACCCAATTTTTTTTGTTGTTTTTTAATCTCATTAGCCAAGGGAACAAATGAGGCTTTCCCAGTTAAACATGATAATCATGTCCCAGCTTTGTGCTGTTTGATGAGAACTGGGTGTGCATCACCTCTCTGTAAGTCAAGAAGGGTTTTCTGTGAAAGGTAACACATTTTTCCCCAGACAAGAAGGGAATAGTGCATTTCAGTGGCTTTAGATCTGGATCAAAAAATGATGGGAGTGGTGAGGATTGTATCTAACACACATCTTAGATCCAACTGGTACGTTAAAAGTATTTTTAGGAATATCTGGGCTTATATTGTTTTTCTGAACATAGAAAAGTGGTTTTAATTTTTATGGTCAAACCTCTATATTAGACTACTTTTTTCTGGGTATGAATTGGCAGAATTAATTATATATTTCATTTAAAAAAATGTTAGTAACTGTATAAATCAGTAAAAGTACTATACTACGCTTTCTAGTCCCGGAATACCTGCAGACAGAAGGCAGTTTGGGAGGGTTAATTTAGTAGCTAGGTCAGAATAAAGTTTGAGTTTTATAAGACCAAAGTGAGGAAATCTCCAGGTGATGGTGTTTGTGTTGCTTTTAACGACAACAATAACAGTATTTTGATTGCATGAGTCTTGGCATATTGGAGTATTCCAGAGAACTGGAAAAAAAAGGATGTTGTGCCAATATTTTAAATGGGTAAGTGGGACAATCTGGTAACTATATTCCTGACAACTTGACATTGACATAGGGCAAAATAATAGCATAGTTGATACAGGGCTTTACTACTCAAAATCCAAAGCAGGGTAATGTCATTAAAGTCAGTCAATGTGGGTTTATAAAAACAATTCTTGTCAAAGTATCTTTCAATGAGATTACACATTCCCACTGATAAAGGAAAATGATGCAATATACGTTGTACGAGGTATTTGACTGTTATCACACAGCATTCTATGAAAAGGGCACACTATAAAATCAACATATGACATATTATGAGGATTAAAACCTTGCTAGTGGTTAAATCTCCACATACACTCCTCAATGAGGGTTTATCAAGTGGGTAAATTTTTTATGGTTCAGACTAAATTACCATCCAATATTTTTATCAACAGTCTTGAAAATACCCAATTCCTAAATACCTTCACACAGTAAATCATATGAAAACAAAGAGTAATGAAGAAAACTGATTAACAGGGTCTTTATTACCAACAATAAAAATGTATATACCCAATAATAAAATTGCAGGCAATGAATTTAAAATATTTGAATGCTTCCTGGGATGCAGTGACCATGAAAATGGAGAGTTGGCACTGTGGATATATAGCTGATCATGATCTCAATCTGATTCATGCCTATCAAAAAACTATAATGAAAACCAAGGAAAGTGAGTGGGAAGCTTGCATTACCTCTCTATTTGTCATGTTTACTGCTCTGGGGTTACTGAGTCTTCTTAGAGTGCCTCTGCTCTAAGAAGAAAGTTTAAACAACTAGAAATAGTTCCAAAAAAAGTCATAAATGTAACTGAAAGTTGAAATATGAGAAATATGACTGAGAGTGACAATCAAACTGCTAAAAGGGACTTGCCTTGTCTGAGGAAAAAAAATTGTCTGCAGACTGGAACACTGAGAAAAAGCAGAGAAATGTGATTATGATTTTATGGGTTTATTTGTTTGTGTGCTGTGGTTTGGGGTTTTTTTGTTTGTTGTGTTTTATTTTGTCTTTTAATCTAGAAAGGTTATGTGCAGATGAGTGGATACTGAGGGAATACAGACTCCATGTAGGAAACTTTTACCTTATAGGAGTGAGAGAAATTATCTAAATACAATCTATCCAGAGTAATAATAACCTTCTCTATCAGTAAAATATACTTAATTAATTATATGTGCTTATGTAATGATATGATTTGTTGGGATAAAGGGTTTAATATCTGTAATGTTAGCACCAGATCACTGCATGCTTTTGTTTGTTTCAGAAGGGCTTTCATTGGAGACCAACATATGCTGCACCAGATTTCAATGTATCTGTGAAGAATAGCAACATTCTGGTGTATGACCATGTTTTATTCTATAAGTGTATGGTTAAATTGAATTCTGGTTAAATATCTAAGTGCTCTTCCAAAGACCCATAGAACTACATTGTGTTGTGTCAGGGGAGGTTTAGGTTGGATATCAGGAAAAGGTTTTTAACCCAGAGGGTGGTTGACCAGGCTCCCCAGGGCAGTGGTCACAGCACCAAGCCTGACAGAGTTCAAGGAGTGTTTGGACAATGCTCTCAGGCACAGGGTGTGACTCTTGGGTATTGCCTGTGCAGGGCTAAGAGTCAGACTTGATGATCCTTGTGAGTCCCTTCAGACTCAGAATATTCTATGATTCTGTGATACATTGCATGAAAAGTATGTTTGCAAAAATGCACATTACAACTGGTGGAGGTTTTGGGGCTATACTGAATGCAAGATTGGGCTTGTAGCTAATGCATTTAATCCCTTCACAAAAGCAGTAATAAATTACAAGTAGTTGAAAGGGAGCCTTATAATTCTTGCCCTGTGAAAGTTAGGAATGCTTCAAATTGGAAACATGTAAAAATTCAAAAGCTGTTTGCTCTGATCAGTAGAGCATGTTGTCAGTCCCTGACCACCGACATGGAAAGGAAAGAAATGGGTAAATACCAGAAAGGTAGCAGACCTTTGGGGAGAAAAAGAAACAGACAAACAAGCCCCACAACAGAATAAATGAATAGTCATTAATATTGAAGCTCATTAATATTTTTTCTGTTGTTGGTGTTGCTGTATCCCTTACTGTTAATTTCTGCCGGCCAGGCTGCTCCCAGCCTGGCTCACAGGTAAACGTGGTCCGTTGCCCGTATGAGCCAGCGACTGAGAGTATGATGATAACCGAGGTTAGCGTGCCTCAGTTTACCAGCGCAGCCCAACGCCTCCTCAACAGGCAAGGAGAAAGAGTTGGAAACTCTGTTAGCTGCAGTCCAAGTTTATTTCCCTCCTGCCCTGGAGGGGCAGGAGGTAGTTAGCTTGAAGGGAAGCTAAGCAGAGAGACCCGGTTTGCTCTCTGGCAGTCAGTTTTAAGGTATTACATCATGAGGTAGAGATAACAGAATTAACCAATCATGAAAGGAAGATACATGATAGTAAACCAATAAGGACATCTCAGGGGAGGCACAAAATCAAACTAGCATATAACAAAACAGCTGGAGGGTATTTCAAATCACTCTGGCCTGTTACAGGACTTGAAACTTCTGTGATAAGAAGGCCGACGTGGTGTGAGTGACATGCAAGGGATGGGCTATATTGTAGCTTCTGCCTTATGCCTGTCTTCGGAGGCAGAGTCCTGCGATGGGAAATCAGCCCAGGTGTCCCACACAGGCTGCACAATAGCAACACCTTACCTCTGATACCTGGGGCTACACATGTAATTACAGAAATGAGCAGTAGATTGGGGAAAATGCAAAATCAGAGGATTGTCTTGACAAGATACTGACCCACACCTTGCTCTGGGAAGCCCCAACACTTTAGCAGGAAGGCAGAGAAATCTTGAGAGCAGCCCAGAAAAAAAAAATCCTGTTCCAGCTAGGGAAGAGGTAAGGTTATGCTACCCAAACACATTCATTCACAGCATCTCCCCAGCACCATTTTTCAGGAGAGTTATCCAGGTTTTAAAGTTGGCTTCCCCTGTGAACATCCAGTGTGCTGATGGTACCAATTCAGGTGCCTGCTTTACTTCAGGGGAGATTAGATTTGCTGTGTTTTCTTGTTCCCAGATGGTGCAAACTGTAAGGTTTATTCCCAGTAGGCAAATAGGAGCTGTCACCTGCAGTGCAAACAGCAGTGTAAAGAACCCCTGGTGTGCAGCATTCAACATAAAACAGATACTGGCAAGATCATCTTTGTGCAGACAAGCAGGAAGGAAAAGCAAACACACTCTGCTTATACTCATTTACACGTTATGTTGCCATAAGCTTTCTCCAAATATTATGTAGATGGAAAAGTAGACCTCATGCTGCTGTAAATCAGTAGCTGTGCTGTGGCGGCAGGAGAAAACAGTTAAGGGATTCAGTTTTCTTCCAAGAAAAAGCATACTTTCCAATTCCATCTGAATCTGGGCCAAAGGAATATTCCTTATCTGGCTGCAATAAGCGTTCTTTCAAGCAGGGATATATGACCATCACACTCTGCTCAGGCGAGGTCTGCACTGCCAGGATGTGGAGAGGGGATTAATCCATCAGATATGGGTGCCTCTTAGACCAAGAGACCCTGAGGGACTTAGGCACCCACTCCCCGTGAGTTTTAAAGGGGATTGGGTTCTTGCAGCCTCACAACCTAGGAGTTCCTTCAAGTTTCTCTTCATAAACAGCAGTTCGTATTTTTATTAAGGAAACCGCAGATGAACTTTGTGCCTGGGAATACTACCACACACATCCTGAGCTGGAAATTACTGAGCAGGAATTAGGGTTTCCAAATTTATGCATTACTGCAAAAATTGCTGCTACACAACTACATCACTGTCTTCATGTCTACAGTTATTTTTCCTGCACTGGAAAGAAATGAACACTGTAAGAATAATCAGAGAAAAGACTTGCTTTGGTTGCACCAAACAAAACCTTAGTATGCAAAGCATGACAGCACAACTCAATAGAGACAGCTGTGATTTACAGCAGGGCAGGATTTAGAACTCCTTTTCTTTGTTTCACATTGACTCCCAAAATTAAGAGGTAGATAAAACAGCTCCTTTGTCTCTGCTGCATTCTCTCATGAAGTGAACTCTGCTTACTGTTCACTGTTTCAGGGAATCTGTCTTTTGAACAGGACAGATTGCATCCAAATAAGTAGTGATACAATCTATAGCTAGAATTTTATGCAGCATTTCACATGACCCCAGACTGCAGAATGTGAACATCACCATCCTCTCCACCACTTTTCATATACAACCATTTCTCTCAAGTGAACCACTGCATCCCTTTACCCTGTGTGTTATTTCTCAGCTTGCCTGCAGTCAACTTCCAGTTCTCTGTAGTCTGCTTCAGTGGGTACTGTATTAACCATGTCCTGGATGCAGAGACAGAGGCTGTCTCAACAGAAAGCCAGATTAGGTCATCATAAATAAGCTTTATTACTTCATGGGCAACTTCTCCACAGTAACTATTCTGCTCCAGAAACTGCTGACCAGACTCAGTACACAAGTGAGTGACTTGTGCTGAGTTTAAAAGCCCTATAAGGGACAAACTGGACATGTGAAGGAACCTCAGCTCTCCCAAAACATATTAAGGACAATGCAGAAGCTTCTTGGCTCTGGAAGGAGTCACCCAATGGCATTGCCAGCATTAAGATGAGTATAAATAAGCCCAGCTTTACTCCAGCAACTCTTTCCAAACCATGCAGATGTCTGCACTTGATTTCCCACATTTCAGCTATGTCTTCCTCTGGATTTATGCCTGATATGTTCTTTAAAATTATATTATCCTGACTTTCTATTATCTAGATGTTGTAACCTCACATTGGTAATAGATATTTCATTGTATCAGAAAGTGGTTTATTTAACCATAAGGACAACTGATTCTCTCAATGTCTGTTCAGAGCTATCCTTTCTTTGCAGGGACTCGAGTCCACATGTTTAATGGGAACCTAGTTGGAAGATATAAAGTATTTTGGTACTGATGTTTTCCAGCTTCTCCTATGAAAGATCACCCACTTTGCACAGCCTAATTTTGTACGAAGGAGAAGAAAGAGAGAAAAATACAGAAAGTCAGAGAAGAACATGCCCAGGATTCTGCAGCACACAGGTAAAACAAGACCAAAACTCTGACTCCAGGCTGTGCTCCAATGCATATTTAATAATTTTATGTAAAATATGAAAGCCGGCACAGGAAGGATTTAGAGGGCTTCCAGCCCAGAAAATTCTGGCACTTTTCTGGAATGTGGTAAATATGGGGCAGTGAAGGTCTTTGAAGTCAAGCGGGGTGTGCTTCAATGCAAGGCTCCTGAGGAAAAGCAGAGCTCCTCTTCCTTACCCTGGTCAATCATGCAGAGAGGGGAGAGGAAAAAGAGGCTGAGTGTGCTCTGAAAAGAAACCTCACTGCAGCCAGACAACAAGGTAAGTGTGTTCCACTGCCTCTCTTGAGACCCATGACAGGACCTTGATAAGGGGCAAAAATCTTCATACTTCAGGCACTGGGAACACGTGCTCAGCAAAAGTCTTTAGCGAGTCCAAAGACTTTAGCTGTGGACACTGAAGTACCAATGTAACACGCAATGTTTAGGATCCAGACAGCAGTTTGGTCATTTGAAGGAAACAGTCTTCCATACACTCACTGTGGACAGGAAATACTAACAAACCAGAGTCAAATCTGCTTCCCTCTGTTGGGGGCATATTCAGGTAATTTAACTGCCACATAACTTCTATTTATTCCCCTAAGTGGATCTGCTGAAAGTCTTTATGCTGATTTATTTGTAGACCAAGAAGGGCCTCTCTAAAAAACTTTGTCATAGGAGGGCAGGAAGGTATAGACAGATCAACTCCGGCAAATCCTTTTTTTTGCCAAAGCTGGACTTCTTTAGTCATGTTTTGGGCTTAAGAAAAATGCCTCTACATTCTTATTCTGAATGCCTCTGATCTTCTTCATGGATGAAACACACAAGATGAATTAATTAGTGTGTTCTGCATCTGGAGCAAGTCTCCATTCAGCTGCCAACCACAGGTACCCAATAACAATGGATTATCCCATGGTACTGGAGATATTTATTGCCACAGGATAAGTGGGTATAGGACAGAACCTTTGGCAGATATGCAGCCTTCTGGAGTAGCACGTGCAGGTTAGTAAATTGTCCTGCAGTGCCACTTTCCTATTAAATGTAACTCAATCACGCTGAATGTATGAAGACAAAGAGTCTGCCACATGTGGAAGATCCAATTCTAACAATCTTTAAATAAGCAACATAAAACAACCAAGGACTTCTATTTTATTTCAATTATTGTCATGTAAACTATTTCTAAGTGTAGAATATTAAGTCATAAAAATATTTGTTTGAATGTATTTACAAAAACCTGCAATTTTTATCCAAATTGATAAGAAAAGTAGAAAGAGTAAAGTTTTCCTTAAATAAGACAAGGAGAATCCTGTCCTTAGACTTGCACTGTTAAATTGAAAACACATGCATTGATGATAAGAATGCTGATTAACAAAATATAAACAGCAAGCAAGTTCTGCCATCTTGGGAGTACACGTTCTTTGGACAAAATCTACTATTTCACTGTCCAACACAGAAACATCAAATACTTTAATTTTTCACCACCAAGCACAACTTCATATTTTACCAATGCTGATTTGAATCCTGAACTTGAAAATGAATTTGAGTTTTTCATGGGCTTCCTTAACACCACTAAGGGTAACTCATCTTTAGCAAAAAATGAAGACGCAGCCCAGCCAAAGGCCAGGTGGGAAGCAATTTGCCTTCATACCCAAACATTTTAAGAGGCCAACACATCGCTCTGAGAATGGAAAGATGCCAGATGGAGGCCAAAGCTTTTAAGCCAGTTGTTGAACTGAATCTATTTAGGCACCATTTCTTCTGCCACATAAGCTTGTAGCCTAAGTTAATCAACTTGCCATTTAACTTATTTAGCCAAATTCCAGCATGCAAACATAAAAAATAAAACCTTATGTATTACTAAATATAGCAGAAGTCCCATCTACAGTTTTTATTAGCTACAGGAATATATAATTTCAATCTATGCTCTTTAGACAGCATCAGGTACATCTCAGAAAGCTGGACTTTATAAGTTTAAGTTTGCTTTCCATTTCATTGCAAACAATTCAGTTATTTTTGCTTAAAAACAGTTTCCTGAATGTTTTCACTGCTTTGTATAATTACAGGACCCTCAAAAAGAGTTGCTAAACTGAATTCTAAGGCTACAGCTGTACAATGTAGAGAAAACATAGAGAAATTAGGCATTCTGCACTGAATTCTGTCTATACATGAATGTATGTGTGTGTGTATGTGTTTATGCACATTTACAGGCATGAACAGTAAAAACTGCTGAAAGGGAAAGCTATTCTGGAACTGTAGAAGTTGTCCTCAAGCTGTTCTACCTAAGACCAAACAGTGATTCCTATATACTCATTTTTTCATGTGGAATAAACTATATGAAGTGAATGGTGACATACAGTTACTGACACCTCCATATAAAAGAGAATGTACACAGAAAAGTATTTCTAGCATCTAATTATTTCCACAACTAGGAAAATACTGAGCCAACTGTAAGAAGTCATCTGAAGGAATGTGATGGATGGACAATGATTTGAACTATTTAAAATGGCACTGAAAAACTTCTGAAGGATTTACTTTTAAGTAATAGTGTAAAAGAATCAGTTTCTTTTTACTTATTTTCAGGCAGCTGTCTTAGGAGTGTGGTCCTGTTGAGATCTTTGTCCAGACCTGAGCCTTGAAACCGCTCACCAAAGATCTGTACTAAGCCTCCAGGCATTTCTCTCTTTTATGTACTGAAGAAACCCAGAGCTACTCACACTGCACCAGCTGCTAAGCACCGAAATCTGGTTGCACTGAAGTTAGCCTTAGGAAACTTAAGAAGTAATTTTCACCTCAGCTATAAATCCAGTCTTTGGATTGAGTCAATTAAGGAATCAATGTTCAGCACGTCCAAATGAAGGACTGAGCAGCGTGGCTTGCCAGTAATAACCCAATATGTTGCAAGATAATAAACTATCTTGTGAATACCAGAAAGCTCAATTATATTAAAAGCCTTCAGCTTAAGCAAGGCTATTTCCTTGATTTCTGTCTCCATTTAATTTTCAGGCTGTGACAGTAACTACTTCATCATGTGCTGGTTGATTTCTTAAGAGCATTAAAGTACACGGTAAGTCAGACACAGCCATTTTGAAGATGCAAACAGGGAGGCAGAGTCACCCTATGCCAAATTGTCCTGGAAATGTACATAAAATATGGTTTAATCATCATCATGATATAAGTAGAAGGATTTATGAATTTAGCTAGGTTTTATTAACTTAACCATTGGTCTCCCAACTCTGAAATCTAATAACTGCTCTAGAAATGTACACGGGAATTTTAATAATTTTCCTGTTAATAAGCAAGAGAATTTCAACTTATTAAAGTGCATTATTGCATTCCTTTTAGCTAATTCATTTTAGTGCAGTTGTATGTTGTTACAACAGGGGGAAAAAAAAAAAAGAAAAAAAAAGTGCCCTCAAAAGATAGAAAAGAAAGTTTCAAAATTTGACATTTCTTTCAAGCTTTAGTCCCATGCAAACTGGGACTCACCTATTAGGAACTCACTGATATTCAAAAGATATTTGTGTGACCCAGTGAGATTTCGAAATCAAATGTATAAGTGTATAAAAATAATATAATTTTTTATTATTCTGTTGAATGCCTTCAAAATCCATACCTGAATTCTCAAGGTATCAATTCTTAAAGTAAAAGCATCTCCCTGTGTATTTCTCATACATTTCTCTTGCTTCTTGTTCCTCTGAAATGGGAAGAACCCATGTCCCTTCTGTGTACTCAGTGACAAAATCTTATATTCTTCTACCTTTTCTCACAGATGAGCCTGACTCTTCATCTTGCTTCTGATCATTCCACTCCCAGGTCACTGAGTTTTGATCCCCCCCAAAACATGAAAGATGATGGGTGTAGTGGGGTTCCACACAGGTGGATTTATAAATGAAAATTTTTTTGAGTACCCGAGGTGCAAGAAGTCATTCCAGTGCAATGTTTCAAGAGGTTTCTACCTTATATTTACATTCGGTTTTCTGATTCCTATACAAACACCTACAACAGTGAACTGTGGGATGGGCAATACAAAGCTGTTAGGCATCAGCACAACCACTGTTAAAATTTAGAAGTTTGTTATAATAGCGGGCTGTGGTGCTGCATAACTAAAATAACCACAACATCTTAGAGCAGACCATGAAGCACATTTCCCGTCAGAAAAAAGCCTTTAGCTTGACAAATCACCGCAAAAGCCATATAAAGCAATTCAATTCAGAGTTAACTTCAATGTTATTATAAAAATCCAGCTTTCCTATCCACAGACAGAAGTCCTCTCACTCACAGATAGTCAGAGGGTAAGGACGAGCCTAGAACAACCTCGAGGGTTTGGAGAGACAAAAGCAGGCTGCTGCTGCCTCGACTGGCTCTGAAACCTAAACATGGTTGTTGTGCACATTCAGGACATGGCAAGCAAAGAGAAGGGCTGAAGCAGTTAACTACTGAAAGCCATGACAAATTCTCCCCAAATTTGACAAAAAGCCAGCAAAGGCTAAATTTACTACAGCAGAAGGAACCTTAACACTAGGGCCCTAGAAAGATGGATCCTTATAATGCCAGTAAAAACACTGACCTTTCCATCAGAAATCTGCTTTACACGTACCACAGTGAGAGCAACAGGACTAAAACAACTGTCTCAGACCTTTGCAAATGTTTACTTTTACATGTATGAAACTCAGGGTGCAGTGATTTGCTCTGCTTCTTGAAGATAGTTCGCAGCTTGCTGTGCTCTGATCAGCACATCTGTTAATATTAGTAACTAGTTATTAGCAAAATGTGGCACCATGACAGGGATTTCGGCTGTCTTGGAATGGTCTTTATCCAAGTCCAAGCAGTCTGATGTTCTGCTGGTAAAATAAGAGGGAAAGAAAACAACAATAAAAAAAGTAAAAAGAAATTAGCACTTTGAGATGTAGTATAATGGGCAGAGGATTTCAGAAAAGATATAAACCAGCTATTTTTATACATTTTAATGGGGAAAAACACTTCAGTTTTGTTGCTGGCAATTTTATTTTCCATTTGGTTTTGAATACATGCAAATAAGACCATGGCTCAGAATAAAGAGGTTGGGTAGAGCTGAGAAAACAGGGCAATGTGTAAGCTGCTCTTTGATGTCAAGCGGTTCACTCAACAGGCAGTTCGGTTTGTCCAGAATCCAACTTTAACAGCAGCTTGATCAAATTCACATGTGGTGAACCTGTCCCCTGGGTGTATTACTGACTGCTGAGGGATTGATCAGGAAAGCAAACTTCTTACCTGTTTTGTCACCAACATTCCCTTGTGTATCTGCCCCACTGTTTCTTAACACCAGTGTGTGTAACTGCCCCTAGAACATCAGAAAGAAGTGCAGTTAAACCAGTGTTCTTTACATTTTTTACTAGGCTTCTGCTTTCAAAAACAGATTGGAAATTTGCCAATCAGATGCAAAGTAAGCTTAGAGAAACCAAATAATACCTATGGCTGTAGTAGAATGATCTAAATGTTTTCCATGGTTCACAATCTACAGCTGTTGGCAAAGAGTGAGTATCACATATAAATACCCTTTATAAGAGATGTATCTTTATTTAAAACTTCATTCTTATATAAATAAAGTATTTCAGGAAAGTAATGTCAAATTGTTAACAGTGATATGAAGCAGTCTCCATGTGTCATTTATTCCTGTTTCCATGCAAAAATGTTGAAAGAGCTAAAACATTCTTGGCTTCTAAAGAAGAAACCATATTGGATCTTTCAGCTATTTCCTTTGGGAGGACATTAAAGTCAACCCTGAGACATCAACAGGACATCTAAAGAAAAGGAATGGTAAGAGAGAAATCACAAAAAGAAATTATGATAGTTGTGGGGGTCTTGAAAGTTAGATAAACATTTCATGATTTAGCTGGCTTAAAGACATTAGCCTTGCTGTTGCCTGTAGCAGTATTACTCTACAGTCATCCTTTGTACAAATGATATCAGGCTATCTATTTTACTCTCTCCCAATTAAAAAGTTCCTGTTTCTTTTCCACCAAGACTTGCTGATAATAAGAAAAATGAAATATTGAAAGCAGCTTTTGAAGGTAACTTCAAAGTTTTCTTTTTGGCTGATAATATAAGATTTTTCTCCCACCAGTTCACCCAACCCCACCCTTCTTGTCAGCTCTTAAACATATTTTTCAACTATTCCTCTACTCATTGTTCATTACATTTTCTCAATTTCCTCGGCTAGAACTGCTCTTGCCGATTAACCAGAGACTCTTCTCCCATTTTATAGCTTTTTCAAAACTGTCTGCTTTTCTGTCAATTAGTCCTAGCCATGGTCATGGTCCTTCTAATCATCAGATGGCTCATGTTAGAAAACAGAAACACCCTATTTCCATGAACTGGAGCTTACCTAGGGAAAATGCAACCCTAAATAAAGCGAAAATGATGTATTTTTCATTACATCTTTCAACTGTGAAAGAATGTCAAGCTTTTTTCATGCTTGGCTCAGCAACAGGAAACCACTAGGTAACTTACTATTATTCTTATACTGGCCGGATAAGTTTAAAAAGTTTGGGGTTTTTAAATTTTTTTTTAAACTATCTTTAATTGCTGTGGCAAATTGACTCTATTGTTCAACAGAACAAGCAGTAAGTGGATTGCTTTGGTCATGGAAAAGGAAAGGTTGTGCAGAAGCGGGTGGAGCTGCATCAGAAACTGGGGTGAGAGGGGAAGCAGCTTTCCAGCAGAGGGAGAGGCAGGTCATACCATATTTGGGAGGGCCAAACATCAGCAACAGCTGGCATATAAAACCTCCAGAACCCAGTGGTGACTTTTTGGGACACTTGTGTAATCAATGTAGGCAGAGAAGGCATAAGTGGTTTCCAGAAGTCTAACTAAGCATCTTAGCTAAGCCCTGAGCCAGACAATGAGATTCAGGTCAGAATACCTCTGGGGAAAATGCAGCAGGTTAGAAAGATCATTCTTGTTTTGGATGTTATCTGGAGGAAAAGACCTTTATTTTCCAGAATATTTTGAAGGACAAATTCTCTAACACCTTGGACGAGAACCACAACGATCCAGGAGCATCAGTCTGACTGGCCCCAAACCGTACCTCAGATATCTTTTGATTTTTTGTGGCCTAGTGGAAATCTAATAACTTTCAGACATCCAAACCAACCATCTGCACAGGATGATCATCAGCCATGTATTCGGTGCCAGCTGGCCAAGCATAGCCTACACACCTCAGTCTATCTGTACTTTTCCTTTCTCTTGAGCAACATTTGTCATGTAATATGAGGAAACCAGCTTGGTTTTTAAGGCTGGATCCAACCTCATCAGAGTAAACACAAGACTTTCCAATGACCTCAGCGGAATTTGGATACGGCCCTTCACCTTCTTCTGTCTTTGAAATATAGACGAAGATTTTGAAAAGTCCTCTGTGGCTCTGCATATCTTTTCAGCATCTAAGCCTAGTACCTCTGTTTACACAGAGCTGGGTGGCTCACTGCTTCTCTTTCCATCTTCTTTTTTTGTTGTTGTTTTACTAATATATTAAATCCTTTAAACGGAGGCTTCGCATAATTAATTTGTTTCCCTTTACTGACCTGAGCTTTTGAAAACCAGATGTTAGTCCTGAGACACACCTCTGTGGAATTTACACCTCGTATCAACAGAGAGCACTTCTCCTGTTGCCGAAGAAAGCAGCTGAGTGACCAGGTCTGTACCTGCCACAGACAGACTCCACTTTTAGAAAAAATAATAAATAAAAGAAGCACTTATCTTTAATGATTTTTTTTAATTTGTACTGAAAAACTCCTGGAGTATCGAGGCCAGCATCCATGGCAACATAATATTTGCAGGCTCAAAAAGAAGATGTAAATGGCTGTGTGACTTCAAAACAAGTGTCTAATTCCTTCAAGCAGGGAAGTCACAAGACACATGCTTCAACAGGTATGAAACCAATTAAGGTATGAGACTATACTTATCCCTAAGTTGACATATCTGATATGAATCTGAAGGATGTAATATTGGCTGCCTTTTTCTCCCACTTGCCTCCCTAAACCACTTGAGATAAAATATTTTAAAATATATTTACTTCTGTTTTAAACATACGTAAGTGAAACAGGAGTAATTTTGGAACATGTGTTCATTCTGACAGCTGTTTCATGCTGACCCCATTTCAGGTTTACATCCTTTCTCTCTCTGCCCACCTACACCTCTCTGATCCCTGTGGGTACACATTTCTGATCCCCATTGGAATTCGGACCTGATACAATATCTGACCACTATCCTGCTACCAAAGATGTCTGAACAAGTGACAGACCTAATAGAACATCTCTCCAGACTGCTTGGGGGAGGTGGAACCACATACAGCTCTTCACCATGTTTCTATTTCTCAGCCATCTGTCACCTGTCTTTCCTCAGCTGATCACTCCCTTCTTTGGTGAGCAGCTCTTTAGGCACCCTCAGCTTTGTTTAAGGGAAGGATGCAGCAACAGTCCTCTTTCTACAGCAAGGATCAATATGAGATTCGTTCCACAAAACATTCTCTCCAGCATTTCTGCTGAGGCATGATCTGTTTCTTTCTTCAGAAGCAGGGCTGCCTTTCCTGCAGTTCAGTTTTCCTCTTTGCTCTTATTTCACTCATCTAGTTTGGGGGAATGCATAGAAACAGAATTTTCTGGACTACATTAAATAGTACAGGCTTCACAATTTCTCTCTACATAATAATGTCTTTTGGTTTCATTTGGAATCACAAATACACTGAAGGACAGGTGTGTCCCAAACTAAAGTCACCAACCAGTGCTCCCTGATACAGACACTTAAAAGGTTACTGGGGTGCAATGCCCAGTCATGAATGCAACCTTAGCCCTCAGTAAATGCAAGGTAGTTGTGCATGGTTTGTCTGTACATCAAAACACATATTCTTCAATATTGCATTAAAAATATTTTTTAATCTCCTATTTTAAACTTTTTAGGAGAAGAGTCTTGTCGATTTATATCAATTAAATATGTTTATATCAATTATTAAGTTTGTATCATAATAAACATAATAGATTTCTGATCTTATTAAGAAGACTAACTGCAGAACAGTGGAATTTAACTAGAGTCCCTATTGTAATAAAATAAAGCTCTTGTAATCTGATAGATTAGAAAAAGATTAAGACATGCTTCAAAATATCAGTTAACCAAATGTTAAATCAATGGATTTTCAACCAAAGCTTTTTCCCCATGTATCATCACATTATCTTATCTGGTCCCTTAACTGAAAATATTACTTAAAAAGCTCCTAAACACTAATTGGATTGTGAGCTCCAGACCACAGAACAGTGAATCTTGGGCCACAGTTCAGAAGGGGCTACCCTTCAGTGCTTGAAATTTTTTAGCAGCTGGCTCTGCAGAATTTTCAAGAGGATTTCATTTTTCTTCCACATTCCTCAAAAATATCTGTTTCTTGAAGATCATCCGTTTGTGAATGAAAGGGAAAACAAAGGAATCAACTGTTAACAAAGGAAACATTTTTGTGGTTTTAAACTCTATTACTAAGGTATTTTATAATCTTCTACCACTGTAGGGAGAATGAATCTTTCTTATCTATTCTGTCAAGACATTCTTCATGGAAGAATTTGGATATATAATTGGTAGAGAAAACAAAAAATAAAAGCCTAATACTCCTCTGGTTTTCCTGAGGACTGACCCAAAGCTATTATAATTTTCATGTCAAAATCCCTTTTGTGTGCAAAATTATGGACTGTGTTATATCAAAGACATGTTCACTGTTCGCCAAAAGCAATAAAAGTCTAGTATTGTTTAAAACACAGAAATAAAGCAGAAGCTTAGAAGTGAAATAATTGACACTTTTGGTTAGGAGGTTCAGAACTGAGGCATTTCTAACCTTTGTAGGAGCTGGTAGTACTTAGCATCTTGATTTATTAATCACTTATTCCCTAAAACTCATCCCCAAGAAAGAATTTTCAAGTAGTTTTGAGGTGAAGGATCAAATTCAATCTTTGAGCATATGGAAATAACTCCAAGTTTTACTATATATTACCCGGCAAAATCACCTAAGTGATCTCAGCTTGTTCTGAAAATGGGACTTGGGTACCCATATTTCACAGACATTAAATATTATTCAGGAGCAAAGGCCTGAAGATATTTTAGAAGTTGTCTACTTGTGCATTGACTTATACTTTATTCCAGTCTCTGATTCTTTCTGAAGTTACGAGTATAGGAATTTACAATAAATTATACTCCTGTTATGTAAATTCTGCTATATGCAAAACAAACTCCTCTACACAAACATCAGATTTATTCAGTCAGATTATTCACTGTCAACCTAAACAAAGGTTTCTCTGAACTATTTACTATTTTCCCCCCAGCTGGACCAATTGCTGTAATAGAATATGTTACGTTCTTTTGATCAATGGACTGGGCAGACCAACTGTGAAGAGCAGAGAGGAAAATGAGCTCACATGTATAAGATGTATTTCTGAAGAAATATTTCCAGATACATAAAGGCAACGTTCTTCATCCATGCAAAAAGGACATCAACAGTGGTACCTTCTTTAAGTTTCTCTGTGTAGCTTTAACAAGGGAAAACAGTCTGTGAGAGCAGGATATCATTATTATGGAAGCGCTACTAATAGCACATCCATGTTATAGATATACAGGGAAAATTACTGTACAAAAAACCAAATAACAGACATAGAAAAAAAGATTCTAATAACTGGGCTCAGATGGAATTCTTTATGCTAGAAATTATACAGTATGTGCTCTAATAGATGTATTTCTTGGCTAAATTGCAGCTATAAACAGAAAATATGAATTCGTTCTGCTGTTTGACCTTCGCACTTGAATTTAGTAACGTTCCATAGGAAATTCTTGCTTACAAATCAACACAAGATCAAAATCACATTTCTCATTTCTCTCAGTGTTAGAATCTTAACATGCAACTCTGAACTTCTTTTTTTTCCAGATATGTAGATTATATTCTGTAGGAAAAGAAATTCTGTGCTGGAAGTGCAGGTCTTGGGTGTGTCTGGTAGTTAGTTTATCTACTCTGAAGGGCTTTTCAAGGGCTGTGTCTGATTGATGGGTCTCTGCCCACAATGAACCTAACACGAGGCAGATCTTCCTCCCAGCACATATTCTCCTCTTTCAACATGTGCTTGCTCTGGGACAGTTGTTTGGCATAAGGCAGCTGAAATGAAAGAATAACTTGTAAAAATTTTGAAACCTCAGCTTAATGCCTTTTGGTAACAATAACATTTGAAGATGACAAAACCGGTTGGAACAAGGTGGAACATCAAGCATTTTATAACCGCTATTTGAACCTCACTGTCAGTCACATGGATGTTGGTCCATATTAGCCTTTACACCCTGATGGGCTAAATCCAGAGTAAATTCATGAATGTGGTGTGACTGGGAGCTGTAGTTCTTAATTAAACAAATTTCATTAAAACAATGCATTCAGCAGTGGTATATTTAAACATTCATTCATATTTGCACAAAAAGATAAACTTCACAGGCTGTCCAAGAAAATCTCTCTGACAGTAATCAGGGAGAAATAGAACTGAAAAGACATAATCCATCTATATAGATATGCAGCAAAAAGAAACAAATAGAGAGTAGCTAAAACTAAAGAAAAGCAAACCTGAAGATTTAGAAGCAGCAAGGGCTCAAAACATCTGTCTGTCTAATTCAGTCAAGATCACAGTAATTTTTTATATATGTCTTAACTTCCAGATCTCTTTCAGAGATCCCAAATCTTTGGATCACTTTCATTTTGGCTTCTGTTTTCAAGTGTGGAGACTTGAGGGTAGAATCAGGCACAGCACCTAATTAGAGACACAGCACAATAATTTACTAGCTAGTGCATATAGGCATAGGCTAGAACAAGTATGTTGTGAGGAAAAGCTATGGCTTGGCTTGTGCTAGGTGATGATATGTGGCAGAATATAACATAAAATACATTCACACACAGCAGTACAGTCACCTGAGGAGTGTCTGCTGGTCATATTGGCACCAAGGAAGTGCAGAAGTGTTAAGTTCTGCTGCTCTTTGAAATAAACACAGTATTGCTGATAGTCACCTGAATCTATCTCTTTTCCTCATATTTTATACCTTTTCCTGCTGGTGTTTTTCTTCTGAATAATTTATTAATAACTCATTATTAACATAGCAATCCCACTTCTTTGTTTCCGCCTCCTTATTATGAAGAATTTATTGCACTATATGCTCTCTCACAGGTTAATGGCAACAGCTGCTGCTCAGTGCTTGCTGCACCTGGATCACAAGCTGGACCTCCTGAATCTAGAGCCAGGTCACACCATTGGTTGTGCAAGTCCAGTGCACATGCAAGTGGAAAACTTCAATCTGCAGTTGACCAGGACATTGCATTCCCTCTAACACAGCTGTTTGTTACCTGACAACTCGATTTCTGCAATTCGTATTTATAGATGAAATCACATTCCAGCCATGTGCTCCATGCTCTGTGCTGATGCCTTACTGATCTCTCTGAGCAGAGTTTCTGTTCTTTATCAGACTTTATCAACTTTATTGTAATTATAGTCAGTCACAGCAACCCGTGCCTGCTGGCACCACTGAGCTACTCATCAGCAGGGAAGGGTTCCTGCACTCAGCTGCCCTTGTTTGCAGATGTGTCACAGAGCTGTTCAGAGCAGTAACTCAGAATCTGTCAGCTACTAGGACACAAATGTCTTCTTTAGCCACCAAACTCCAGATGCAGAGGCCAAAGTTTTAGGTATTTCAGTCTAAAAATGTGTCACAGGGTAAAAAAATGTACATTCATATAGTAAACCCAACCTGTCTTTCCATGGAGGACTGGGAACCTTTATCAAAGCATGATGACACTAATCCACTGCTGAGCTCATTATTTTTAAGTTTTCAGTCTCGTTTTAGGGGGAAAGTCTGGGAGACCCAAAGCTGGATTTCATCCTAGACATTAACTCCTTAGTGTCAGTGAGGTTCTGTACATTTTATGGAGCTTTGGACATGGCAGATAAAGAAAGTCTCTGTGGAATGGATACAGATGTGCAGATTTTTTTTTCTTTCTCCTGTTTTTTCCATTAGCACTGGAATGCCTCAAAAATGAGAAGGAAAGATCCACTAACTGTCAACAACTATGTAAAGATTCCTTCTGCATGGATCATTTGTAGAGCCATTAGAGCAGGTCAGTCACTTACCTCCATATTGAGAGGGCAGTCTAACATAATTCCTGCTAGCTCAGGGTTTGGTCCCCTAAGTGTTCACTCTGGATTGCCCAAAAAGCATTTGCACACAATGTGACTGAACCTGATAGGAAAAAACTAAATGCAGACTCTCAGGAGGGGAAGGAATAATCATCTCAGTCTTTTCCTTCAGCACCTCCTAAGAAGTACTGTAAGACCCTCACCTACAACTTGGGTTCAAAGAGACAAATTCTTCCTTTCCATACACTGAAAATTCGCTGCCTTCTTTTTTTTTTCTTGTTTTCCTTTTGCTTTGGCTTGTTCTCTTTAAACACCCAACAGGTCATTTCATGAATTTTAGTTATACCTTGATAAAATACCAAAAACCTTTCTCCAAACTGCACTTGTTCTTTGGTTTAGGACAGTGGCTTATCTGCATTGCTATTTAAAGATGCATGAATCAAGCACTAGACTACTGCTTAATGCAGCTACAATGAAGTAATAAAAGTCAGAAATGTCCAGAATTCTTCCTTTCTTACAGATTTCTCCACGCTTATGACGCACTCATTGTCATTGCAAAAGCCTTTTATTAAGGACAAAAAAGTTTGCTTTTTGTTGTTGCTTTGTTTTTTTTCTCCTTGTTACTCTAATAATAATACCAACTACCTTCTACCTATTCTATTTAACATATATACATACAAAAATAAAATTAACTTCTATCTGTACACTTATCTTTGCAACATGCATACTTAGGGTCATCTAGCTATGGAATTCTCTTTTGTTTATTTCTTTTAAAAGAGATTTTAACAAATATTCTTTCTGTGCTTTTGTATGTCATGCAAGTCCAGTCCCCGTGGAAAACCATTCAAAATGTCCTATTAGGTAGAAAAAGTTTTGACCTCAGTGTAGAACTTAGTTCCACCAAACCAAGCCCTATAAAGATGTTAATTGTTATTCATGAGTATAGCAACTGCTTCCATAGACTCATATTTTTTTTTCTGGTGAAATTTAGAGTACTGTCTCAGTAAGACCTGGAAAGTTTGTTTAAATGCCCATTCTGTGAGCTAAGTAGTGAGTTAAAAGCATCAGCATGATGAACCTTCTTTCCCCCTCTGCATGTTTTCTTGCTTCTTAAGAACAAGATTTCCTCCTCCCCACTAATGGTACCAATACACCAGGTATTGATATGATACTGTTTTCTATTTGAGCACAGGAAATAAAAAGACTGACTGAGTTGTCTTGGCACCTCTGCAATCTTGTTTTCAATTTAGACCTGCAGACATAGTTTGCCATCTTGTGGCAAATGAGCTTTTAAGAACTATGAATTTCACAAATCATGTCATATTCCAAGCATTTCCCAAAATCTAAGTCCACGGTACAAAACAATGTTTTTTAAAACATGGGCCATCTCTTTACTAAAATAAATAAATAAATAAATAAATAAACAAATAAACTTTAAAATTATTTTCAAGGAATCTCTCAGTTTAACTAATTGAAGTACACTTCTGATACCTGTAGCCAAGGAAAAACATTTAAGCATTCTTCCCACCAGCCTCAGCAGTCATACAATCTATGTAGGCTGCTGACAGATAAGTAACTAAAGGCAAAGTCTTTCTTGCATACAGGTATGTCCTGACAAATGGAAAATTTTTCTCTTAAGATCAGCAATTATGGTTAAACTATCAGCAAAGACCAAGGATTACAAGTAGCTTATATTTCTGTTTGGTGGTAAAACCATGAATAAACACTGTAAAATTGGTTCTTGTCAACCAGAAAAAAACCACTGCAGAACTATTTTATGTTCTTTTCCAGTCATTTTATATAGAAAGAACACCTTGAGTAGATTTATATGTATTTAACCAGGATGCTATAAACAAACACCTCTCTATCTAATCAGAGCTACAACTACCCCCATCCCAAGTATCTGTTAAAGCCAGTAGAATCTGCTTCCTCTTTCTGGGTTATTTACCACGCAAATAGTCAATAAGAAAGCATATAAAGAGGTGTCTTGGACATAAATCTGAAATGTGAAAGACATAAAATACGTTGCACTGGGAGAAAAGGGGCTGTGAACCTCTGTCCACCATACCCCAGAGAGGTTCTCTAGAGACTGAACATGTGCATGTGAGAACTACTGCCACCCCTGCTTGATGAATTATTCCACAGACCCACTCCTTTCCACCAAATTTTCGTTCTCTTTTTGCTATTGTTGCAAACTGGGCACTCAATTGAAGAGTTTTAAGTCACTTGAATTACTTTTCTGTGAATTAAGTGGGAAGAAAAACCTATGTTCTTAATTGGCCAGATTATTTTTGCTAGTTTGCTTGTCTGTTTTGTTGCTTTGTTTGGTTATTTTCCTTGTTAAAAGGTTAAACTAGTTATGGCAATGCCAGGATTTGCTCAGATTTAATAACTCTAGCTTCAGGCTGACTTGTCTTTTACTTTTTCCAAACACAGATTCAGTTTTGCCTATAAGTTTCTTTTGGCTCACACATCTCATCCAGGGAATCTTTCTGTTTTATATGTGTTTCACTGCTTTGATACAGGCTCTGAGGCATAAGGCAGATGTGAATGAGAAATTCACGTGGCTTAGGCTGAGTAGTGATTGTCAGCAGGTTTTATGGTTTAACAGATTCATCTCCCAATACCAACAACAGGAGAGGGTAACCAACTCTGTTTCACAGTGATATTCTCAAAAAAGAAGAGCAGAGAAGTACTTCATTGAAAAGGGCTTCCCTCAGCTGTAAATATTGTATTTTCCATGAAATTTTTAATATTAAGTCATAAAGGATAACTGGAAAACTGTCCACAGGGCAAAGAGCAATTCATGTAGTTACTTCAAAGGGGCAGAGAATTCCATGAGAAATCATTGAGCATTTCTGTAGCATATAACATGCTAGCTCATTTTGAGATGTCATAAAACATAGTTCTCTGGATGACTTTTTCTCTAGGTACTTAGGAAGGCTTCCATTTCTATTTTGAACAAGAGATGAAATCAGACCACACAGCTGTTTCTCAAAGGCATAGATCTCTACAGTCTTTCTCTTCTTATGAACAGAATGTCTTTCCTGCCTCCTCCTCCCCCTTACAGTCTGAATATCTAAATATTTGGATTGCTTATTTTTTGCTTGTACTTCAAAGGTATATTGACATATTATCCTGTTTCATATCACTTTATGGGCTGATAGAGTCATGCCAAGGCTGAATCTCCTCTTTCACTCTGTTTTCTTTTCTTTAGAATGCAGATCCAAGCCTCTCTCTCTGCTCTAAGGAGCAATTAATGCAATTGCAAAACAGTGGAAACTGGGTGGCTTTAGCTTTCCTAGCCTTTCGGTATATGCTAGATCACAATTACAGATGCCTTAAAATTGTTTTACACTTGCTGCAGCTATTTTGAAAATCAAGAATAAGTAATCCACATGTTAACGCAGCCACCAACATTATCTAGGTTCAAGATATAAGAAGTACTCTACTGTTTAGCAGTAATGAGGCTAAAAATCTGCCCAAAGTGGATTGATTCCTTTCCTCCCTTTGTTTACCAGAAATCTTTTTATTCTTTTGTGTTTCTATCACATGGCACTCAAGAAGAAGGCAGAATATCTCAGCTCTGTCATAAAAACACCAGGGTTCAGACTCAAGAGCTTCCTGATGCCTAAATTAAATAAGTTTAATCTAACAGCAATTCAGCCATATCCTGCTAAACTACTCTGTTCTTCCACTGTGTAAGTATATAACATTATCAATACAACCAGTAGCACTAAATAATAACTTTTTAAAGTAACTTATTTATTTTGACTTTATTTTTAGAGCATAAAACAAGGACAATAAAATTCTAGCATGTACTGGATTGTAACAACGCTGCTTTTACACTATAAATCCAAAATTTTAAATAAGTCAGAAATAAAAACATCATATAAGGAAGACGAAAGCTGAAATTTCTTGTAAATCTGAGATCCAATGCTTCAAAGAAAAGGGGCGGGGGGGGGAACTTCATTTAATGCTATGAATCTTGAATTAAATTATGGGAGTCATGAAAGTTAAAAAATACCTAATCCTTTTTCCTACCTATCTGAACTGCCAGCTGCTGGGCTAACAGGGAAGATACTGAGCTCTTAAGTCAGTCAGGAGAGGCAATGCCCAATTAGGAGTAAGTGCTGTAACAGCAGCTGAAGAAGGAGCAGCTGCAGAGAGCATTACCGATACCCAGATGGTTTAAGTGATATTCTCTTCCCTTCATGCTCCGACGCAGGGGTGTAAACTGTCTTTGGGGGAACAACAGATTAAAGCTGGTAATCGTTGCGTGAGTTTGTATTATTGAGCAGCCCTTTTGGAAATGCCTAAACAGAACGTTAATTTGTGTTCCTTGCTAATTACTTGATTACTAAACTAAATTAATTTCAGGTGTTCCAGAAGGTGTCCAGTGTCCAGACAAAATACACTACTTATCAGCTGTGCATAGTTGCATACCTAAGCCTGAGTTTTTGAACATTTTTTTCATGACAATCTGTTCTTGCCTCTTCAGGGTGCAGAAGAGGCAAGAGATGCTGGTGGGCAGGGTTAGATGACAAGTTGCTTTGGCATGTAGCCCTATAATATTATGAGGAAGTTCTGGGGTTTTTTTCAATTAAGAGAAAACTGAAAAGTATTCTTTTTTTCAGCAGGCATTGATTGAGATTTTCTTCCAAAGGGCTGGGCTCAACTCTTCTATTAATTTTGTTAAACAATCCTGTCTACATTCCAGAAACTACTCTGAATTTTTCCTGTAAGCAAATTGAAAAATATTTGAAAAATGTAACTTTGATTTGATCAAGAGGGTTTTTTTTTTTATTTTAAGTGAAAACTCAGCACACTTGTAATCATAAACTTTAGACTGGAATCTAGATGAATACATGTAGGTGGTCATTTTATCTCTGTAAAAAATCAACCCAAAACCTCAGGCATGAGCACCTTTAGGGAGTTCAGATTCAAGCTTGAATCCAAAAAGTGTGGATTAGGCCCTCTTCAACAGATACACATCCACTAACTGAGAATCATCCCGTGCTTCTTAGAGGGAACCTTTGAGGGATGTAACATCATATCTTCCTCTGTCAAGGAATTATGGATGTTAAAAGCCATTCAACCAGCATATAAAGGCCTATGTTTTCTTCTGTACACTGAATACAACTGAGTTTTTGTGGGTTCCTGCAGGATTTTGTGGGCTTCCTTATTATAATAAAAATAATTTCTTTGGAATCCTTGGAGTAAAGTCAACAGTCTCGTGTATGTAAAGAAAATTATCTTATCTGACACTGCAGGTGGCTGTTATAACTTCACAAGGGCAACATGAGGTTTGCTGACAGTGTGTCTGTCCATGTGTGTTCCTAATTTTGCACTTCCTTTTTCCTCCCAGTGAAACCAATACTTTATTAAAGGAATTCAGCAGGGGAGTAGAAGTACCGAATATAATTAAGCTTCTACCTGTTTTGTGAAAATGGATGACCAGCTACAGCAAGAAAAACTATATGTAATGCCTAATGGAGGTAAAAAGGAGATGTTCACGTTCATGCATCTCCCACATGGGACGAGCTTTTAAGCAGGCCCCAGACGGGGGAAACGTTTCAAATGGAGCCTGTGCTTTCTTTGACTCTGAAGTCAGTCAGGCATGCAGCAGAAATATATGGAGCACAAGACTTCTTTATTTCCTGTGCCTGTGGAAGTCTTTGTTTAAGTAATTAGTCTTCATGACTGTATACTAATAGCTTATATAAAGAGAATGCTTTTGGTACAGTTGTTTTTAATGCAAGAGCAGATGAAACACCAGTTGTGCAAGAGATTTCCCTTTGAGAATTAACCTAACAACTGCAGGGTCAATTACCTCTTATCCTCCCATACACTGACGTGGAACAGCAGCTGTCTCTTGTGTTCTTGCTGCCTGGAAGGCATAAGAGTATGTGATAGGTACATTGTTTTAATTAGCACTCTTGCATGGACTTACACTCAGTTAATGTTAGATGTAGTGAACGATGAAGCAGCTTGAGAACTGTCAGAAGGAAGGCAGCTGGGCAAGGATGTTGGTTTGATCTCTTGTGTACCTTGAATCTACCAGGAAAAGGTCTGACTTCCTTCTAATGAGCATTGCCAGTGTGCCTGGTGTCCTAAGTATGGCTCATTGCTTTTCAGTCTCATTTCCTAAAAGTCTTGGCTGAGTGACATACCTCATTATGCCCTGACATGGAAAAATAACCATGACTGTTTTCTTAAATTTCTGAAGCAAGTTCTGTGGGAGACGTACGATCTGAGAAATGCCTGAGCAATACTTTGGCTCTCCAACTCTGTTAGGATACCACAACATCCCACAGTTTACCCTAGAGGCATATGCAGCAAGATGTCCTTGCTGAAAGATGTTCTGTGGTACTTTTTTTGGTTTGCAATATGGTCTCTTCATTGTGAAGACCAGAAATCTGTGCAAGATAATTTGAAAGCATAATTTGATTTTTTTCTCAATATATTCACAAGACATAAGGGCATCTCTGAGGTACGAGTTCTAATTAAGGATATACAGAGAAATTTTCATGCAAATAAACTTTGGGATGTCTGTATACAAAAGCAACCAAAATACTATCAAGTAAATTAGCTGCAGCGTGAGATAGTAGAGAAAAGGTTTTCCTCAGAGATGCTTCTTAACAGTCTTCCCATCTTTTCTCTCTCATAATATGATTCTGTCTCTTTTCTCTAATATTTTTTTAATTTTTCAGAGGGTTTTTTTCAAATATAAGTGTTTTCATAGGGGAACCAGCTATAGATAAGAAACTTTTACTGTTGCAGACACTTCCGTCAAAGCGATTTGTGTCATTCTTGGAAGAGGCAGCCTTTTCCTTTGTGTCTCTCTCACAGTTGTAACTGATTTACCATCTCTCTCCTTTTTCTTGGCACTTAGAGTTTTGCAATTTAAAAATCCCTAGTCCCAGCCTTTTCTGGAAAGGTGAGTCTGGCTGTGAACACAACATCTGGAAAGCTTTGGTGGAACAAAAATTAATAGCAGAACACTCCCTAGAAATAAAAAAAAATTCAAAAAATAAAATTAAAAAATTTAAAAAATTTAAAAAAAAAAAAAAAAAAAGAAGAAGAAAATAAAAGGAGAGGACTCTCTCCCCCGGCATCTGTCATGGCCCTCTATGTTCCATTGTAACATTAAGGCCTTCATCTTGGGATATCTAAATCAGTATTCCCCAGTGAGCAGGACACCAACACCTTTCACCACGATGGCAGGCAGCACTTTCCTGAAAGTGTTCCTCCATGCTCTTTCAAACACACATTCCTTTTCCCCTGTTAGCAAATAAATCTGTCCTTTAAAATTATAGAAGGTTTTCTGCTTTAATATTTCCTTCCTCCAGTATAACAAACAAAAGACACAGCTTTCCATTGTCTAAATGATGGCAAGTATTTTAAAGAACATTAACAGGATTTTTCTGAAAGCGTATATTTTTACTCTGCTACTGGTGCTTTTAGTCTCATTATCAACAAGACAAATCATTTTTATTCAACTCTATTTATACATGTGGTAGACCAAGAGAAAATGTTTTTAAAAAGGCTCAATGAGGTGTTACTTAAATGTGGTTTTCAGCTTTAAGTGATTTATTATCTATAAATTGAAAGATTTTAGTTGAGAAGGCTCTAGGACTCTGCACTCCTCCTCCTCCCTGCAAACCGTCTTTGAGCTAAGATTACAGCAGGTGAAAGTTCTAATGTCTGTTCAACAGATCTTATGAATAATTACATCCAGGAACCATTTGGTTCTCATTAGATCCAAGGCTGAAGGAGCAAAATATTTTGAAGGAGGGAAACCTCCCTACCCCAAGAAACACCCCACATCCGTGCACAAATATCCTATAGGTGAGTTCTTTCTCACTCCTGTATATGCTTAGTAAGCACACAAACCCAACTTCATGGACTCACCACTGTTTTTTAGAACCCAAGATCTTTTCATGGCATGGTGCATCATTAATTATTTATGTGTCCTGATCTTCTGCCTTCCAGTGTTTTTCTTTCTACCATATTTTATAGCTCTAAATTTTTTTTTGTGGTTTCAGATCTCTGCCTACTTTTTCTCTATGTTGTCTCCAGTTATTCCTACTAGCACTGCTATGGTTCTCCTGTGTGATTAAGGATCACCATCACCAGACTGAAGAGTATTCTCAGAAGAGGAAGAAAGTACATGTAGTGTTTTATAGTCATGATCCCTGCTTTCTTTTGTTTGTTTTACTTTGTGTAGACAATGTTCTTCATAAATTCATTCTGGCCCAGAAAAATCCCTCATAAATCTGACCCAGGAGATCCTGTGTAAATCTCAATAGACCAGCCATCACAGAGCTGCTCAGAGCTTCACTTTTTTCTCCCCTAAAATAAATTTCTGTTTCTTTCCTGAGGCCTTTGCTTCATTTTCGGTGACCAGAGATGTTGCCTAAGTGTGAAAGAAAAAGGAAACTGTCAACAACTCAGACTGGGTGTGTAATTGGCAGCAGAACACTACATTTCTCAAGTAGAAAACCTCTTTTTTTTCCACAATACATGGCAACTGTAAGCCTTCTGACATCAAGACTTATGTCTGGAATGGCAACCTTAAGAATGCCTTAAGGGTGAGAAACTACTGAGATTTTCATTGATAATCAGATAATTAATTCATGAGAAACTGGGAGTCAAGTACAGTTACTTATCAGGATTCTAATAAATATCTATCTGTATCTTCAGGTGCCAAATCCAGCCCCATGAATCCTGCTGGTTCCTAACAAACCTTGAAGTCTGAGCACTGTCAGCACCCTCTACAATCACATGAAGGCTGACATGGGAAAGTTACTCTAAAGTTCTGGGATGTATTTGTATGAATGGCAAGAAGAGACCACAGGAAGATATTTTTTTATTATTAACTCATTAGATGTCCATTGCAAAATTACGAGCAAAAAATGGGAGAGAGGCTGAAATTTAAAGGTACGGATTTGTTTGCCAAAATTTCATAGTCATCACTGTGACTCACCTTACATAACCACTATTTTAACTCCCTGTGTTTAGAGATGCCTCAACTCTGTAGCTTTGCCAGATGGTTTTAATTACAGATACCCGAGAATAATTACGGTGAAAGCAGTGCAAGAGCACAGTTCATGGTGGCCCTTGAGATGTAGGTCTAGGCAGTACAAAAAGAAGCTAAATCCAGTCCTTTTATATCCTACCATGACGAAGATGGGTAACAGATGTTGAGAACTATTAATATACACTTCAAGGGTATGAAGGATGGTGTCCTTCCATCACAAAACACATCAGTGTTGCTGTGGTTCATTGTGTCATCTTCTGTTATGAATATTTTCACTGTTTAACCACCTAATATGGACTTCTGCTTCTTATGGAGGCTTGGCTAGAGTGTTTTGAGAGATGAGGCAATCTCTTGTGCTGCAGAGACAGCTGCAGCTCTGCTACTCCTGTATTTTCAGTCCTACAACTTATGGAAGTCTGTGCATGTATCTAACCTGTTTGATCAGTATATTCCTCCATCATTATGGTGGAATGTTTTGTATCAAAGAGAAACTTTGTCCCCTTCCTCACAGGCAATCCTCCCTTTTTTTGTGTTTCATTCCTCAAATAGGGGAAAATGGTGTCATTAATGAGGGCAGGAAGTGCAGAGACCGAAAGCCTGGGGTTGCTTTCCTTTTCTGCTATGATTTCTCCTGCTTTTGTGCTCACACTTTTATATGTCTCAGTCATGTCTATGGTTAGCAGTGTGTCCTCAAGACAAATACCTTAAAAATTCTGTGAGGTGGTACAAAACATTAGGAATGTATGGTGATTTTAGAGTGCTTTTTCTGTGGCCAATCCCTACAAGTTGGGAGGTTTTTGCTCATGAGAGACTGCTTTGGTTCACCACTCTCTACCCCAATAACTTGAGAAACATAAGAGTTTCAGACTTACTAAAAAGCAATGTTTGGCAGGAAAAGGTCTTCCTTTTCAGTGTTCTGAAACATCTCCTCCCTCCCCCAATGGTCAGGTTGTATGAGGTGAATATCCTCTGAATTTTAATGACCTTTATACCATCTGCAGGAGAAGACACTGTCAGGAAACTCAGTCACCCAGAAGAGACCTATTACTTTTGGGAACAAAAATCTTTTCCCTGAAAAGCTCTATTAAAGTGTTCCAGTAAAGCACATTTTACCAATTATTTTTCCATATTAAAAAGTCTCATAAACAAACCTCTGTGCATTCCAGATCCCTTATCTGTCCTCAGATAAGGATTATTGTGTGCTATAGGACAAAGCTTTGTAGAAGTCCTTTGCAAATACATCTGTAGTATGTGATGGCTGTTTCTATTTCATTATGAAGAACAGGGATTGGGAAGTCTATGAAGAAGGAGCATCAAAGATATTTTTTGCTGGTAGTGCAGTAAGTCTAGCCAGAAATGTTCACAGTTTGCTAACATGATTGAATAGTGGTTAGGGACTACTTCAGTAGGAGTACCTGACTGCTTAGTACTCATGACATATGCTCCTTTTCTAAAACAAATGTAGAGGATCTCAGATTTGTCAGGGAACTTTTGTCTCAAATAAATACCGAGAAGGAAATAATTAAATCATTGCTGTAATGCTGCTGTAGTTAGCAAGGCTTGAGAACATTGCAAATGGAGTTCAACTAGAAGCTAAAGCAAAGACGTTATTAAAATAAATGATTCTACTTGTGGATTTAGAGTTGAAAAAGTGCCACAACAGTTGCTGAAAGAAGAAAAAAGCCAGTATAAATTGAAGTAAAAATAAATTAAAAGGATATATAGGAGTGATGAGACCCCAATGTGATTGACTACAATTTTATTTTTCTTTCTCCTTCAAGGCATTACTTATTTGAAATGCAGATTAATGTCACACAGCCACCCCAGTGTCTATTTTCCTCTTCTCCTATCCTGTATAAAAGATCCTAAGATCACAGTTTTGTGAGGAAAAAAAAGGCCATGGATTCTGTCAGTTCTTTCATTTTGAACACTCCCTAATTATATTAACTTTTGGCAATTAGAGAACTGGAACATGAAATTTAAAGATACACCCTTTCTTCTATCAACATACAGGACTCCAAGCAGTCCCGCAGAGGAATAAAGCAGTATAAGGAAAGCAAGTTATTTGCCTCTCCCAGACTGGGCCTTTGATATTCTTTAATGTGATAGTCTAAATAACAAAGATACTTTGTGAGGAGTTTGAGGAAAGAAGAGAAGGAATCATTGAATCTGGAAGAGAGATCACACAAGCCTCAAGTGGGAGTAATTCTGTAGAAGTCTGGTCTAACCCCATAGTGTGAGGAATCAGAATGCTGTGGCTTGAATGCCAAAGCTAACAAGGCCTATGGAATCTTAGTTCTTCTAGAGGCACCAGAACTACAGTACTTTTGAAGGACTTTTTAAAATCAGTGCTGAATCCCATTATCCAAAAGCTGTGACAAGCCTCATTCCCTGCTCCTTCAGGCTGTACTTCATTCAGCATCAGTCCTCATGCAGGCATTTAGGGTGTTCACAGCCACTCACCGAGCCACAGAAGGCACAGGCTTTAGCAGCTGATACCATCACTTTCAAATTAGTGCACTGAATGTGTAAAGAATATTACCTTGATGATCCAATCCAATCACAGTCATATTCCTGAGCCCAACCCCTTGCCTATGCCCTGTTGACACCTCTCCTACACAGAGCTCTCTCCCAGGCTCGGGTTATCTGCCTGTACAAAACTGAGGATTGTTCAGTCACTCAGAGCACAGTTATCACTACATTTATTAAAAGGTGAAATTGCCTGAAAAAGGCATGTCTTCACAGCATGTTACTGGGCCAGAAAGAAAGAATTTTGAGTCCCAAACAAACAATAGCCTATCCACATCAACATCTTTAATTTCCTCTTATCAGCAGAGGCTACTGTCCCTGCCTGTGACTCCTGGTATGATAACAGCTAAAGTTTAGAAGAAAGTGACCCTATGTAACAGGAATATTCTTGCTTATGTGCCTCTATGTGAGAGCAAAAGCACTAAGAGTGATAAAAATGAAGTGATACCAACAACCATAGCACATACATTAACTTCAGTAAGATAGTGTTGAGAGGTGGTTGGTTTGGTTGGGTTTTTTTCTTTACTTTCTCCCTGTAAAAACACACACCAAAAGAAAAATCTGAGCACTCAGAAGCACAAGGGAAGGACTGCACCCTTGGCATCCAGCATACAGGAAGGCAGGGTACTGACAGACTCATGGATAAATAGCCAGAGGCTCTCCTAGGCCCCAGCTAACTTGTAAACACATGTGGGTTCCACATGTTCACTTCTGATCTGAGGCTGGTTTCAGTCTCTAAATAGAAGGCTTGGCAAGCTTGTTGCTAGTCCTGGGGACTCTTTTCTTGTCAGACCTGAGATGTCTGCTCCAGAGCCAGCCAACTTGTCCTTCAGCAAATACACCCCTCCAATGGTTGCTGAGAGCTCCCACACCTCTGCAAAAGCGTCCTGTGAATGGCATAATGCTTTAAAAATTTAAACCTAATTTTTTTATTTAAGTCCCTTTATATGTGTGTTTTCTTTGTTTTGCTTCTGAACTTTAAGACAGCATAAGCAAAGTTTTGAACAGAATGAAGTTTAGGACGACTTAGATCTGTTATTTTACAGGCTTAAAATACTTTGCCATTTTAATTCTTTTTGTTCATAATCGATTCAGTTTTGGGTTTATCTGGTAACATTTTTCACAAACTTACCAAGGGGCTCCTGATCTCTTCTATTCAGATATATATTTTAAAAGCTAAGGAGGTCCAAGAATACTGATAAACCCCTTATTTGATCCAGAACTGTGGTTATTTTTATATCATCCAGATACATACAAACCTCTGAAATACTTTATACTGTAAACAGATTTTTAAAATACAGTCCTAATGACAGATGATTGGGAGGGGGATAAGTTAATGACAATTTTAGTGCACTGAAGCCGTGCTTTCTGGGAGTTCAGATATGGTAACATGGATTTAGAGAACAGCCAAAGACTTTAATCTAGAGATACTGGCACAATCAACGCTCTGCTGTGGTCTTTCAAGCCAAAATATTTGCACGCAGTTTTACCTCAGCCTTCCCTTCCGCTCGAAACATCATGCCTGTCTTCACACGCCAATTTTTAAAATGTGGCAGATGTTGAAGCACTTTATAAATGGTCCTTGAAAATTAAGGCAGCTACTTCTTGATACGCTTGAGGCCCATCCCTGAAAAGTTGTGAAATATTCCTGCAGCTCATACAATATCCCTGGTTCCTTCCATCATCACAGCCAAGGATGGCTCATTTTTTCCACAGAATGCACTGCAGGAGTTTCAGATACCTGAACAGCCCTAAACACAAGCTCTGAACTGTATCAGAGACCCAGACTACAGCAAATCTTTTACTTGCCTAAGATACAGTATGTTTCCCTTTACCATGGTCAGTCTTGTGTCCCTTAAACATGAGCAGACTTTCTCAACAGACACGGATATGATAACAACCTAACAAATTATTTGAGGGCCTTAATAATGCTCATGGATATTTGCTTTTATCAGTGAAACCCTATGTCTCTCAAAGATGATATTCAAGTCTAAAATGTGAAAATGCATAGTCTTTTGATTATTCTTTTATCACTATATTTCTGAAATCTATGAATTTGAAGGAGGCAACCAGTGAAAAAAGGGCAGTGGCTATTTCTAAGGTCCTAGTTTTTGTGTTTATTACTAACCTTTCAGGATCATCTAATGTCCAGTGGTTTGATCGCTCTCTTTCCTTTTTCTCTTCAACAACAAACAAAACACAAAACCAAAATAATATAAACATGTCTGGACTAAAAGTCTGAATTTCAGAGATTACTGACACAGATTCAGGAGATGATTTTATGTAGAGGTGAAACACTAAAGCTAGTAAAACTCACCTGGAGGCTGAATTGCCTATTCATGACCACCTGCCAGCCAAGCAGTTCTTTTGGTACAAACTCAAACAGAAATTTAGGCTGCTTTCCTCCAGGTGTGCAGTCTTGCTACCATCTAGTGGATAAAATAAATCTTTACACTAATTTCTTTCCATACAGGGATTCAGATGCTACAGCCATCTGTATCTACCCTAAAAATTTGTTTACAGATCTTCTGTTCATCAGCAAAAACACGACAGGTGAGAAAATTATAAACAGATGCCAAAAATGAAGCCCAAAATGGTGGGTTTTGTGTTTTTTTTTTCCCCAGATGAGTAGAAAGGTATGATTTTTTTACAACACAGACACATTGCATAATTTTATTGGAAATTTAGACCTCTGCTGATTTCAAAAGAGAAGTCTGGGAAGCATTAGATGTTGGCTCTTTCTGACAATCAAGTACCAGCCTAGTAGATCTCACTTGGTGTTGAAAGACAAATTATTCTGATATGGATAATGAGGACTGATATCTAATGGCAAAAGTTTAGTTGTAGTGGATGTAAGACCTAAAGACAGATATTGCCTAGAGATCATTTGCTGCATCCTGAGTTTAACAGCTGAATGTAATCAGTGGAATAAATGACATTACAGAGACATCTGTTCAGGACATGAACTGGACAGCAACAAAATGTAACAAATAAACTATTTAATCACTGATCAAAGCTGTTTTCAATCTTCTCATTTTTGCATGGTCAATCTCATTGTGCCTTGCATGGACAAATAGATGTATTTTTTTATTCCATGCTGGAGAGCAACTTTTCTGGTAGATTTTTACTAATACTGACGCTGCCATCTAGTGACGGACATACAAATAAATAATAAAAGTTGCATTCAGGAATGCTAAATGGCTTAGAGCTTGTGGTAACTCTAGGAAGAAAGTCCAGTTATTAATGAATCTTTCCATTTGGTCTTCTGAATTAAGTTTTCTGAATTCGGACTTCTAAATTAATCTTTCCACATTTAAAACTGAACATAGAGAGTACTTAGATATACTGGAAATAGTATTATTTTTGAGAAGGATCTGCAGTGTAGAAAATTTTATTCACTCAGGTTTCCTAGGCAAGTCAAAGTAGTGGTTTTGTAGTATCTCAAGGCCATGCTCATAATCAGAGCCCCACTGGAGCTTTTCTTAGTGAAGGTTAGCAACGTTTTCAAGCAAGTTCTCTAAGCAAGCCAGAGGGATGTTCGGCAATACTAAAGTTATTTCGAGTTTTTCCAGCAGAGAAATCAAGGCACATAATATTTGACAGAAATTCTCTGACTCAGCCCAACAAGGAGAACAATACTAGCAAATGCCACAACCTTGTCTTCACCATAATCTCATACAGTACTCTGCAGCTCGTTTCAAAAGTGATTTCTAGTGTTAGTAAAGGCATTTTAGGGTAAATCCTAAATGTTCAATGTGATCTAGATGCCAAAATATTTATTTAAAATTTTATACTGTCTTTTGGGATCCCTGACAGTTACAACTGTTAGTGCTTATTTCTCTATGTGTTCCAGACCTTGAAGACTTCGCTTCTTGCCCTAGCCTTAGGGAAAAGTCTAGCTTAAAGGCAAGGTAAGCTGAAGTAAATATTGTAAATGAAAGAAATGGTGCATTAAGAAATTCCACAGGAATGGATGAAGGAGAACCAATTCCTAGCCAATTAATAAATAGAATGAGTAATGTTCCAGAAAAATTTTTCTTCCCCAGTTTTAAAAATTTGACATTATATGAGTGCTGCTTTCGGCTCAGAGTGACAGAATGGGCTAGAAATAATGACTAAAATGGAAACATGCAAGTAAGATCAATCACATCTGTAACTCTTGGCAGGCCAAGATGTACAACCTGCACATGTGCAGTCTCCCTGCTGCCCATTCTGTGGCTGAGCCAGTACCTGAGGCAATGTCCAGTGTGTGAAATCGTAAAACTAGAGACATTGTGGGGCTGCATTGTGCCAGGGAATGTATCACATAGCACAGTTCAGAGAATAATTGTTTTGAACTAGAAAGTCTACACCAAAGCTGCAGGCTTGGGGCTCCTCCTGCCCTATAACCCCAACAGGTATCACATGCTCCTATTGACTGAGAAGAACCAGTCTTCAGCCAGAGAAGGAACAGAAACATCAGCTTCATCTAGGAGCTGGCAAAGTCACAGGACTACCTCAAACATGGAGAGTTTCAGGTCTACTAATGTTTGAAGTGTACACTGCTACACACTTTGAACACCCTGGTCTAGTGAGAGGTGTCTTTACCCATGGCAGGGGCATTGGAACTAGATGTTCTTTACCCAAATTATTCTATGAGCCCAAAACATGGTCACTTTATTGTTACAAGGATATAGATAGACAGAGAGATGTAAATAGATTTTTCTATATATGACAAATTTATGATTTCTGATATGAACTTGAGTGAACATATACATATTCTTTTTCCTTTCTGTAGCAAAACCCCCTATTATTAGGGGTTTACAGCTTGTAAAAACTGAATTACTTCAACTCACACCTATAATTTCACTGAGTCTGCATTTATCCCAGTTTCCAATGTCCTATGTTTAATTTGGACTTCCAAGATAATTATTTTTTGTGCCCAAGTTGTAGGAGTTTGGGAGGCCTAGCTCTGAAAGTGATACAGTTTTGATCTGGCTGTGCAGTGAGTTCCAGGTGTGATTTCCATGTTCAAATACAAAAGCCTTCCTAAAACACCCTGTAGCCAAACCCATCCTTTCAGCATACTGGTCTGGTCTCAGTGCTCACTGCAGCACGCTGCGCTACAGAAGTCCTGAACTGCAATACAAGCCTGAATTGTAGAATTAAGCCCTGAACTCATCTCTGAGCACAGCTCTGATGGCAGGAACCTCATCC
This sequence comes from Dicrurus megarhynchus, assembly GCA_013399195.1. Taxonomy (NCBI): domain Eukaryota; kingdom Metazoa; phylum Chordata; class Aves; order Passeriformes; family Dicruridae; genus Dicrurus; species Dicrurus megarhynchus. The sequence goes on along the minus strand of VXAD01006703.1, from coordinate 234,884 downwards.
ACCATGTAAACTTGCAGCCAGCAAGACTCTTACCAAAGTGATAAAGGTGTCTGCATCTTTCACTGACAGCTTGTCTCTTACATTGCCAGAGATATTTTTTTAGACTCTTACCTAAATTATCAGAATGGAGAAGAGAACAAAACAGGCTTCCTTCCTCCAAATGATATGACAGAAGTGTCACTAGACTAATATGATTATAGGTTAAAGAGAAATTCAAGTTTTTCAGTTCTTGCTAATAGTTTTCACAGATATAAAATATCCACAGATCTCTGATGGACCCTTCAATCTTGTCAAGTAAGGATTGTAAAATGCAGAGATTTACCATCTCCAAGCACATAGTCAGAGACTAGGGCAAAATTCTTAAGCACCTATTTGTCTTTACCGTATTTAACCTCGAGCATTTCTAAGGATCAATGGTGTTTTTCTATTGTCAAGAGTATAAAGCAGAAAGATTAAGAGGAAAGTGTGAAGGGTATTTAGTCATAAAACTGAAACCAAAATTGATAAGGCCTGAGCCCTTAAACATTTTCTATACATGGCTGGTCAGTTGAAAGAAGGCAACAGGTCTAGCCAGAAAGATTATTCCTCCTCATAATTTTTCTCTTAAAATTCATGAAGTTCTGGGATCATTTATAGTAGGCAAATATTTAGTTTTCTTTACTTGGTAATTACTATTATTCTTTCAGAGAAACAACTGATGGAATCAAGCTGGCAAAAGCAACAAGATTAAACTCTCATGGTTTCAAGTTAACATTTATTCAAGGAGAGCACAGTGCTCTTTAGCAAAGATTTTTCCTGCTATAATATATTCGCCTGTCATGCACCTCTGCAATTTAAAATGAGATTATACGAAGAGACAGCACAGTGTAAAAGGGAAGGTACTAGACTGTTTGTCTATCTTTGATTAGCTGGTGGGATAGAGATGAAGGATGATTAGCAGGTGGGAGAGAGATGAAGGAAGAAGTTAGACTGAGACAAAATCACATATAATATTTGGCTTTTATGTATTTTCAATAATTAGAATAAGACAGCCTGTGTTCAAAGGTATTTTAATCATGAAAGATTATACATTATATAAAGATAGGTAGATCAAAAGCAAGCAAATAAAGACTATCTCATGCTGAAATAAAAAGTCTTATGTGATAATGACATTAAAATAATTTGCACCAAAGAACAGGACCTTGAAAGCTGGTGATATCTTTTCAAAGTGAGGCATCTGGAATCCTAACATCCTTAATTAATTCATGGAGATTATCCGTTTAGGTAATGGAGATCAACAAGTCCCTGGACAGATGAGCAAAATTTAGAAGGATTAATAGAATAAATAACTGGAACAACAGTCTGGCAAAACTTCAAACTGTGTAATCAGAGCAGCTTAGTGTAGTGTTTGCCTAATTTTTTTGCCTAGATAACAACTAGTCCCCCAAAACCAAACAGATTCACGGAGGAAACACAGGAGCAGGGTGGGATGTGCTGCCATGGAGCCGTAAGGTCCCTGTGCTCCCAGGGTGGCTTTCCATGGCACTGGTTCTTAGGACCGGCTGCAGAAGGCCAGGGAAACACAGGCTTTAGTTAATAGATCTCTTGGGGTGGATTAGAGTGAAACGACACTGAATGATCGGTGTTTGTAAATATACACACGTAGGGTTTATTGTAGAATAATTTGGTTGCAATAGAAAACAGGTATGTAGGCATTTCGGTTATTATTATCTGTGGTAAAATAACAACATGAAAGCACTGCAATACGAAAGCGCCAAACCATCACCCAAGGACATGCACAAGGGAAAAGAAAGAGATGAAAAGGACAAAAGCATGAAGCACAAAAGAAATGAAGAGAAAGAGGACAAGAGCGTGAGACCCTCACCGCCGGAGGCCCCACGACGAGACTCGGTCGCTGCGCAGTCTTGGCCAAAGTGGTGGTCACAAACCAGATCCGTGGGGTGGTGAGGGAAGCCCCAAAGAAGGGGTTAAAAATCATCCTCAGAAAAACCCCCAGAACCCAACATCTATTGGGTTTATAGTCACTCAGGTTCAGGTGGAAACGCCCAGGTATCCCCCCCCGCTCCGTGGCGGGGAGCATCCCACTGGATGAGGTAAATCATGGGATACTCGGGGAGCCCTTCACACCTTCTAAGATAGCACAGCTGCCCGTTGCACCTCGCAGCTGAATCCATTATGGCCCATCAGAGATGAACACCCTCAGGACACGTGCCAATGTCCCAGGGGAGGGGGGGCCCCACAACCCAGTGGTTTGTGCAAGTGAGGGCAACTTATCATGACAAGTGACACCATCCATCCCTACAGGGCTCATCGCCTGTCTCGCTCATAGCCCACCTTTCACCCTCTGTCTTATGAGATCACCTCATGATAAAAGCTCACCTCCTCCATCTCAGCAAAGCACCCTGGCCTCTCCACACCTGGGGGAATGTTTTGAGTCGTTAACTTAAACAAAGTCTCACACTGGTTTGATGCCCCTGCCATTGCATTCACATGACCCGTGTGAAAAATGGATGCTTAATTTTATCATATTGCAGACAGGAGATAAACACTGGGAGATAGAAAATAAATAAACTGAGAAACAAAACAAAATATACCTTTTGGAGGCACAGCTGTCTGAGATGGACAGCTACAACCTGAGGCAGAAGGAAAGGTCATAAACCAGAAGAATGTGTGAGCCATTAAAGCTACTGGAGTTACTCCATTCTAGATTAGGTGAGGAGCTGCTCTTTCACTGTACCAAACAGACATCAGCTAAAAGGAAAATATCAAATTCTGTGCATTTGCATTGCTTTAGTCATGTCTGTGTGGTTCTGCTTTGCTCACTGCTCATTCACTAAAACTAACTTTAGTTTTTGGAATTTTTTTTTTCTCTGCATTGAACAGATTTTGTGTTTCTCATCTGAAATCACATGATTGATAGCATAATAAAACCGGAAAAAATGTATCTGAATCTGCTTTCTCATTTAGATATTTGTATTTAAGAAGTTTGTGATTTTGTACTCAAGAGAAAAAGAATATTTCTCTTATGACTTTTAGAAGAGAGCTGCAGTAATACCAGATCCCAAAGTCAACACTAAGGTATTTTTGCTCCTATTACATTTGGAGGTTAAATCCCATGTGAGTATCTACAGACCGACTTCTCTGTCATAGAGAAAATTTTTGCAAGTACAGCAGGATTCTTCCAACAAAGGTTACAGATGTAGTAAAATAAATATTTTTTCCTAGAATAATTACCTATTCCTCTTTTTTTTTTCTTTCATATTTTCAATACTAATCTCACAGCTGCCATGCTAAAAAAGCACAGTTTGCAACTACAGAAATCAGACAGAGCAACTGACTTGTCCAAAGTGAAACAAAGTTCCAAATATTGGTATTAATTTTACAAGTCTGGAACAGCTACACCCAGATGCTGGAGTAAGACCTGACAGCCCTAGTTAAGCTGTGGCTTTTTGAGATGTACATCAGAGTGATTCAGTTGTGTTTACAGTGATTGTGTTGAATTGAAGATCTGATTTCAAGCCATTTCCTTGAGTTGACTAAATGTTTCTTTTCCATCTCTGCTGCATATTAAAAAAGAAAATCTTGCATTCAAAAAAAAAAAAAAAAAGATGGTTATCTTTCACAAAGAGGAAAAGAGATAGAAAGTATGACGTTACTTTAACACCAAAATCAAAGGGTTGCTAACAATAAGCAATCAGTAAGAAACATTTCACTCCTAGAGCCCTTTAATGTACCTGAACATTTTCAATTTCCATCACCTGATTGGAAGCAAAACTGTAGACTGAGAAAATATTTCAGGCTCTCTTCTGAAAGCTTTGGAAACTTTAAAAAATGTTTCCAATATTTTAAGTTAGAAGTCCGTTCACGTTGTGTCTGTCATATCCTCAGATCACCACATTCACCTGAAGTTAAAAGATATTCACTTTTAGTTCCATGGGACTTTTTTTGAAGATATGTATTTGATCATGGGTCATTCAATAAGTGAATAATCCTTTGAATTAATTCAGTTGTGGTAGTTTTAGGGACAAACCATTATTGTTATGATCTTACATTTTTCTGGGTTATATTGATAGAAGTTTTTAAGAAAAATCTCAAATCCCAAAGTAGTTGTACCTGAATTTAAGGCTCCATCCAGAGCCAAAATCCCATGATAGTCACTGTGTCTGGGATTCAATTAAGTTGCCTAAACATCCTAATTTGTTGTCTAAGGGTTTCATTTTAACTCCAGGGCAGAGAAATTGTAGTGCTCTAAGAGTTTCTTTTTGGTGTATCATTTTATGCTGGTTTTCTTAGCAATACAGTAATGAAGTGATTTTTTTTTTTTTTTTTTTTTTTTAATATTTAGAAAATGTGACCTATTCTAGGTCCTTCATCATATCTGTTGGCCCATAAGAAAATTTTGGAAATCCAAAAGTAGTGGAAATGTCATAAGGCTTTTGCAACTGAACTGACCCTCATAGGTCCAGTGGTGTGTTTACCAGCCATACTGCTGATATTCCAAATATATTTCCTCTGGCAGGTTCTGCTGACTATTGTCTAGAATGCCATGATATAAGGGATCTTAGACATCTAGCTTATACAGGCAGCTAAATGTAGTTGTCTTCATCTTGAAATGAATCCCACGCAAAGTAACAAATCAGTCATTGGTAAATGACAAGTTTGTCATCATATGTCATGTATGATTTCTAAAAAAACCTAGAATAACACTTCATAATTCATTAAGTAAAATCACTTTTCTTTTTTTGGAAATAGAGTGTCTCTCGACCTGATTAAAAATATGGCAGATGTGGAAATGGAAAGAAACATTTGAGAGGAGTAACTCACACTTTCCATAATTGTCATTGTATATCCCAGTGTCCAAGTCCAGAAAGTAGGGGGAATTAAATTGCTACAGCCGTGTTTTATAAAGAGCATTATATTGTTACATCTACTTTCTAAAGATAAAACACTGAAGAAGACATTGAATATGAGCTGTGGAGAAAGGACAAAGAAAAACTACTACCACTAATTGAGGAGATGGGAAAGAGGAAGAAGAGAGGGAAAGGAACTGAGACAGACATTTCCACAGGACCCTCTGGAAAGACCATTCTGAGCACCTGGCTGGTGACAGTTCATACATCCATGTCTTCTTCCTGCACATTAGTAACAAGAGGAAGCAAGAAACATACAAGTGGATGAAGTCTGCGGCACGTGGATACAAAGCCACTGGCAGGGCACTGTGGAGATCTCATGGGAATCATTAACTGCCAATTACCATTATGTGATTAAAAACTAATCAGCAAGAACACAAAGGCCCAGTGGAGATAAGCACAACAATTGCCAAACTGAGGAACCCTGAATGAGCTGCTTGCAACCTAGGAGGATGGTGGGAATGTTGCTCCTGGTGGGAAGCTCCAAGGAAGAGCTGAGGACCTCAGAACACCTTGCAGAGCCCTTTACCTCTCCCTCTCAGAACACCTTGAGAGTGATGGAGTTACCACCTGCACAGGTAGAGGTCTCATTATGGGATACCAGGAGAAGCAGTACTTGAGGATTGTATAAAGCTTATTATGGGGTATTTTAAAGGAATTGTGACAATGTGTTCTATATTATAGGATGCTTAGGGAAGGAATGGAAGTGGGAAAGGGAGCTGTCAAGGTGGATTATGAGGGAACAAGCAGGAAAGAACAGAGATAAAAGGCAATAAAACAAGCTGATCAGGTATAATTGCCTTAATTGTCTGTTGTTGTTACACTTGTCAAACTGCCTTTCATAATTGCAGTTTGCACTGTGTTCTCATGAAATTCTCTTTCTAGTTCTGTATGGGTGTGCTCTCTATTCTGAGTATGTGTGAAAACTGGTGAAATTCAACTGAATTAGACAGCAAGTAGGATAAAAAGTACCAGTTACAGGATAAAAGAGACCAGCTACTGGAGCACAACTGCAAATCTCTGGGGCTTGTTTGTCTATGTCCCAGCAACTGGCGGGAGGCAGTGACAGCTGGGAAGCAGCTTCTGGGTAGGCTGAGTATCTAAGGCTCACCATTAGAGTGATTAGTGTTTGTATGTGTTTATTTTTTTATTCCACCACTGGCTTTCCATTCTAATAGCCAGAAATCAAGAACAGGATCAAGCCATCCACGCTGCTCCTGTTTGTGTGGGTGCTGTGTGCATTTCTGTGGGTGCTGGCGATGCCCTGCTGTTTGTGCTGATCTGGCTGGCAGCTGTGCATGTGTGTATCTGTGTCCATGCATTTGTGTGTCAGTGATTACACACTCAGCTTTGCTACCTTGGGACACAGCCACAGCAACCTCGCATCCATCGGGCTTTCAACTGCCTCAAACAAGAAATATGTATTGTGTTGTGGAAGAAGGTGGGACAATCCTTCAGCTGACAGAAAATGACACTGTCAGCTGAGATCAACAGAACTGTGATAATTTACCCACTAAAATGTATTTTTCTATCACAGTTTTTCACACTTTAAAGGACAAAGCTGTCAGTTTATTTTTTTTGACAGCAGAGGTGTTTAGCCTAGCTTTTAATATTGGTCCTATACTGCTTTCTAAAAAAAAAGTTTGAAGCAACATTGGCAGTATTTCAATCAACTTGGGTTTGGAACATCCAAAAATAATGCAGTGGTTTTTGCATGGCAGCCTACAAATGTGTCCTTATTCTTGATATGAATATATCAAAACAATAGTAATGGTCTTAACTTCATCTAAAATACCATATGCTGCTAGTTATAAATAAGAGGGCAAAAGGGGGCTCTGACGTGATTCACACTGATTCTTAATTTAAGGATATTGCATTTTTGGAAGGAAAGATGCACTATGCATATCAATCTTGAGGGCAAGAAGCTGTATTTGCTGACACTGCTGCTCTAGCTCACAATTTCTCAGTATGTCTGAGGAGATGGTGCTCTGCAGGAAACACTGAAGTCAAGCATTCGTGGAAACCCACAACAAATGCATGTCTGTAGTGTAAGTATCAGAAGGGAATATTTCCCCTCAAAGGAATTATTTACTGTTCGGTTCCAGGTGGCTTTCACAGGTAATATGTCAGGATTCAGACAAGTTGAAAAGTACATGGGTAATTTATGACACCGAACGTGTTGTAGCTAGGAAGGTCAAAGCCATATAAATTGGGAAAATAAAGAAACCTTCTTGAAGAAAATAACATTCACTCTTTTGTGTTAAAAGAAAAAGAAGAAAAGGCTTAAAGGCTCTAGGTCATGTCACCAAATCCACTGTTATTTTAAATACCCACATAACGAAGATCTCAAAAATTAACCTTTCTTACCCTAAAAAAAGTTAAATATTCTTTTTTTTCCTCTAATATGTAATGGAACTTAGTTCAAAAAATTAATTGGATCATAATAAAAAAAAATCAAATATTTAGAACGCTTCTAGTTTTTGCAAAAAATTTACCCTTGACATGTTTACTCTTGTGCAAGCGTTGCCCTCTAATATCCATGGGCATTTTTGCATTTTTTGACAGTTTTTCATGCTTCTTCAAATATTACAACCCATTTCAGCTGTTTGGTTCAGGGTTTTTTTGTTTGGTTGGGGTTTTTTTCATTTTTACCTGTGATAAATGGATGCTATAATATTGGCTTTTTGCAAATGTTAAAATAAGTGATGTAACAGTGGCTCTGCCACAAATAGATGCTATATGAAAAATATGATATATAAGGTAGCGTTGTTGTGAGGATGTGTTTTCTTAAATACTGTTTCATTTAACAAAAGAAACTTAGAAATAGCTATGCTTATGAACTATTTGCCTGGATTCCATTCTGAATGGTTACTTGAAAAGGGTTTGAATATGATTCTGGGAACTGCTGGAAGCAAGATTCCACTCTGAGTGGTTACTCGAAAGAGTTTGAATATGCAATCACCTGTAGGATCGATTCCGGGAACTATCAAAAACAAGATTCCATTCTGAATTGTTACTGGAAAGGGTTTTGAATATGTATAAATTGTTTATGAATATGCATAATTGTTGATAAATATGTAATACTTCAGGTGTATAAAAAGGGCATTTTAGAGGCCACAGGTGTGCTCTTGGCTAAGCGCCAAAAGCACCCAGCGCTGTGACTTTTGCTTTATTATCTTTGCCCCTTATTGTCCTTTATTAAACTTTTAAATCTTAACAGGAGAGTGAACTTCGTTTTTCACATACCTAAAAAAACAAGAGCTGTTTGAGCCTTGGGTCTGCACAGGTGTGCACATGTACTGGCAGTGATGGAAAAGTTCTTCCTCAGCTACACAGAAGTGTAACTCATTCTCCTCTCAAATATTTTTAAGCTAGTTGGTATGCAATTGTTCTGGTCTCAGTTTTTCAGTACTTTATTACACCTTTCTAAACCAAGAGCAAGAGACAACACAGTTCCACTGATTTGCAGAGTCAGTAATTGTTTAATTAAAATTAATGCAGAGAGCGAAACTTTCTTGCTTTTGATATGTATCCCATATTTCAAGGTGTCTGCTGGTAGAGAGTTGATTTGGATGGGACCCTGAAGAAAGGCCATTTCAGGCATTGATAAAGTTGAATTCCTGATAAGTGGAGACAACTTTCTTGAAAATGCCACAGCTACAGTCCTGGCAACAAGAGGACTTTCCGCAGACGCCGCTTCCTGTGCTCATTTAAATGGAATTGATGTTCTGCAAGCCTCACTTTGCCCCTGATCTGGGAGCTAAATGCATTGTCAGACAAGATAGGAACCTGACAACAGCAGTGATAGATTTATTCCATTTATTAGGTCAGTTGTCGCTCTTTGGCAGCTTTCCCGCTCTCAAGTTATACTCAGGATACAAAATAACTAAGGTGCAAGAGAGTAATTTGTTTTCAGTATGGATTATGGAGCTGAAATTTTTCACAATCGCTCTGTTTGAGATGGATTTGTTTGTCCACTGCACTGATGGTTATACCTTTCTTTCTTTATCAAGACCAAGAACCTGCAGGGATGGAGCTTAAGTCTGTTTCCCCTTGACAGCTTTACCTTTCCATGGGGACTGAAGCGATATCTTTATCTTCAGCCCTTAATGGTGCTGTCTGTTTGCCTCAATTTGGGAATAACAGTTTCCAAAGTGACTTTGGAATCAAGCAGTCAGGCGACCAGCCAGTTGACAGCTATCAAACATACAGTCCTGTGTGTGCTGAGATAGACCATGGGTTAAATTTTGCCTTCTTGGGTTGTAATATGAATTAGTCCTGCCATGTGGTCCTACTGATAGATTTGTAAAACTAGTTTAGAGAAAGTTGTGGTTTTGGTCCTCTGGAAAGCAGCTCTGAAATCCCACCAATCTGCTGGTAAGACCCAAAATGACAAGGGATCATTCATTTACTATGAATGTTACTATGCAGCTGTACTATACTGTATTTGCCCATGTAATCTGCACACTGTGGCACAGATATAAATTCAGCCATGGTGCTGCTCCCTCGGAGGGGGTGCCTGTGTGGGCACTTGCAAACTCAAAGCTGAAGAGAAGTATGGCCAAGTGCTGCCACTGCTGCCTTGCACTTAAGGGAAAACATTTGGCATTAAGATCTCTTTCAGATAATGGTGGGCTGACATTTGAGGTACAAACTCCCTTTTTCAGCCCTTCTTGTGTAAAGGGCAGGGAAAGCTTTGGAAAGTGAGAAACTGAGAATACTGACATTATGAAATTATGTAACACATCCTGCCTTGCCTGAATACTGTAGCATAGTCATTATACAGAGACCCATACTTTATATCCCTGTTTAGAGAAGTCAATACTAGCTGCAGTGAAATTGGGTTGCAGCTGTCATGGCAACTTTCACTCAGACTACTGTGTTGTTTCATTATAACTGTTATAGGGGATTTTCTTCTGTTTGTTGTTTTCTCCCTTGGATGTTGCATTTCCATCCTTTATCCTCTTGCATATAGCAGTGTGGGAATATATTACAAACTAATGAATGTTATCAGTGTTAACAGTGAATCCTTATCTAATTTTTTTCTTTTATTTTTAAATATTTGTTATTATTAGACAGCATGTATGTTGTGACTGAGCACAGGCCACATGGCACTGTTTGTTCTGAACAGGTAAGTAGTTGAGTCTTTTTAGAAGTATTAAAAATCTGAAATCAGAATTTAATTTTTTTCTTTGAGATCTTCTTAATATATGCATTTTCACTGTTTCTGCCAGAAAAAGTCTTCAAACTAATCAACAATAGCAGGAGATAAAAAGCAATGAAAAATGCTTTACAAATATTCTGTTCTACCTGAATTTACTTTACCGTGTCATCCACCTTGCCCAGTTATGAAATATTTCAGATTATAAAATTCAAAGAGAAAAAAATATGTATGTAAAAAATTAATCATAACTTCTCTTTCTGTAGATGGCTATGGAAACACATATTAACATCACTCCCTTGGAAAAATCCTAGAATTTCAATTTAAATTTGATAGAGAATGTTTTCCATTTGATAGGTTCTTTTTAAATAAACGTGTATCCTACAGTAACAGTATTTAAAATTCCAGATGGATTAAAAATCCTCCCCTTATACCCTGACCTTGCATTTGTGCATTCACACACATGATTTTTTTTAAAAGGGTCATTTTACAAAACCGAACAGAATTTCCCTTATGCCCCAACCCCCACCACACACACACATCCTGGTTTTAATTTAGTTTTATAAAGCCAGTCCAGCACTGTCTTCACTCTTCTCTAAGTCTGGGGACTTCCCATGCCAGATTCTCTCACACACTGTCAGTTTTATCTGTTTTGTTTTTCATACATGGCAGTGTGCTGTGTGGATAAATTAGCAGAAACATTGGTATTAGACTCTCCTTGATATCTTAAAGGGGGTTGTAACTGAAAGGGTTTTTTTTCCATAAGATTCCCAAGGCTCAGAAAAATCCATTTTTATCTGGCTGTCAGACATGCTCCAGATCTACTGCCCCCAGACATCAATACCTCAAACACCCTTGCTAAAGAAAAGCCTTCCCTTTGTACCATGAAATTCAGTTTCTGTTGGGTAGAAGGGTGTGGTTCTGGCTGTCTTCCAGAAAACAGTTACCCTCATTTTTCCTAATTTTGGCAGTATATTCACAGCCTGGTAAGAGCACACTAAACCAATATGAAGACAAGTATAAAGTAAGCTGGTCTTTTGTTAAGGGACTGAACTTTGTCTGATTTCCCATTTTTTTTGTTCTTATAAATTAGGAATAATTTTTAAATAATGAAATAATTATTTAAGCAATAAAAAAGCTAGATTCCTTGTAGTGTCTCTCTTCAGATGGACAGCAGAAATATGGACCCATGCCAGTGAGGTGCAATTCTCTGCACTTTTGTTTCTTCCTTAATTCCTTTGTCTCCTTTTGCCCAGGCCAAACATTGCAGATGAAGTTGGATGGTGAAGAAGGTACAGATACACCAGTCCTTCACTTTCTCAGCTTTCTTCACCTTGGACCTAGGGGTGACCTAGATGCTATTTGAGAATAGAGCTGGGCTCTGTGTATAGACAGCTCACCCCAAAGGATTTTGAACGACACTTTCTCATTCAAACATCTCCTGACAGGAGGCTGTGGTGAGGTGTGGCTCAGTCTCTTTTCCCAGCCAGCTAGCAATAGGACAAGGGGAAATGGCCTCAAGTTTCACCAGGGGAGGTTCAGATTGGATATTAGGTAAAATTTCTTCACTGAAAGAGTGGCTAAGCATTGGAACAGGCTGCCCAGGGAAGTGGTGGAGTCACCATTGCTGGAAGTTTTCAAAAAACATGTAGAGGTGGCAATTAGCCCTGTGTTTCAGTGGACAGGGTGGTATTTGGTCAAAGGTTGGACCTGATCATCCTGCAGGTCTTTTCCAACCTTAATGTTTCTATGATTCTATGATTCCATGAATGATGCTATTACTGAGAAATCACACCAAATATTTTGGCATTTTGGGCCAATGCCAGAGGTTCAGGGATAGTAGGAGTAACTCAGATGAGAGAATTCTGAGCTGTCTGTTGGCATAGGCGAAATGTGGTAAATACAATGCAGATTTTAAAACAAAGTGCTTTGCATATGCTGTAATAATTCACAGCTCCTCTGGGAGGAGCTTGTGTGCAAGCTATAGACCAGATTTTCAGTAGGAAAACATCTTTGCATTATCTGTGTTTAGCACAACACTCAACCTCACATAATTCTTAATAGGTTAAAGGAGTCCATTTGGCAAAGCAAAACGAGCATCCAGTTCGTAGGGCTTTTAGGTAACATGTAGTAGACTTCTAAATTCCAAGATTTAGCCAGAAAGGCACAACTCCTGTGGTACTGAAAGAGCAGAGCAGAGGTATGGTTGCGCAGCTAACAGCCACTGACTTAAAAAGAATTCTTCAGTAGAAAACAGAATTTTGCAGTGAAGGTATATGTCTATTATGTTCCCCAAAAAGGTGGATTGTAATTAATTCTGCTTTTAATATGCCCAAAATATATTTAAAAATAAGGGAAAAAGTGCTATGTTTTTAACATCATTTAAGTGATTAATACGAGCATTTGAATTTTTGTGTGTGAGGAGCAATCTCAAGCGTAGAGTCACCAAAGGTTTTTATTAGTTCAACCACATTAAAAAAACCCCAAACCATAAACTTATTTTATATAGAAAAATAGTCACATCTTTCAATCAAAGTGATTGGTAAAAATGATTTTTCTACTGTGACAGAAGAAACGCTTGAAAAACTGTTCTCCCAGTCTGGCAGTGTGTGGTGTCCAAGAGAGCTGACTCACAAAGCAAAAGCTTTTAACTGAAAGTTTGAAGAAAACCAGTTTCATTTAATTTAGCACTTTTCCATGGAAACTTCATTGTCCTCTGACCCTGTTGTCAGCAAACAGATTTGCTGAAACTTTCTAGAGAAATTCAGCCTGAGGCAGACACCTGGTGTTCAAATTGCAAGTGTCCAGTTACAGTTTGGACAGGTAACATGACTGAAGATAGAATTTTAAAGTAGAAAACATAAGGCAGATTGTTAAACAGTGCCACTGGCACTAACTGTAACCTACACATAGTTAAATGTCAGGAACTCAAAAATGTGTAACAGGCCCTTATGGTTGCATGGTTAGTAAAATCTATGCCTTCAGATGGCTGATCTCAGCATTAAGTTTTAATCATCAAATCAAATAGAACAGGCCAAAGAGCTGGATCACTACTGTCTGACTGTCATTCACTAGCAAATCTGAATGATTTTTGGTGTTTTGCTGAGACATCAGTAGTTTCAGAATGTCGACATTTTGAATATCCAGAATTCTGGCTTGCTCAGAAAACACATTACACTTTTCCCTACTAATCCTTTTTTCCATGTAAGGAATTTCACTGTCAGATGCTGAACTGCCTTGAAGAATTATGAATGAAGACAAAGAGCTGTGAAATATGAAGTTGTTGTCAACACTGCAGAAGTTTGAGAAATTATATTTTGGAAAGTGCACGGCAAAATAAAAGTTATGCCATGGGAAGGATAGAGAACGTGTTATCTCATAAGTATTAAAATGTTAACTGATGCCAGTTCTTTGCTGCTCAAGAAAGGTGCTCAAATTATGAAAATTTTCCTTTTCCTTTTTTTTTTAAACTTGATTATATATATGTATATATATTATCTTTTCTAAACTATGAATTTAATGGTTAAAAGTCGTGAAGGAAAGCAGTGACCAAACACTGAGTTGATATGCAACATGTGCAACTCAAATTAGGATTTTTTGGGATTTAAATCTTTAAACATTTTTCAATATTTTCATTTGAGTCAAGAAAAATATCATCCTTATCACTTTAAAAGAATAAAAAAATATCTCCACAAAGAGCTCGAGCAGTCACTGAGATCCATGGAAGCTACTGAATACAACATTTGCTGAAAAATAGGCCCAGGTTTATTCAGGCAGTCAAGCTGACATTCCTCATACACCACTTTTCCAGTACCTTATCCGTAACATGTGCCTCATAACAGTGTGGATCTTTAAAAGGGCCCAATATAGGCAGAAAAGCTTGAATGAAGCTTACAGTGGGAAGGTAAAGCTTTGACTGATTAGAATGAAAGTCAAGAAAAAACCCCAAACCCTGACTAAATCCCCATGTAAATCTGGAGAATTCCAAGAATTATAACCTAGAAAATACATCTTTTCTTCTAAAGGTAATTGCAACAGGGTTTTTTTCCTTATTTTTCTTTCCTTTTTTCCATTCTTTTAAGGAGTTTGTTGTAAGGGCTGGAATCTAAAATCTGTATTCCAGATAGATGTTTGATGTGGATTTGGATGTACTTGGTCTAATCATTCTATAGGAGTTTGAGTTTGTTGAACTCCCTTGGCACAGATATTGATTTTGGTAAAGAACCAGAAAGTCTTTACTGCTTTTCACTGACAATGAGAATGCTTTTCTCACTTCATGATGAGAACTGCTCCAGATGCCCAAACATACCTTAAGTCATTAATTGAGTGCCTTTGGATAAGTCACTCAAAAAAGAATTGTTGTGACTCAAGAATCTCATTCAAAACTTGTGGAAATTAACAAAAAAGATTCTTCTGACTCAACTTGAATCCTGATCCAACATCAACATAAGTTAATGGGCCAGCTCATCCAAGTGAGTGTTACAGGATCAGACCTTGTAGGAGTATTTATTCTTTATTATAAATGCAGTGTAAATAGATCTGGTTTTGATGTCTTACAAGAAGGATGAAGGCAGTAAAAGGATTATTTTTAAGTCTTACCAAAAATGTAGAAGCAACCATATTTCTATGCCACAGAAAATTCAAAACTTAATTACATCCTGTCCAAATGCAACCTAATTCCTATCAGGAAACATTTGTTTCCAACAAATAAACAAACCATTTTTGTGAAATATTTGTTAATTATTTATACTTTTTTAAAATCACAGCTTCATTAAGTTTGCCTTTATTTGAATTCCTCTGCGCTTGCTGTTATCCTGTTGCTTTAGCTTCACAAGTAATTTTCAGTTGAAGTACAACTCTACAGATAGGAATTATTGCTGGGTTTGTGCTACTAAGGGCAAGGGGACATCCCTGGCTATAGATCTAAAATATTAAAATGGTCTCTAGCCCAGTACTGATCTGGGAGAGCAAGAACTGAAATTTAACACAGATCAGGACTGATTCCCAGTGAGAGGTTTGTAAGCATGCAGTGTGATCTGTAGGCTGAGAGCGTAAAAGCAAAGGCACAGGCCAGCTGATGGCAGATCTCATTGTGCTGTCAGTGAAACCTCAGCAGACCTGGTCCTAGGTAAGAAATTCAGGACTTGCATACGAAATCATGGAGGAAGCCGTTGCCAGGTTTGGTGGGAGATGAGAGAGAGGGGAGAAACTGTCTGCCAAACGCAGATCCACGCCATATTTTGCTGCCGAGGATGTGCTGTGCAAGCAATTGTTACAAGCATAAAAGCATCCAAATTTGTCTGTAAAAGAGAAAACTTTCATTAGCAGGCATGCACTGAGCTCGTTTTGCATCTGGAACCTATCAGGCTTCACAAGAAAGTTATGTGTCATACCTAACCTTCAAGTAGTGACTGATCTTCATAGCTGAAGTCTCAGGGGACAGGCTTGTGAAAGCTGACAGCATAAAAGTCAGTAGTCCAGCTTCCCTTTAAAATGCATTTTAGTGGGAAATAATTCCAGTAGACAAGTCAAACTAGTCTCAAACTGTTGGAAACCTGGAAAACCAGATACCTTGCTGATAAACATCAGCTATATTATTCTAATTTATCTAAGAGCAAGGGGATTATGATTGCCCCTAGAAAAGACTACACAATGCCATGATCCAGAGAATAATGAAACACAAAAGCATAAGGGTTGTTGGTAGATTATCCTACATTAAACTTACAAATGAATAACTATATTCCGAAGTTAAGTCTGTGTCTTCCTGTTTAACAGAAAATACATATTTTGTTGTGAAAAATGCAGAACTTCATCCAGAATGTCTTCATTGGAAAGAGAATGTGAGGATTCATGACCACAAATAGCAATGACTTAAAGTGACAGAACACAGAAATCCATAGTGTTGAAAACTTACTCCGTGTTCTCTGCAAATGATGAATGCTTTGCTCCATAGTGACACTTGGCAAAAGTCAGTGGAACTGTTTCAGAACTTGAAATTGAGCATTTCTTTACCCACAGAAATATGGGAGCTCTTATAGTAAATCCTGTCTCACCTGTTTGAATCACAGCAGAATGGATCCAAAATCGAAACTTCCCAACTCTGTGTGTGCTTCCAGAAGAGAGACCCAAGCACAGGTGCAAGTGCCATACATAAAGTCCTTTTCAGTCACATAGGAATATTTGCAGATGGATTAACCTATTTTGTTAAAGATAGGTTGATGATTTGCATATTAACCCATTATTGGATCTTCCTTCTTGGAAGTGTGGACAGAACAATTTAAAATGATTAAACAATTAATTAATTAAACAATTTTAACACTAAAGACCTGCCTTCACATTTATTTTCACTCTTTTCTTATTTTCTTTTTTCTCTTCTCTTCTCTTCTCTTCTCTTCTCTTCTCTTCTCTTCTCTCTCTTTTCTCATCTCATCTCATCATCTCATCTCATCTCATCTCATCTCATCTCATCTCATCTCATCTCATCTCATCTCATCTTCTTTTCCAATCCTAGGTTGTTTGAATACACAATATTTAATTTATCAATTTTTTCAGTAGCTCAAACAAATTCAAGAGTGAAGCATAAAAGCTACAGGGATAGAAAGTCAAACTGTAGGACAGAGATTGCCAGATTGTGAAAAGTTTAGGTCGCGTGTTTCAAGACAGAAAGCCAATGTCCCTTTTATACAGCAAAAGGAAATAATGTTTACATTTTAGATTTTTAAACTTATTTCCCCATTAAGATTCTTAATAATGGATGAACTTTCAACTTATGAAATATTAATTCATTAAACAAGGATATCTAGAGTCTGAAAGCTTCACTTTTGATCTTTTTCTCCAGACACAGCTTTCCTGTTTTTCTAAATCTGATCCCATAATAAAAAAGACCATCTGCTTTTTTCTTTTCATACCTTCTTATGTTTGTTAAAGCAAGGGACTCATCCAAGTTTTACATGTTTTGATTACATATTGAGCATGTAATGTTTTGTGAACAAGAAAAATACAGTCTTATAATAGTGCTCAGAATATGGCAGGTGCATTGTTCTGATTTGATAAAACCCAGTTGCTTGTTTCTTGTATTTAACATTGAACCGTGGGCAGAATATAGTGTTCTAATTATCAATCTTCATATTAAAATTATTAATGCTGACTATCTATAACTCACCTGAATACACAGTGATTTTTCTGTTCTATTTCTTCTCCATTTCTTCTTGGATGCTTGAGTGCAATTAGAAAATATATGACCACATTCTAAGAAACAATCTGTCCTTCAAAGTGATCATGGTCATCGGTCAAAGGAATATCAGATAAGTGGATATTTGTGCAAAAAATCTTTATTCAAAAAAGAGAAAAATGTTTGGCAAATGCAGCTAAAATATAAGAGTTTGGATGGAGTGCTCACAGGGATTTGGGCTGATACTGATAAAGGATTAAGCATCACTATGGTGCTACTGTAGGTTCCTGGCTTACTGTGTAGCATTTTTGCTATTCACTTGAGCATTTGTATATCTTATACACAGAACAGAAAGAGTGCTGCATTGGTACAGTCAATATTCTGAGGAAGAAACACCTGAGCCACCCCACAAGACATGCTGTAGAAAACTGTTCAACACTTCTGTGTGTGCATTGCTTTTTATAGTTATACAAGAGGTGTGTGTTAGACTTTTCAAACAAATCAGTGACCTCTACAAACTTATGTAATAGCCTTATACTTTTAAGATTTTTATCTAGATGCTAAAAGTTTGATGTGGCAAATTTTCAGCTTAAATCTCTTCCATCCCAAGAAACTCTACTAACAGCATGCAAGAGCCAAAGCCTAAAAATTATTTCTTGAAGTGGGACAACTCTGCTGAGAATTTCACCAAGTTCAAACACAAGAAGTCAAGACAGAGGGACTTAATTCAGAATTCACTCTCTGAGGAGAGATGTGAACACTAAGATGCTATTCATAAACTCTGTGTTAAAGCATCACCAGACAAAGCATGTAAAGTGTAGAAATGGTTGTATTGAGCATTGGATTCCCTTCCCTGGGGCATGTCCTAGCCACTTGGATTTAAGAGCCTCTATTCCACCCAAGCTGCATATTAGGATTGTAAGTGCCTGTCTGGATCTCATCCCTAACCTGAGGATGCAATGTTATTAGCTCGAGCCTGGGCTGCCTTGAGTTCTCTGCCAGATCCCTCTCCTTTCCCACTCCAAACACATGAACGACACATGCGTGCTCTGCGGTTTGGCAGCAGTTTCAGCCTGAGTCTGAGCCAGGAACACAAACTGTGCTTGAGACACCTCCACATGCCACTGGTTACCTGGCTCATGGCCAGCTGGGCTAGGGCCACAAAGCTCTTGAGGTGGCTGTGGGGAGCAAAGGATCCCACCTCGGTGCACAGGGGTTCAGGTTGGGTGTCAACTCTAAAGTGTAATCTTAGTCCCATTGTAATTAACAACAAAACTTCCACTGAGTCAAAAAGATTAAAATTACCCATGCAACACCATGGAGTAACAGACAAGAATCCATCAGCTTGGGCTTTGAATTGTTGCTATATTATTTGTAAAGCAGTGGCTCAAGGCTGATGGGCATAAATTAGACTTTTGTTTGTGTGGTACATTCTGAAAGATGCCTTAAAAACACAGGATGAATTCTTCCTCTTCCTAATGCATCACAAACACTTATCTCCATTTTAATGTAGTTTATGAATGTCAGTAATCTGTTGAATGTGAAAAGCAAGAAATGGAACAAACACTAGAAAAGGTGAAGGCATGTGAAAAGTTGCTTTACGTTTTCGTGAACTCTGTTTCATCAGCTTCATTTATATGGTTGTCCTTGGGCCTAATTCAATGCAGAGAAGTGAAGTAATATTGCTAGACGTCTGTAAACCTCAGGGAAATCCTCTATTGAGGGAATGATGGCTCTGAAGGGAATATCAGGCTTTATTGTTACTCTGTTTCTTTGAACACTGTGTTCTTGAAGTCCCAAGCAGCATCAGCATGCAGGATTTTATTCACTAAAGCAGGATTGGCTACATAACTTGTTTATTCTTTACAGACCTGCACTATAATAGTCTGTTGACTTTCCATTTCAGGAGAATTATTTTTCTGCTTCAGAATTAGTCCAGTGCAAAAGGAGAAACATTTCCAAAAGCTCAAACCTTGAGGGAGAAGACACAGAATTAGGGCTTCTACAATCGATACTGACAGTGCTGCCCTGGCCTACAAGACAAACAAGTTTAAGAGCCTCTCTAGACCAATTCAGAGGACAGAAAGGCAAATTTTTATTTCCAAAATGGTAATTCAGACAAAAAAAGATATTTTGTATTTTCATTTTCTGCATCCAAGGTTAATGCTTCACACTTTGAAATACAGGGATTTCAAATGTCCTCATAACAATATTTTCAAAAACAGATTTCACCTTTAAAATTATTTCAGCTTCTTCATTTTTTTAACACAGGTACTCTTATATGTCAAATATTTTTCACAACTAAATAAAAAATTTGAGGGTAACTTTGTACAGCACTTTTATGCATTTCAGTTCATCCAGGTGTTTCTTTAGCATGGACAGTTTTATAATACAATACACAATGCCTAAATGTAATATTTATTAACAAACTGAGACCAAAATCCAGATTTCTATGTTAGTTTCAAATACCAGAGATGTCCTCTATTTCAATTCACATTTGTACAATTTGAAATTCAATTAGGTATTGATCAGAATAGAAATACATTAGGAGGCCTTAAAGACAGCTGGACAAGGACTTTTTACAAGGTCACAAAATGACAGGACAAGGAGGAATGGCTTTAAACTGAAAGAGGGTAGGTTTAGATTAGATGTTAGGAAGAAATGCTTTATTGTGAGGATGATGAGGCCCTGGTACAGGTTGCCCAGAGAAGTTATGGATGCCCCATACCTGGAAGTGTTCAAGGCCAGGTTGGACGGGCCTTGGAGCAGCCTGGTCTGGTGGAAGGATCACAGGACATCTCCAGCCTTGCCCCAGCCCTGCTCTGCCCAGCCATGAGCCAGGCCAATGCCCTTTCCCCATCCCCAGGGAAACCTGAGGATACAGCTGTCCTGGCTCCCCCTGGTCTGCCCTGCTCCTGACCGTGCTGTCCCCAAAAGCCCCTGCTGCTCCCCAGCCCAGGGACCTGCCAGCCCTGCAGTGCCCTGGCACCATGTGGCCTTGGAAAGGTGTAGTGTTGATGTAGAAATAGAAATGGGACAGCTAGAAGCAAACATTTCTGCTTTACAGGTGTCAGAACACAGGCAGCTATTAATGGTTCTGGCAAAACCTGTAGTTATTAAGTTTATTTTGCATATAAAAGTGATCAGACCCCTACTTAAATTCTTGCTTTCCTCCTTATCTCACCACTTGCAGAAAAGCATTTTTCTCAAAGACCCTTTCTTTAGGACAAAAGAAGTGGATGGCTCAGTAAAACCATTCTTTTATTTGTTGCTGACGATTTGATTTATATTTTGGGTTTTATTTCTTTCTTTTTACGGGAATTTTCTCCAGCTCCCTTCTAATGTTTGACTCATAAGGCACTTTTGCTACATTTTTGTCCCAGCTTGCCCTACATGGCCCATATCTCAGGAGCAACACAAGCAATAACCACCTTCTCTGTCTGTTCTGAATGGTCATATGCAAGTTTGAAGGGCATTCAGCAACTTGACGAAGCTAAACTTTTTGATTAGAAAATTTCAGGATGAGCATCATTGTTAAAATTATCAGCTTCCACTGGGGACGGAGCCGCAGGCTGGCTTTAAGGTTTCCTGCAATAAAAAGCGCAATGAACTCATTGTCCTGGCTGCCAAACGCCAGTGTGAGGCCCTTGACAGCATGATGATATCAAACCTCCAAATAAAAGCAATTCTCCTAGCAGACTGTGGCTTCCGGCAATGTACATAGCTTGATACAGTCATTAGTTTTTATGCAGTTTTAGAGCAAACATTTTACTAGGAACCCAATTTTCTTCTGACAGAAGAGACTATTAGGGACCCCAAGCATGACAAGTCTCAAGAGTCCTTCCAGCTGAAACAGGCCATTGACAGAAGGTGATCTGCCGTCAAAGCTATATACGTACACTTTGGTTGATTTGAGCATTACCAAAATAAATGGAAAAAGAGAAGTATCTTACCTTATCTCTATGGTTAATGCTCATCTTAAAAGTTTGCAGAAGGGGCTTCTATGAAGGCTATATTCAGAGGCTGCTTTGATTTTTGAATAGGTAACAGCCTTGAGTTTTGCATTATGCAAGGACAGCTGGCAAAGCATGTGGGCTGTGAAATAAGCGGGAGGCTTGATAAAATCCATCCTGAAAGAGAAAACAAGGTTAGGAGCAATGAGCTGTGACTGACTAGAGCTGTGGGAGCTTGAAAACCTTCCCCCCAAATGCAAATGCTTAAGGTTACTTCTCTGGATGGTCTGTTGAAGACATTGCGCTCTGCAGCAGCAGGGAAAGAGGGAAGATGAATCTCAGTCCCATCCTTTGCTGTTCTGCAATGGCCAGAAACCCCAAAAAAGTGCTCAGCTTGCAAAACCAACTCAATTTCTACTGGAGGGGTACTGGAATACAAAATAAGCTGTATTCTGTTCTCTTAATTTCAATGCGTTCTTGATACAGTTTGGTTTTTTTTTTAATTAATATATACAAAGTGATAAATTCTCAGATAAAAAAGTGTTTTAGTTTACCCAGGAGCTCATGTTCTGGCCCTTTGGGATATTTGGCTGCAACAGTGGTGCCTCAGAAGAGGCAATTTAGCATTGCACAATATACAGGAGTTTCTGTTAGCTGTTGAAGCCCCAGAATCCAAAATTAGGTCAGAATTTGTCCAAAGGAGGCTCTTCTTTCAGTAGCCATCCAGTCATCAAAAGGACCCAAACATCAAACATTTTTTTCTAGATCATTTCTAGAGAACTTTTCTGCACTTCCTATTTCTATTACTCCATTTATTGTGAATTTTTATTCCTGAGCTTTATGAGGTCTCTGAAATCTATTAAAAATTTCTCATTTAGATTTGACGAGGATGAATAAGGAAAAGAGGATTTTGTCTTACCCAATAACTTCATGAAGTATGTCCTAGAGATATAATATACAAAAAACCTGCCCCCCAAAACCCAGACACTATGTTTATTTAGGATCAGATGGCAAAGATGGATTTAATGCAAATGTAGTCAAAATTCTCAAACATTTTTAAATATTTTGTCAGTAATGTGGCAGATAATAAAAGACAAAGAGACTTTTTTCTCTTTCTTGTAGAGGTTGTATTTATCACCTCAGCTTACCCTAGCACTGCTGATGTTAGCTAGATATCACACTGTTGTCCTGATTAAATAATTAGATTGCAATCAGACAAGCTAACCTCACACAAAAAAAAATTAGGTGGAATGGATAAAGATGTAACATGAAGTAAAAATCAACCCTGATAGATTGACAAGATGCCAGAATAAAATAACAAGCAAAATTAACTTAATTAACCTTCAAGGGAGTAATAAAAGCAGGATGATTTCATGTGTTAAATAGCTCGTTACATTATTAGGCTTTGACGTTGTTTGGTGCGTGATCCCTTACATGAACAATTTTACAGAAGCCAGGAGCTCCCTTGTATACTGGGGGTTATTCAGTCATTTGTTGTAAAGTTTATTTTGCAAGTCATGCAAATGGTTTCAAAGTTACTTCTCAAGTTATGCTGCAAATAAATTATCTTTCAATAAGAGGTGTATAATCAATTACTGTTCATAGCAAGATTTAATTCATGGGACAAAAAAATCCTGAAATTGTCTTTGGCTTGCTTGGGGCATTTCTGGAGAATGCTAAATATATTTCTTTGCAGAGATACTGTGAAAATAGTCAAGGTGAATGGACACATGTAGTCACAAATCAAGGAGCCACAATGCAGATGCCAAAGATCTGTGTGAGCAGATGTTAAATGGTACATGGGACCCAGACCTGGTCAAAAACTGGAAGCATGAAGTACTGAAAACAGGCATATATGGGAAAGTGTTGCTTTGAGCTTCTAACTCAGCTAAATACTGAGCTAGATCTGACACAGGACTTGCATCTTCCCACAGTGAGGTGTGATATTATCAGTGAGGTAATCAATTGCATTTTCTCTCAGAAAGGAATATCTTCTGACTTTTGCTGAGCTTCTATCAGAACATTTAATCTCTACCCTGCAAAAGAAAAAGCTTTATATCATAAACCTCTGAAAAGATATAAACTTTTAAGTTGTTTCAAAAGTGACTGTACTTTATATGAATGCTTTAGGGAAACCATGTGGAAAGATACATTTTTATTAAGCTGAGATTGATTAATCCCTGCCAGAGAAGAATGGAAGTAGTAGATAGTGACAGTATTAAAAAATAAACTGAACCAACTCACCAAAGAAATATGTCATGGTTGAAAGACAAAGGCAATTTCTAAGTATTTTCTCATTCCAGGAATAATGGAAGGACATGAGCAAGGTAGATTAGACTTGATTAGATTGCGTGACTTTGGAAAACATAGAGGAGATTTGTAAAATATAAATACATGAAAGTTGATTATGGTGTTTAGTACTTATTTAGGATAAAATCTTGCCTATAAGAAATCTGCCCTTTAATCTGTGCCATTTAATTGGAAGAAAATTTTTTTAAACTGCCTACAGTACAGGAAAGCATTTTTAAAGAAGACCTGAAATTTCATGTAAGGATTTTATCCTAATTTCACAGTATGACAAAAGCCATTTTTTTTCTCAAATGGAGTTCCTCTTGAATTCAGTAGGGTACATAAGTACATTCCCAAAAGCAAATTCTGACAAATGGAATAATTATCTCTTTAAGTATTGGACAGTTGCAGGCCAAATGACTAAACCACTGTGAGGATTTCTCATATTCACTTAGGAAAAATTTCCAAAGAGCTATTTAGAAACTCTTTTTCATGATATAAAGCAACATGAAAAATTGTCACTTTTAGAATTTAAGTTTATGGAACAGTGGATCTGAATATTCACACTGTAATCTGTACACTTCCTAATATCTTCTACTCTAGTCAAAAAAGCCCAAGAGAAACTACCCCTGCACTAACGTCAGCACCCTGGCTGCTGCACTGCACTCGTCCATAAAACTCACTGCAACCCACACCTTGCTGAACTCATGGTGATCTCATGGCTACAGATCAGGTGAGAACCACATCTACAGAAACGTGAAAAATAGTTTCTCCACTACTGAACAGGAATTCAATATCTTTCCTCAGAGCATGATCTGTCTTTTGCTGAAGTATCTGAAAAAGTGTCCAAACCATTAGCTTTTTTTTTTTCTATCAACACCTTTCCTTTTAGTTTTATGTTGGTGGCAGCTGCATGCTCATGTCTGCAGTTCCAAGGGTTGAACTGTACATATGGGATTTTCTACATTTTTCAAACTCTTCATATTAATACAAATGTACCACAGATTTAAGCAGTTAAATAAGCAGAAGAAGTATGCCAGCATGAAAATATAGAGGCACACAATCCCAGTCTGCTGTACACACTGACAGGTTTGCTCTTGAGTAGTTAGAGCAGCTGTTACAGAAAGAGACAGATTTTCATGGATTTTGTGAGATTTTGATGTGTTGATGTGTTCTGTATTAAGAGCAAATATTGCTCTGTATGAAGAACAAGTATTATTTTGACATTCAAATTTATTAATTATATTTTGCTAAATACGTATAATGCCCATTGATTTTTCAGAAAGTTATACAAAAGCTTACAACAAGTTTATGATATCTGACAAAGGACCAATAACAAAACAAAAAAACCCAACAAAACTCAAGCTATCCATCTCCATCTGACCAATAAACAGCAACAAGAAAAAAAAAGAAAAACAACAAAACTCAAGCTATTCATCTCCATCTGTACAGAAAAATTTTCAAAAGGTGTCTATGACTTCTTTGTTCATTTCTCTACCACCCCCAAAAGAGACAGATTTTTAAAATCATCAGTATTGTCACTCCCTCACTATTTAGCATAGACATAAAACATATAGCTGTCCTTCTGAACCTGTGTATACCCCAAAGAGAGTCAAAGCTCATTTTTATCCCTGCACATGATGTGGGGACAGCAAGTAACAGAACCTGTATGTAAAGAAATTCTAACATGTACAGATGAGTTTCTCATGATCAATGGAAGCTGGGGAAAATATCTTCCATTGTTTACAGATTTTGGAAAAGACATTGTTTCAGGAATTATTAAATAGTTGAAATGCAAAACTGATTTCTGGCTAATATTATGCAAGAAACCTAGAAACTATAGCTACAGAAGAACATATGATGGACAAATCAAATTTAGACCATCGGGGTATAGTGGAGTTCTTTAAAAGTGGTCTTGGAGTTTTCACTATTATATTACTGAAGACAGGAGGGAAGTAAGAACAAAGAATGTTTTCTCTTTTCAGTATTGCTTTTAGATTCCTTTCTTTCCATCTGTTTTTGTCTCCCAATATTCTTTCAATAGAAAGGTTTTTCCACAGTCCATGAGCTGCTCATAATGTCTGCAGCTTTCATTGTGTCTACAGATTGTGCAGTGGAGCTTGTATCAAGCATTCTACGTCCAAAAATTCGTCCTAATTATGACTCTACCTGTTCTTTTGGGTAAGAACTAGTCCTTTGTATTCGTATAGATTCCCTTTTCACAATGTCAGCCAGCAAATCTCAGTAACCGTGAAAATGACATTCAGCTTTACCAGACTCATACCTGAGGGGTCTAAGGGAATGTCACATATAAAAATATCCTGAGTTTGCTCCTAAATCTTTGAACTTTCAAACTGACCTCAAACTCCCAGCCCATTATGAACTGAGTTTTGTGTTCACCTGTCCCTTTGTCACGCTGTTCTCTTGATTGTCCTGCACTGTCACAACAGCAAGGAAAGGGGCAATACTGTAAATACCCAGGAGCTTAATGGCTTCTTAGGACAAAAGCAATTTGCTGCTCCAATAGTAAACTCCACCAACAGTCTGAGAATTTTGGAATTATTTTCCAGATGATGGGAATAATTTAATATCTCAAACTGAGTGGTTCAGATGACAGGTATTTCCTTCCCTCCACTGTCAAATGGAATTTCAGTTGATATGCAGGTTCATCTTTCTGCAGAAAGAAATCATTCTTACAGTAACAGCTCAGTGAGCAGAGACAAATATTATACATTTTGCAGGTTATAAAGATTTCTGTATTTTTTAAAGCACTTGCTTCCCTGAGAAAGAATTCTCCTAAGCAGAGCAGTGATTGAAAGATCATTCAGAATAAGCACAAATAAATTACTTAAATGCTATATATTTTCTTTGAGACAATGCTGTAAAAAGGGAGAGAATAGAACTACTGTGGTTATCTTGCAAGGCTGACATGTGAGAATATAATTTTCTTTCCCAATTTAAACTTAAAAATTTGCAGGAGATAGGAGAGGTCAGTACTTGCAGCTCCTGACTTTTCCTTGGTCCTGCTCAGCACATCTCTAATACACTGTTGATTCTTAATTTAGAGTTTACAGTCCAGAACTTGATCTTCTACCTTGGGCAAATCTCTTGCATGGTGCCTCTCCGTCCTTCTGCTGAAGGGCAAGAACTATGTGTTTGGACAAATATTAATGATGTATAACAGTTAATTTAAATCATGCCGTAAAATTCTTTAGAAGAAATTGTATATTCACCACACTGCTTCCTGTAGGGAGAGTCATCTCTTCAAGGACATGACTCAAACTGGTATGGTGCTCAAACTGACAAAGTACAGTGCACTTCTTGCACTGGCTGGGCCACTCTATATTTAAGGAAAACCAGCACATTTTGGACACTTGCAGGAATATAACACTGTTGCTGTCTAACACAGCAGCTCACCAAACCCACTACCTGAGAATCATAGAATCATGGAAAGGTTTGGGTTGGAAATGACCCTGATCATCTCATTCCTACCTCCTTGCCATGAGTAGGGAGGGCACCTACTAGATCAGTTTGTCCAGGGCCCTATCTAACCTGGCCTTGAACACTTCCAGGGATCTTCTCTCTGCTCCATTGAGTTCTTCTGGGTGCCGTGGAGGAGCTGGGACATGGGGCTGCCCTGTGGTTCATCTGACAGGCGGTGAAAGTGCTGGAGGCAACGTTCTGCACAGCTGAGCCTGAGCTGGGGGCCCTGTGCGAGGAGATGAGGCACAGCTCCTTGTCCCTGGGTCCCACAGGCTCCCAGCTTCTGACAGACACAGAGCTCGGTTCCTATGGTGTTCCTGCACATGGACACATGGAAGGACTGCACTCTCATTTGGGTTCTGAGGGCTTCAGCAAACCTCCCAAAGCTGGGTTTGGCACCTTGGGGATATACTGCAATTTGCAGTAAAACCATGTAACCCAAGGATATGCACACAGACTTTCACAGGTGATAGAAAGCACCTTTTGTTTTAATCTTAGTCTACTTATTTGATTCAATAGAGGGGTTTTATAAGTTTTATTTGCTTAAAAGTGTCTCCTCCATCTTCTCAAAGGACATCTTCTATTTATGCAGAATTTCCAAAGTAATCATGGATATTCTGGAAGAGTATATCCATGGATATCTGGAAGAGGTAAGAATGGTGAAAAGCAAGCTTTTTAATGTATTTTGAAATAGCTAGCTACTGACCTTTCAGGGATCCTCATTTCATCAATAAATTGTTTCAGCGGTAACTCTTAGAAGTTTAAAGATAAATCCATATTGTAGATAAATCCTTCATAAGAGGGAATAGAATTACAGAAGGATATAGAGTACCTTTTAAAACTCATCTTTGTTCAGTTTGGTATAGGAATGAAAAAATACCTATCTCAGGAATGTAGTTACTTTATTTAAAAGGAAGCTGTGTCATTCAGATCAAATAATTTAAATTCATTGAGCCTTCTGTTTGTCTTTTAATTGAAAAATATCAATAGACTTCATAGGCTGATGAACATTGGCAATTCACTCATTCAAGTTATTATGGTTAACAGCAATATCTTTCCTTCAAAAATCACTATTAAATGTGCCTGGGGATCCTGGGACTGACTGTGTAGCTAGAGGGAAGGACCTTTCCTGGCTGAACAAATGCCAGGGGCTGGAGATGTCCCTTCCACAGAATGAGCTTTCTGAGGAGAGGTTAATACATGAGCAGGGAGAGTTTTACAGCCACAAGTCAGCCCCAGCTCAGGAGTCTAAAGCCAAAGCTGCCAAACATGGTGATGCAGACAAAAAAAATGAAATTTAATATTCTAACCCAGAAGAGCAAAGTACGATTCATGTTTGCCTGCAGAAGAAGGAACACTTCATGTGTTGCACAATTTAACTTTATTGAAAAATACATCAGTAATTTCAAGTTAGAAAAGCAATTTCAATTCAAGTATCAGTACCTAAGCAAAACTTTGGATTTGGCCCATCACTTCCACATGAATACTGAGTTAAGCTTTCCGAGAGCTCTTTTAAGCCTTTATATCCAGTCCTGTGCAATTTTACAGCATGCTTTTTTTTTTTCTTTTTAGAACTGACCCTTTACATTTAAATTGGGAAAGGTACTTTTAATACACTGCTCTACACTGTGACATTTTAGTGATGAGAATGCCAAGGGACATTGGCTTTTACTAGAGAAAAACAGCAGCCTTAGAGCCTGGATATGTTTTTTTCTGGTGTTCCATTTCAGAAAAGTATGCTCATTCTGGCTTAGACATTCTGAAAGCAATTGAGATAGATCACACAAGTGGAAAAAAAAATGTTAGGCTGTGTTTCAGCTTTATTCTTCTACTCTTTTCCTCTTTGTTTTTGCCTGCGCCTGTCCAGAAAAGAGACAAGCTCTCCAGGGAAGCTGTGATCTCTAGTGTTTTCCTAACTCCATAGGGCTTAATTCTTCTGTAGCATGTATTTACCTCACTTTTGAAATATTTGAGATATGTTTTCCCCTAGGATAATGCAGATCTTTTGCAGTTACAGTTTATTTCAGGAAACCAAAGCAATGCATTCATCTGGATCTCTGACTGATACTCCTGACTGTTTTCTGGCAGGAACAGTAGATTAGAAAGGTAAATCCAAGAAAGAAGGTAATTAAGACTAGACACCGAGAAATAGTGGTTCAAATATACTCCAACTTGATTCAATACTTCCTGCCTTAATTCCATGCCATTTGAAAGAAAACAAAACAAAAATCCCTATTCTGCCCTAAATGGTAGCATAAATTGTACGAGGGCTTCGTAATAGAAGTGATCACCATCCCATGACTGTTCTGGTGGATCCTGTGCATCCGAGGATGTACTGATCTGCACACACCTGCTCTGTGAGCATCTAAAACTAAGTGTATACATAAATGTGACTTGCATTGGCTAAATTAAAAACTCAGCATAAGTGCAGGTGTCAGGACTAGGTTTGAGGAGTTCCATAGAAGAAAGTTCATCAGTCTTTGAAAAGTTTCACATCCGTTTTCAGTGTGAAAGAGGAGGATTCTGCTGCACACCTTTCAAAAAAGATTACTAAATTACAAGTGACATTTCCCTTGTTGTTTGAATGATGAGATTTTCCTGTTGCCTGTAATCAATATTTTGAAAACCACCTTCTTTATTATAAAGCTCTTCTGTCCTTTCAAAAGCAACCTGCAAACATACATCTGTTTGCTGTCATAAGTCAATAGGAACAGGAGATACCTTTTAATTCTAATGTTCATTAAGTTTTATAGTAAATAATCTTGCATGTTTATTCCATAATTGATTTTATAGGCTATGCAGTCACAAGAATAATTATTTTAAAAGACATATCACATAAGGTCAGTAACAATTTTTATTAGCTGAAACTAAAGCAGTTAATAACAATAATTTAAATAAGTAAGTTAAACATGTGTGAGGAAGTTCTTCCACTATTTGACACATGGACTAGAGTCATTTTACTCAGGAGGCATGTTACTATGATATCAACTACACTACAGTTATTCCCTGTTCTGCATTACCCTTGTTGGCAAAAACCAAGAAAATATTCAAACACTTTTGATACAAAAACACAGGCATCTCTATGCTGTAATGCAGGTTTTTAGAAACAGCAACCTCTACCTCTTATTAGGAAGCCTGTGAGAGACAACAGGTTCAAACACAGGAAAGCTGAGGAGATGCCCTAACTGAAGATCCTTGTATCTGTTTTATTGTATAAATTTGTAAAATGAGAAATGTGAGAAGAGCTGGAAAGGTTCAGCTGCTTATTAAATACTGATGAGTTATAGAGCTCTTCAAAAAGAAAAAATAGTGTATTAGAGCATCTCAATTCCTTCTATTTCTGCTGCCTCTGCAGTGAAAACCAGACTTCAATTCCCACTTGGATGTGAGGAATGGGACAGCAGATGAGTCCCATGGAGGTCTGATTGGAGGCAACATCTGTAAGCAGAATTTCTAACCATTTATTCTGAATGCTTAGATATTAATTTCTGGATTTCGAGGTGAAAATAATTTTTGTTTGAAATAGGGTCATTTTCCAAGGGCAGTGCCTGAACAAATCCCAGCACTTCAGAACTTGTGCTGTGTCTCTATTTCATAAAGAACTACGGTTGCTGGGGAATGAAGATCAACCTAGATCAACCATCATCTTTCACAGATGATGCATATTGTGAAGAATGGTGCATTAATAGAAAGTATTCCCTCCACAGTTAACATCACTACAAACACACTGAGAATGCCAGGTATACTGCTTAAAGCCAAAAAGTTCTCACCCAAATCACCTCATTATCATTACATTTCTGCTTGTTGATAGGCTTTGTTGAAAAACTCTTTTCATACCTTGAAAGGAAGAAGTTGTAGCAGTGTTCAGAAACACCTTATAAAAAAGATACTGAGGTGCCTAGGCCCTAGAAAAATGGAGGTATTAAAGCAAAGTTCAGTGAGTGAAAAAAAATCAGTTTTGTCAAAAAAAACCCCCTAAAAATTTGCAAAATCTCTTCTTTCCATATGGTTTAACAATCTTGTATCCAGACATGCTCAAAATGTGTCAAGAATTACTATTGTGGGCATATTATACAACTTGGCTGTTATATGTTTAACCTCAAGAGAAGAGAGAAAGACTCTGAGGATGAGAAGTGAATAAGAGCTTCACATTCTTTTGAGGTACACCAACCTGAAGCCAGAAGACATCTGAGAATGTTCACATACACACACAGAGCCCGCCTCAAAATTACTACTTTGCAAAGTCCAACTGCCATGTTAGAAAACACCACAATGAGAACTGAATTTCTTGTGCAGCCTTCCTAGCTGCTTTTGGAAAATGTGTCTGTTAGGGAGACCAGAACCCCTCTGTAGCACTTCAGAGTCCTCACAAAGAATTAAGATTTATTTTTCTACTTGTGCAGAGACCTTTGCACCACACCTGGTGCGTGCAATAAAGATCTCCTCAGCTCTTGCATCTTGTCCCAGGTTCTCACCAGCAAAGACAGTTAAATACAGTATGACATCTCACAGAAATGTGGTGCAGCTCTTCCTCAACTCCTAACATGCTGTCCGCTGAAATGATGAACTTCCCACGCCTACCCCAAAATCCACTGACAGGAATTCTTTTTGAGAAATATTTGTACCACCTCCTCCATCCTGTTCTTGTCTTCAAATGTGGTGAACAGGCTAGACTTGCCTGCTTCACTCTGCAGATCAGCATCTTCAGTGCCTGCCTCCAACGAGTCTGAGACACCCTAATTAAACTTACGTAAGTGTCTTCAAGATAATTTTACCAGAGTTTCACAGCTTCTCAGTTGCAATTTCTATTGTGCCTACAGCACAGCACAAATAAACCCGGCACCATGCAGGCTTTGTTCCAGCTGCAGCTCTCTGGATCTTTTTAGGAGCCAGGTAAGTAGATATCAAACTAGGTATCACCTAAAATATGCTGAGCTGCCCACTGCTGCAGTACCAGCTCTTTGCAGAAGCACTGGCTAATCAAAACTTGTTTGGATATAGCTACATTGTAGTTACTTCTGTGAAATTCTAGAGCTGTGGATAACGCAAAGAGCTTTGGTAAGCTTCTCCTGTGACTGCCACAGAGGCACTTTGACATGACAGTATAATGTCACTGTCTGATCCACATAATCTATCCCAGCCTAATGCTGTTTTTAATCTTTAGTCATCATGCAAATGGGTAGTGACAAAATTCGTCAATATAATGGGTCTTGCTACTGAGACTACAGAAAGTCAATCGCCTTGGGTTTAATATTTTTCTATATTACTTTGGGTATAATACATAATAAATTACAATATAAAGAATACTTTATAATAATTTGCAGATAGATTTCCATAACAAATCTATTCTATCACTAGAATAATCCTGCTCTCAGAGGCAAATGAGTAAAGATCATGCAACCCATCCTTTCTGCTGCATCCAGTTCAGGGCTACCCGTGTAGATCAAGTTTTCTGCACTACCTTAGCCCTCCCCATTTACAGGCAATCAAAAATAGCACAGTATTGTATCAATTTTTAAACCAAGTTTAAATCAAGTTTTAAACTAACTGAGTGTACACTGTGGGGTCTGGTATGTCAAGCATTAACCTTTATTTTACATTCTTCATGTTCTCCCATTTAATAATTTCCCACCACACCAAGGCACGTTATCTTACATTTAGTGCCTGCTCTAATGTGGCAAATTAAGGAGTTCTGGACAGGTTATGGATAGAGCAATGGCTGTGTCTGAATGGGTGTGACAAGCACATAAAGATCTTGAAGAAAGATTTGTGTATACCATCTTAATGGCCTATCCATTCAATTAGATTAAGCTCTGAAATTTGACCTATTGGCCTTAAGTGTTGTTTACTCTGGAGATAGCATAACAGTAACTTATCCAGGAGTATATGGAGAAAAAACTCACTTATAAATAAAGTTGTATTGCTGTATTTGCAGATCTGTTGCCATGCCGCCAGCATTAAAGCCATCTTTTTATCCAACCAATAACTGCTACAGGAAAAGTTTAGTCTGTGACTGGTGCACTTCAATGAAAAGTTATTTTTAACAGTTCAGACCATAGATTTTCTACTGGTTTGCCAATTAAAATGCTAATTACCTAAGTGTTTGAGGATATCTTATTTAATGCTAATATTTTATAGTATGTTTTCCCCACATAACTCTGAAAACTGTTGTTAAAATCCTGGTAGTAATTCATAGAAAATCCAGTATTCTAGTCTTCATCTGTTTTATAGATTGTTTTATACCACTATTACACAGGCAAACATTTACAGCATTTTTCTTTAGGTGATTGCCTGGAATTTGTGTGAGGAGTAGCAACCAGAGACCCTTGATGTAGCATGCTTGACTGAATTTGGCAGCAGGGTTTTTTTTGTTGTACTTTGGCCACAACACTTAAAAAAGAAATTAAAATCTATCTTCTCTGGATAGTCTAAATTTTTAGACTATTGTAATTTTTAAATTTTTTCCTTGTGAATCTTGTTCCTACCCTCCTCTTTGGACAACGCTGATCATCTGTACTTCAATTTCCATAAAATACAGACTTTATTTCTTGAGAATTCTATCTATTTAAAGAAAAAAGTGCCAAGGGGATATATTATCTCAGCAAGTCACTGTTTCCAAACCATCACGTGTGCAACAGTGCCTCACAGTTCTCTGTATGTTATCAGCCATCCCATGTTTTGTGCCTATTGTGATAATGACTAGGTGATTTTTAAATATTATGACACTTCATTTCTCTAAGAGGTGCTAAAATATAAATAAAATGATTCTGAAGGAGACATTGCTTGAGAACAGACTCTAATAGCTACAGCTGACAATATCCTGTGATGTGTCAATGGAATTTTATGCTATACGAAGCAATTATCTAAGAAACATGGAATGAAAATGCAATATTGTGGCAGAGGCAAACTACAATATTGTAAGCACAATGTTCACCAGCACATGTAAGGCACGTGTTTGGCTTGCAAGCTGCTCAGATGGGGGCTGTTTCTTTTATCAGGTGCTCATGATCTGATTTTTTGGACTCTTTTTCCACCTGTTATTTCAATGCCTGTACAAGTGTTGAAGGTATTAAGGCATCTACTTACCTGCTGAATATTTTTAGTGAAAATTTTGAAAAGCAAATATGTTTCTTTTCAATAATCTTCTGTAAAAGTGCTTGTTAGACATCATGTTATCCACTATGCAGGAGTACTTTTCTATGTCTGTTTAGATTATAGACTAATGAGGCTGGGAATTACCTTATGTAATTCTTCTAATGCAGATTTTGAAGATCTGAAAATTTAATCCATTGATAAAATATCTACTTGATTTCTTAAACTAGGATTTCAACTAATGTGACACTAAAGAGATAAAAAACAGCTGTGCAGTACTTTTTCAGTTTTTTGCATAGAATAGAATACAGTAAGAGATGGAAGTTTAAACAGAAGGATAGCTGTAAATGTGATGCTCTGTATTTAAGTAGTTATTGCTATTACTAAACCTGCTGTTTGAATATGTAACATGACCTAAATATGCCTCTGTACTTTTAAGAGAGTTTATACAATACTGCTGTACCATTTTTATGTTAATACAATACCTGAAGTTTAAGGCTCTAAATAATCACAAAAAAATGTAACTTTCTCTTGTAAGTTATCTGCAAGTGAAACACTACTTGAATAGGGATACTTTCATTACATACTTTATTTTTTCTTATCTACACTGAGAAGATTCACCTAATGGAGCTATTTAAAAGGGGGGGTGGAATATTTTACTGAGTGGTTACTCTACTTTGTAAATTCCTTTGGATGCAATTATAGAGGCAAATAGAGGGATAGAGGCGCCTCTTGATCTACTAGTAGAAATAATTTACTTTGAAGTAACCAAAAGGAAAATAAGACCAATAAAGGTTTAACTGTATGAATATGTAGCTCCAGAGAGGCAGTGAAAAATTGCACAGGAAAGGGAAGTGTTTGTATTATTCAAATGGTACTAATACAATTTTTTTCTAGGATAGACTATACTCAGCTTGTTTTTTCTCACCTTGGTAAAAAGCAGATCTTGCTACTTTAGGGTTAGATCTAGGGACCTTTTCCGGAAACAATTTAAATCTGGAGGCAGTGTTTTATCTTTAATTTCTTTCAGAAGATAAATGTATTCAGCAATACTGAAATACACAAAATACGTATTATATAAATCTTTCCAACATATAGTAGATTCCATTTTAAAATTTGTAACCTTTCATTTAGAAAACATGAATGAAACCCCTGTTTGTGTGATTTTAAAATAACTTTTTTATCCTTGAATCAAAATCTATTTCTACTTATTTTGAATTGAAAGAATTATCCTCACTGAAACAAAATATTAGCACAACTGCAGCATTAACCCTCCAGCAATACAAGTCTTAAGCTCTCAGTGGAACTTTTGGGTTGTAGTACCACCACAAATACAGCAGCTCTCAAGATACACATTCTGGCTGAAAGCTGAACCAGAACTTGGATACTGTATTTCCCTCAGCTTCCCTTGTCATCTGCTGTTTATTTATCCTTCCTTACTCCTCTTTCTGCTCCTTTCATTTTCCTAATTCCACCTCCTCTTCCCCATTGCCGTTTTCCTCCTTGGCATTCAGATCTCTTGCATTCACTGCTCATTTACACGTCGCTTTGCATTTAGTGCATTCTAGGCTGTCAGTAGAGGCTGTGAGTGCCCAGTCTACATCTTAGTGGATGTGAAAAGCCCTGAAAGAGCTTTGGATCATGACTCTGAGAAAAAAGTGTACTGAAACAGCTCCTGGGTAAATTAGAATCATAGCAATCTCTGGAAAACCCCAGCATCCTAAATCAGCTGCCCCTTGGCTTTGACTCATTAGCTACAGCCAAGTCAGTGAAGAAGGTTGACCAAAGAATATTTTCATCTTGGCACTCTTTTGAAACCTTCTCAAAGATCACCAGACTTATTTTAATCTTTTGCTTTGTTTTTGCGCATTTTAAATTCTGTATAGAATAGAACAACCTGTAAGTTGTTCTATGGCAGAATCATTAGCAAATTTACTATTTCTATATTGCAGCTGCAGGCAACCCCATGAATTTCTCCTGAGCCTTGGAGACAAACCCATGACCTGCTGAATTTCAAATATTCAAAAAGTAAAATCAGAAATAAAATACTATCACCTCTTGTTCTACTGATCAACTCTGAGTTACAAGTCATTAGAAATGAGAATGCAGAAGGGATGTCTGAGCTACACCACTCTCTGGTCACATCCTGCCAGTGCTCAGTTGCCATGTAGCAACCCTCTGCCTTTTTTTTGTTTTGTTTTGGTTTGGTTTTTTTGGGTTTTTTTGTTTGTTTTTTGGGGTTTTTTTGCTTTGTTTTTTAATGCCTTCTCTTGGTATGATTTTTAAACCTTAAATCCTGTAGGTGCTAGTTTTCTCTGTCTCACAATACTACTTCTTCTTTAGCTGGCTCTGGCCTGTGAAATTTCTCAAGGCTCTTTGAACTCTTCAGCAGTGTCCTCTAAGGTGTGAGCCACAGTTCCCAGCAGCATTGTGTCACCAGCAGCTGAGCTGAGGGAAGGTGGCAGGAGACTGAGACCCTCATGGGTCAGATGCTGCCAGGGGAGGCAGAAAACTTGAAACATAACCATAGCTTAGAAAAACAGACATGAAAAATAGGGAAATTAAGTGAAAGATATTGTTAGGGAACGGACAGTAGTGACAAGTTTTCTCCACACTCCTTTTTCCTCAAGTCATTCTTCTCAAGTCTATACATGTATAAATCCACTGTTTATAAACATCGCTCAGAATTTACGAAGCCAGTCCTTGCTGGATTTCACAACTGAATAGCATTATTGATATCAGAAAATAAGCCTGTAGACTCCACCACAAGCTTTTGTTTGTTTTTAGACAGTAGCTACAATATTTGTATAGGACCTAGCAAAATGGAAGTGAGAGCTGTTTGTTTCTGGAAATCACCATGCAATGAATGAACAATAGAATCAACTTGAAATTTTTGGTAAAAGTATAAAAGCCATTACTTTTAAAGATAAAGGAATATCTGAATTAGATGATTGACAATAGACATCTTGGCAGTACATTCTAGCTTAATACACTGGAATCATGCAGCTATTTTCAATGATAAAACACAGCTTGAAAGTGGATACGGATAAATTAACTTTTATCACCTTTTTTTAAAATCAATGTAGATTACCTAATTTAGTAATGCTGAAAAAGAAATTTAATATTTCTTACACAGTTTGGTCTACTGTCCAGAATTTGCTTTATAACCTTGGATAACTACGATCATGACTAGCACATCAATCTGTTTTAAATTTGGAGCACAAGCATATTTCACAACCATGTAGAGGCTCTGAACAAAACATCAGAAGTTCTGCAGAAAGCTGAAGTTTGAATATAATTCCCTCTGCTCAGTCATTCCTACTAAGGAGTTGGTTTTTTTTCTGTGAAAAGAAAATAAATCTCAGAGAGAACTTAAAAGGGGTGGGATGGGGTGTGTGGTGGGGGGCAGGAAGAAGAACACAAGTCATGTTTTAGCCAAAAAGTGTAGTAAGAAAAAATATAATCAGTTTATATATATATATATATATATTTTTTTTTTTTTTAATATTGAGATGGTATTCTACGTGTGCGCAAGAGATGGAAATACTTTTTTGGGACACATTACTCAACAGTTCTTGCCTGTAAATGCAGCTTCTTCTTTGATGGAGTTTGCCAGCTCTGTTGAATAATGCACATATTCATTCAAAACACTGAGCAGGTTCCTGGGAAAGAGTTTGTTAGGTTTGTTAACTTTTTGGTTTGTTGTTCTGTGCATTTGCTGGCTATAGTCTGCCATGTGCCAAATGTCATTCAGAGATTGCTGCATGTTAGAAGGCCATGAAATTTTGTTTGTCCGCAGCTCATATTGGCTTATTGGTCCTGCAAAATGATTGTGACTTCTTGAAGATGAAAAGCAGTACATGTAAGTGGTAGTCTCTTTTATTCATCTAAAATATGAGGTCTCTCGAGTCCTGTTATCTCCTGTATTTGAATACATCTCTGTTTAAAACTGATTTCTTCTCAATGACCATAATAAAAAAATTGTAGCATAATATACTGAAAATGGCACCTGACAGACTGTGATATCACACAGCCAATTTCAGCATTGTAGCCTCTTGTCACGAGGGATGAATGCTCTCCAAACCCAAAATTTAACATGTGTGGTCTGCCGGCTTGTAGTTCCCTTGGCTCAAACAACTCCCGTTCCGGTGTGTGCCCCACAATTTCCACACTCACGTCCTAAGGACAAATGCTTGCTAAACTCTACTAGTCCTGCGTGGGCTTAAATGTGATGGAACAGATGCACTTCTGCTGCGCTGGTAGAGTCACTGGCCGTGGCCAGGAGGATTGCTTCTGCACTTCTCTGCTTTTGCAAATGACTCATCCCTGGAATGGACTGCACGACAAGGTGCTTAAATCCGGGAAGCCTGACGGAGGGAGAGAGGCAATCTGTTTCAGTAATGCGAAAGTGAAAAGAACAGATCTGATGATATTCTGCAGATGTCCACAGAAAGGGAATGTTTCTCTTGGTGGAACTGTCTAATTTAACAGATGAGGCTGGATGGGGACCAGAAAAAAATCATGCTTTGAAAAAGGAGTAATGAATCGCTGGCATAAACTGTCTTGGGAAGGAGGAAAGGTGAGACTCCATGAAAACTAAAAGACTGAATGAGTATTTTTTTTTCAAAACAATTAAATCTGTATTTTAAAAAAATCTAGTTTAAAAATAAAAGAATCTAAGTCTGAAGCAGGACCTCCTTTAACTTACTGTTATAAATTGACTTCATTTGTAGAGTCTGCACAGCAGTTGAAATGATGCTTACTGAAAATTTTCTTTTGATTTAACTTTACCCTCCCCCCACAAGTGAAAAAAAGGCCATCTATATGCTGGTTAATGTGATACACTTCCATCACAAGAAGATTTTACACCAGATTTTGTTTATCTTTTCAAACTATATGCCTTAGTACAAGTACAAATTATGAAGTGAGTGTAGTAAAACCTATGGGTATCTTTGGAAGGAGGTTGCAGTAACTCAGACAAGTTGGTGGAGTCTGTCATAAAAATGTAGGGTTTCCTGATCAACTTTTTGTTATTCTTCTGTCAAATCAAGCATGGAATGGCACTGAGCAGGATTGTCATCCTTTAATGAATATCATTCAAGATATTTCATATTCTTATCATCCTCTCAATTCTCTCCATCATGGAAAACACTGTTCTATCCCTATTATTACATATTCACAGCTTATTTATCAAACTGAGTGAATCTATTATGTCAAATCAGAAATGCAACGTCTGAGATGCATGATGATACCTGACATGCTATTTCAGTGTCAAACATCAAACAAAAGTCCCAAATCTACTTAGTGTATCCAAGAAATTTCAGAAGCTTTTTGCCTTCAAATTTTTTTTTCGTTTATATATTCTAAGGAATTCAGTTTTCATTGCTATTTCTCTAATTTGTGACACATCAGTTTTTTCATGCTTTAAACCTCCCTCTGAAGTCATGGAAATTCTTCATTCCAAAAACAAGAGCACATTATAATTATTTTTTGTTATCTAAGTCTTGTTTCGTGTCAAAATGATAAGACTGCTTTTGTGATTGCAATGAAACTTCATTTATCATAGCTCTGCAGCAACAGATGGGAAAGCTGGAAGTGACAAGAGCATGCAATTGTAAAGCCTTGTGTGTGAGATGGGACAGAGAAAAGATTTTTTTGTTTTTAAATTAGGAAATGTAGAGCATGTAGAGTTCTAATCTGTCTAAAACATTTAAGTGGAATTGTGTGCTGCCAGGATTTTTGGCAACTATTTTTACTGACTGCTATTTAATGTGTAAGTAGGGTGACATGGCATTTCGTAGCATGGCTGAGAAGATAATAAAATGTCTGCTCGAGTTCCTCCACCTCTCCTCTTCCACAGTGGAACAAATAAACAGAAATTTTTTAGGTTGTTTTGTTGATGTAGATATTGCTTTCACTCAAACATTCAATAACAAAATCAGTTCAGGTCAAATCAGTGGTAAAGATCACTAGAGTAGCTTTTGATTATTGATCACACTATCTGGTTTGTCTCTATACCAGACTGTCAGGGCACACCACACTAGTTCTCAATTGTAGGAAACATTAAAAAAAAATGAATGATTTTTTCACACAGCTGTGTGTTTTCTTAGTGTAAACTTTTTTATTTAGTAGTCAATTGCACCTGTCCTGCAACAGATATAGAGCACCCACAACATTGCATTCTATTCTATTCTATTCTATTCTATTCTATTCTATTCTATTCTATTCTACTCTATTCCATTCCATTCCATTCCATTCCATTCCATTCCAATCTTTTAAAATTTTTATTCAAGTACATTAGATTTAATCCCACGGATTCACTTCCTCCTCAGGTGTGTTTCTAGTTAGACATACAGAGGCAGAGAACAGATGATCTTGCTTCTTACAAGATCTTTCCTCTAAGAACCTTTATTAAGAGAGTAACATTTTTGTCCATAATGAAGTGTTGCTCACTGGAAATAAAGTGTACATTTGTAACATCTGTCTCATGCATCCTTCTATAAAAATACTGAGATTTTGGATGTCTCACTGTGTGGCTACAGTGCAAATGCAAAAAGGGTTAAAGAGAGAACACTCTGTGAGCTGGGGTCTTTGAATGTCACCCATGTGTGTGGTAATCTGGGAGTGTGAGTATTTACAGACAATGCTATAAATTACATATAGTATCTACTATAGATCACAAATATGCATATATACGCACACTGTAGCCATGCAGTAAATTTCCACTCACAGGGAAGGGTAATACTCACAGTAATCTTTACATCAGTCAGGATCTTGGTTTGCAGGTGGCTGGATTTTGTTCTTCATTTCGATTTGTTGTCAGGTCTGTGCCCAGGAGAGCCCTGCTCCTGCAGGAGGTCCTGCTGGCTTCAGTGGCAGAGAGAGACACCCCAGCACAGGGCTCAGGGCAGAGTGAGCATCCAGATGAGCTTTCTGACAGCTAGGACAGGTTCAATACCAGGTAGACACTCTTTTCTCCCTCCTCATCGTACACTTGTTTTCAGAACTGATTCTTTACTTTTTAATAGTCTGTTGTTTTTCTTAAATTCTAGACAGATCACCTGATTGGGATTCTTTTATTTATGCTGAAAGATCTTAAAATAAATTCTGTATCTGTACTCTCCATGAAAAGCTTTCCCCTGGCATCCTGCCAGCCTTTCACAAACACTTTTTTACCCTGTTGTTCTTAGTCCCAGTAGTCCACAACAAGGAACAGGAGGTTTGGAGGTGTAGCAGTAAACAGGCACCTTCTTTGCATACAGCAGACAAACAGAACTGCTGTTTCTATAACTGCGTGTAAAAAAATTACATTCTACCTGTCCAAGTAAATTGAATGCCAAGAAGTGTGCATCAGTTGACATGATGACTCAAAGGACTTTGCCCCAAGACATCTGCGAACTCTGACAAGACAAGAGAGGTTGGAAATGTCTGCCCAGTCCAAAGACCATACCGAAAATTCACTGATGATGGCAGCATGTGTAACTAGATGGGTAAGTCTTCCCCTTCCCACACCTATTCATTTCACAAAGCAACACCAGAAGAGAACAGAGAAAGTGGAAAACTCCAGAGGAAAAACCAGAAAGACAAAGAAATAGAAGAAGAGATGATTTCTGTTCTCTATATTGTCAATGGTTTGAGCACAGAGGAGAAAGTAATAATTTGGATAAAGGAAAAGAGAGAGTAAACCTCTAAGTCTGTTCCTCAGCACTGATCAAGTGTGATAGTGATCAAGTGTGATCATTATGCACTTTGATGTTAAGAGTACTTTTTGTAGCCATCCACACACTCCGCAGAAATCCAAACTGAACCCAGGTATTCAATACTATCATAGAAGCTATTATCAATAATGTGGTTTTATTCATATAAGAAACTTGGATGCAATTATCTCTGTATCATTTAGAAAGATACTATTTTGAAGTGATTTTGGTGTTGTCTGTATGTGTAAATAGCTGTCAAAGAAAACACTTGCTTGTAGTTGACTTTGTACTCTTCTACCACTAATATTTGGTCAAGACTGAACACATTTGATTAAATCTGTGCAATAACTTTCTTCCATTCTCCACACAGAGAACTGGAATGAGTAAACTGAGTGGAGCACTGCATTTGGGTGGTTCAATCAGCTTCCAAGAAATGGAAAGTATGCAAGAGAAATCAGCACAAGGTGAACATTTCCTTGTGTTATCAGTTCTTCTCCAGGCTTTATTTTCAGGCAGGGACAAAATACCATTTTTCTTGGGTGAACGAGTGCAGCATAAAAATGTTTGGGAGCTTCTACAAGCCTAACTCCTGCCTTTGCCCAGTCCAGTACATTTAAGCACACCACAAACTGCTGGCAGAGGATCCCATACTGGAGTTCAAACCACAGGCACAGGCCATTTACTGGGCTGTGGGAACTGGGAAGCGCTGTCTTGATCTAGACCTTACACCGTGGGTGTAAAATGAGTTATAGTTCCTGATTTATCAGTCAGGGACTGAGGCCATCTCCTTCCTCTGTCAGCAGCAAGGCTTTCCCTGCCAGCTGTCACACCCCAAGGTGCAGCTGCACCACCTCTGCTCTGCTCAAGGCCTTCTGGCACTTAACTTCCGCAAGGGATCATTCACCCTTGCAGGTGGTGTCAGCAGCCCCCAAGCTACCTTCCTAATGATTGTTGAAGAGGAAAAGGTGATGGATTTCACAAGGAATACTATGTGTGACAGGAGACGTCATTCGATGGGTTTCTGGCAATTGCACATTAGTGTGCAAAAATGCTGAATTCTGCTTTTGAACTGATTGTTGTAAAGTAACTAAAACAACCTCTTCTCTTTATGTTTTCTTCATCTTTCTTTCTTTTTTTCTCCTCTCATTTATTGAATTCAGGAGTACAGTAAAGGGAAAAATAATGTTTTCTCTTCCAGCACTACTAAACATACCAATCACAGTTTTCTCTACTTCACAGAACACGTATATGAATCCTACAAGGAGATAATAAAAATGTGCTCAGGATACTGCTCAGTTTTTCAGGAAGCCAATAAGTATTAAATTCAGAGATGAGGAAACTGAGGCCAGCACCCATACTTCACCTACAACATAAAAGTGCTCTCAACCAGCATCAGCAATTCCCTTAGCTATTGCTATACCCTCCTTTGATTCCTCACTGGAATGCCACTGTAACAGGCATACTCTAAACAACATCTTTTGCTGAAATCCTCCCCACAAAGCCTTAATGATTCAAAGACTATGTTGCATTATAGATGTTTTGTTCTGAAATAGCTTTAGTCAATAATCCCTAACAGGAAAAATAATTTTCTGGTTTTCTGTCTGGTGTGTTGAGGGGCTGTTGGAGGATGAGTTCAAGGCCATGCAAGATTTTTTCTTTACAATGTCACCTATAGCAAAGTTGTGGGAAGGAGAGAGGGATAATTTAATTTTCCATCAGAGCAGGAGGAATATGGCACCAGCTGGTGGCTCCGTACTCCAGCAGCAGCACTAAGGTGGTGCAGACACACCAAAGGCAGTGGCAGGAAGGAGTGATTCTCACCATGGCCAGGTAACGGACAAAGATGAAAGGCAGCAAAGTAGGGGATATTTCACATAAATCTTTAAAATCAGGATCAAACTTTTTCTCCTGGGCTGATGGCATCCTGGGTTTCTGGCAGGAAATTCTGGCAGCTTCTCTCACCCTTTTTTCCCACTTTCTTTCCTTTCTGCAAACACTCTTTCATTACCGTACAGAGTACCAGGAACAGACAGCTAAATGCCTGGCTGAATGTGGCACAGCACAGGAGAGACCAGTGAGGATCCATTCAAACCTTGTGGGGGCTCCCATGAGGCTCCCCTGCCTCCCCTTGCAGTAGGGATGCTGCTCTGATGCTCTTCTGCCTCACCCTTGAGAGAGTTTGTTCTTACCCACCCTCATCATAACCTGCTGAGATCTCATGTCTGTCCTACTCTTAATTAGAGCCACATGTGCCTTCAATGTCCATTAACTAAACTGATGTTTCCAAAGTAAAGTTTTCACATTTGTTTTAATAGTCCATCCATATTCTGTTTAAAATGGAGAGAATCCCTCCACAGCACACCCTGTGCTGAGAGCGATCAATAACCCAACAGGAAGGGAAATGCAGACTGCATTCACTTTTCTTTAAGGTAGGAAAAAACCGAGCTCAGCTGCCCAGGCAGTGGAGCAGCAGCTTCAGCTGCCCTGCGCTGTCACCACCCAACCCATCACCTGCCAATCACTGACACTTTGGTAGAAGCCATGCTAATTTGTAATAGCATGGGCTGCACCCTGGGAGTCTCATGTAATACTGAGACTTTCACACCCCTGACACATCAGAGCCCAGGACTGTGCGGCAGCTCATCAGAAAAAATAATTTAAAATAAAGTTTTATCATAGGGGTATGTCTGCTTAGAAAAGGTTCTCTCATCCTTCTTGGAACCTTGTCTCCTTCTCCTTCACTTTATCCGTGTTCCTCGACTGTGTCCCTATAGCAGTATTATTTATTGCTTTGGGTCTCAGCTCTTGCACATCCACTCAGTGTGCAGGGCCAAGCAGAAGCCAAGGTCCTGCAGCAGATTTGGTCAGGTAATCTCAGTGGGGTTAAGGACATTTCTAAAAGACGGAACTCAGCTTCCCATCTTGGATCCCTGAGTTGTGCATCACTTGGTCTAGGACCTATTTCCAGTCCCACATCTCGTTCAAATGATGAGGAGAAGAAGGTTTTGCTACAAAGTGTTTGCAGCTGGCTCCGGGGCAAACCAAAAGTAGTCCCAGAGATGTATAGTTCTCATCCGTTTCAGGAAGGTGTCTCTCTTTGCCCTTTTTAGAAGAATATTTTCTGTCTGTACCACACAATAATTAGGGTAGGTTAAAATAGGAAATGAATT
Organism: Dicrurus megarhynchus; assembly: GCA_013399195.1. NCBI lineage: Eukaryota > Metazoa > Chordata > Aves > Passeriformes > Dicruridae > Dicrurus > Dicrurus megarhynchus. Next base: position 189,958 of record VXAD01006703.1, on the reverse strand, counting down.
CTTCATTTCACGACCATGTAGAGGAGGAGCTTTCCTTTTCTAAACACGGGAAGGATACCAACAATAAAAGTGGCATTTTCCAAGCTCAAAAAATCTAGTGAATTGTAAAAGGAAGGAAAAGTTTGCGCCCTGCAGTCCAGAAAAGACCAGCAAAGCAGCACAGCTCACAAAATGAACAGACTTTGCAGATCTGTGTTTCAAACTGTGTTGCAGCTGGCATTTTACTTGGATTAACATTGCTTTTTCTTAGAAAAACTTGCAGAGGCTCCACTGTCTGTTCTCATTGCTGGACTCTGCACATTGCAGCAGAGCAATGACCACTCTCCTGACATACCAAAGAGCGGAGCAACCCAGGCTTTTCATTGGTGCCTTTACATTAACTCTTTTGCATAAATGCTAAATAAAATGTAGACACAGTTGTGGTACAAAAGGACCTACATGTGGTCTTGATTACTCTTTTGGTACATAAAGAATGTGGATATTTGTATACAACAGTAGGTAGGAAATACTTTTCATGACTCCTCTCTATAACATACAGAGTTAAAAACTACCTGCTCAAGTAATCTTAGGAATTTGACCATGATACTTCAATGGTCTCACATCTCTGCCTGTGTTTCTAAATATGTTGGCTTCATGGATCTGTTGGGGAAAACAGATCCCAAAACCAGACTCCAAAATGAAAGACTATTGACAATTTATACCTATATATCTTTATAACTTGTTTTTTGTGCTGTTCTTACTCACAATGACCCTTAATGTCAAATTGAAAAAAAACCAAACTATATAAAACTGATAGAAAAAGCAAAGCTGAAATTACTCGGGGACTTTTAATACACCAATGCCTCTTATTTAAAGAAATGCTCACAGATTTAATATCAGAGTCTACTAGAATGTCTTCTTTCAACAGACATTGTTCTTTCATTTGATTTTCAGGCTGTTACGTGAAAGGAGTGTTCATAATCCAGCTGATCTGGAGGGGTTCCTTTGAAGGCTATGATCAAGAAAATGGACTTAAGCTACAGCAGCTTTGATAAGGCTCCCACAGCATGACAGGCTGCTGTTAGGTTGTGGTTCTTGTGGCTGTAAAGTCCCATGTTGATTTAGCTGCTGAAGAAAAAACTGTCTATTAGACCCCCCTATGGGTAGAGCTTAGGTGGCCTAGAGCTTTTTGATGGCATTATTAAGAGACTGACTGAATGCAATACAAACCGTGCTGTCAGGAATGTCAAAGAGCCTCCATCCAGCATGCTCTGATTTAGCTTTTCAAGAGACAAGGCAGAATGACAGAAAAATGGATTTTGTTTTCTGTACCAAGTCAATTAGTTTGAGGCAATGAGAGTAAACCGTGGTAGATCTACCTTGTACCATCCTAAAGGATTTTTCCATTATATTTCACAAAGATCATCTTGAAAAGAGCTTTCAGGTTGGCAGCTGAAATGCCAGTTGTATGTCTTAGATTTGATAAACTGCATTTGCCAGAGTACAGGGAATTGCTTTTTAACCTTAAATTTGGGTTCATCTATGAGGGGTCAATTGTCTGCCAATCTTGTTATTTTCAAGATATTGAGAAACTAAAAGGATTCTGTGTATAGCAGCTTTTTAGCAATTTCTGTGGAAAAGGAGAGAGATAGAAGTCCCCTGACATAACATCATGAGTAAACTGGCAAAAAGTATTTGAGCTACTAAAACTGTTGTTTCTTCCTAAATTATGAAGAACTTTCAGTTGCCATGGGGGAAATGGGGGAGAAACATTGTGACATCCTTCCCTCATTCTGTTTTCATTCAAGACATTGGCAAATCTTGCATGTTTGGCATTCAATTCAAAACAATATTTGGAAGTGAATAGAGTATTTTGATGAAAATTTGTGAACTGAAATAAGCTGCTTTGTAGATGCCAGAACATTTCATATTATTTTTGGTTGTGTAGTTTGCATTGAGAATGATTTTGAAATCCCTGGATTCATTTGTTTCCAATAAGAGAGAAAGATGGAGACTGGAAGAAGGGAAGGAAGGAATAAAATTCCAAAATTATCAACTCAAAAAAACTAATTCTGACACATTTCTGATCTACATGTTAAAGTTTGCAGGGCCTTGGGAAAGACAAAAAAAAATTCTTTCCAATAAAACCTGGCCCAGTAAAATCTGGTCTAATAACATCCAGGTTTATTAGACAGATGCACTTCTGTGATGGAGTTGGCAAGAGGTTACATTAAAAAAAATTCTCAATCAATTATGATGGCAAAGGTGGTTTCTTCATTAGGCTCCTAACTTTTGGCTTTCTAGCTGTCTTTTACCAAGAGCAGGAGTCAGAAAGTTTTATACTTCTGTTTTTTGAAAAGGGGATAATAGCAATATGTCAGAGATTAGGAATTTACATGCAACTGCTCTTTCAATAAATTCTTTATTTCTTAGATGTAAATGTGAATGAACATTGGATATAAATGTTGACCTTCATACTACTGTTATTTATAGAGCTGGCTTTTCACCATATCAGGTGTTGAGGGAATCAATTCACTCTGTCATGCTTGAACCTAACAACATTAGTTACTGAGGCAACTGCAGTAGAGATTTTAACTGAATGGTCCTTTTTGAGGTTGTTTTTTTACTTGCTTTTCCACTGAGTTTTGACCTTGGTGCTTTTATGAACTGTAAGTGAATACCTGAGTTCAACTGATTGTTGTTTGTAAACTTCTCTGAGCAGATTTGGGATAGACAACTCATTTTTTAAGATCTGAATTTCAAGAGAACACCTCCAGCATGGACTTCTGTACATCACAGAAAACCTCTTTAAATGCAATTTTTCACAATTATCTTTCCCAGTCAAACATTAAAAATACTAAAATTGCTGACTTTAATGCAAGTTATGAGCTACATTTAAACAGTGCAATGACAGTATCGGTAACCAGCTAAGACTCTACTATTTATGAAAAGTCAGAGAAAAAAATCCCTCTTTAGTTTAGGTAAAAGAGAAAAGGGAAACAGTCAGTTTTGTCCCTAAATCTTCAGTCTCCTGTAGACTTCATATCACATTCCCATTGTTAAAATAGAGAACTAACATTTGTTGCATGATTTTTTAAAATTTTTAATGTATTGTGGAAAGTCTGAAATAATGGGACAAACCATTGTAGCTTCAGGAACTGCAAACTGGGGGCATGTTTTGCATATGCTGAGGGTGGTGTGAATCTTGCTAAGACAATTGGAAGAATGGTATGATGTGAAGGGAGCTAAACTTCATGCAATCTTGTCTCTGCTAAAAAAGGCCCTGACACATGAAGTTCCCTGAACCTCACACAGGAACTGCCAAGCAGAACAACATTGATACCAGAGCATCTTAACAATTAAACGACAAAATTCAAAATTTCTCTCTCTGCTTGAAGGGAAAACTACACTCGCCCAGAAAGCCATTCCTTGGGATACTCCAGGCATTTGTCCCCACTCTCCATACCACAGCCATGTTCAAGGCTTTTCTCATGAAGGCGTGAATCAATGGCTCCCAAATCATAGAACTGTTTCATTCATGTTTATCTCTATCCCTGTGTTTTCCCAACAATTCATATGAACTCCTTCTTCTCAGTTTTCTATCAGAAACAATGTCAACAGATGGTTACTCCTTCCTCATTTGTGCTATTCCATTTTGTAATAGCTCTGCAATTTAACACTGATAATCACATCTCAGTGTCTGGCTGGGCAGCCTTTATTATCTTGACATCATTTTTACCATCCTTCACTGAAGAATGTATCTTCCTGATGAGACAAAGAGATCAACAGATATTAGCACCACAGTCGATTGCTTTTCTCATGCTGTTGTAAGAAATTGGATTTTTCTCCTCCAGTGCAAAAAACTCTGCAGATATTCAACTGATGTTTAATTAATAAGACCTTCCTCATTATGACATTCTGGGTTAATGCTTACTAAAAGATGAATAAGGGATCCTCACCCCCCTTATGTCCTGCCTCTTCCTCTTCCTCCCTACTAAGCTACACAAAATAAGATCAAAAAGTGGGTTTCTGAAATATCCTGCTCCCTGTACAAAAAACCTGGGTGCTAAAATCTGCAAGGAACTTGGCTGTGCTTCATTATCATCTTAAAAAATTTAAATGAGTACCCTAAAAGTGGGGGATATAACATACTTTGTGTTGTGGTACAAGGATTGCAAAAGCTAACCAAAACAGATTGGTGTTGGACTGAAGAGAAAATTTCCACATCAATTGGCCACTTTAAGGGTATTCTGTACATGTTGTGAGGAAGCCAGTACATTACTGTTTGGGTTTGGGTGTTTTTTTGTGTTGGGGTTGTTTTTTATTTGGCATGGTTTTTTGGGGTTTTTTAGGCTTTTTGTTTCAATTTTTTTTTCCCAATAGGCTTTCTGGAACTGAATGTTACAGACTTGAGTTAATTCTAAATTCGATTATTCCCCCATCTAATTTTGTTGACCTATCAAGCCCATAGCATCGTACACTACTGTTAAACTTCTCAGACCTGATGTAATCTTCCCCATGCTGCAGTAGTTGTTAATCTGTAAAGGAAATTCCTTTTGTTCATTTAGTCACTACAGCACAAAGCAACTTCTTTCAAAAGGCTGCCTCCAAAATCTGTAGTGTTCAAGAGAGATGTAAATGGTTGCCTGAAACATTAGCTTTCATTAAACCTTATAACCCTGGAACAAAGGCACTCAGGAGGAAGCTATTGATAAGAACAGGAAAGACTTTTCTATTACAAATACTGTGCAATGGAGACAGAAAGAGACATTCAGTGATTTTTCTCGCAAAGTCTAATTTATTTGGAGACAGAAATGACACTAGATAATAAGGGTACACAGAAAAAAGGACATTCTGATTTAGGCATAGCCAACATGTGATCTAATATAACAGAAAACTGGAGGTGGTTTTCTAATATCCTGGGTTATGACTTCTTTAGCGCAATGAGGTGACTACATAAGAAATAAGGAATGGATTTCCACTTTCCACAAGGCACTTCAAGAGGAGAAGCCTGATATAAAGTCCACTACAACCCAGGGATGGATGGACAGAAGGACAACTTCAGACAGCACTCTGGATGTTAGAGTCCCCTTTCCTAAAATGGAACTCATGGAGCCTAGAGCCACAATTTTTGTTAGAAAATCCTTGAAATGGTATTTGTCAGTCCTCAGCACTGAGTCTTAAAGCTGCATATGTCAGTAGATAGGCAGAGGCCATAGTGAGTTAGATTGGAATGATGTTGGTATGTCTTGTGGCCTACCTGTACTTCTGACAGAAAATAAAATGGAGTAACAACATGTCAGGGTGGGGTTACCCAAAGCAGTACTGTAATCACTCATTCTAGTACACCCGGGGTCCCCTTCAAGTACTGATTTTCTGTCTGATGATAAGAGTAGCCCACTTAGCTGAAACTACACAGGAGCATCAGAGTCTGGAAACTCAGATCCAGATAATACAAAGAAGCAGATTAAATCTCTAAGGTAAATACAACATTATACTTAGCAAAAGCAGAACTACAGTTGTCAGAGAGAATAAAGAGGAATTGATAATCTGAGAAACAGTTTTTGAATTATTTATCACTGAAGAAACTTTTTTTGCAAGATCAGCTTTCACGAAGGGACATAATGGATGGTTTGGAGAACCCCAAGATATTTTATAAATATAGGTTCAAGCATTTGATTTATTATTCTTATACACGTTACTTGTGTGGAAGAAAGATGAAAGAAAGAAGACAGAGATGAACACAGCTACAGATGTCTTTGCTAGCACCTTTTTTACGGAATATTTCCTGGCTACAGGGTATTATCCCCCATGGGGACATCATCCACTGTGTAAGGTAGCAAGGGACAAAAACCAACTAATTGAATTATATGAGTTTACTGCTCTCCCATGCCAAAGTCCACAGTCAGAGCCTGGTGTGAAAACCTCACACACACTGAGATGCATTGATATCTGATTGGTAATTCATTGGTAACTGGAGAGGCCTCAGAAGGAGCTTCTTTCAGCTGGTGCACACATGGTCATTCATTTAACTAAACATCAGCCAACACAAACTCTGGAAAGAAACACAGAACTATAGATTAAAACTGAATCAGAGCCCACAGAACTATTCAACCATGTTTAAAACCCAACACTGTGTTTGTCAAAAGTGTTGATGAAATATTTTTGCCATATGTTCTTCAAGAATATTATCTATCCAGATCTTCAGACAAATTTCAGTCTAACTCTGAACTCTTAATTTTTATTGGAGAACACAGAACCAGGAAAACATATTACTGTACGGATCTGGCTGTTCATTGCTTAGAATCTCTCTTCAAAAATAGCAACAAGGAAGTTGAACCAATAGTTTACGCTGTTTTTCTCCTGAAGGAAAAGTTTTTTAAAAATTCAAAAGATTTTTTTAAAGTATTTTAAGACTGGTCAGTCTACAGTTTATAGGCAATGCACAGTTTGGGTACTACATAATTAAAATTTTATTTATAGACTCTTTTATGTCCTGAGATGGTTTGAAATGAGTTTGTTGAAGTCTGGCACAGCCACCAAAACAAGTGCAGTATTTTTAATATCTCACAGCCTATCAAGCTTTTCATCTCCCAGAAGCCTGAATAATCTTATTCATGCTGAATATTATCCAGCACATTAACACACTGCTATTTCCACACAAATTGTAGCTACTGTTTTGAGGCCATAAACCTGCTGGGTTGTGAAATGCATTCTAATGGTATTACACCTTTGGAGAAAGAATGAATTTTTCAAAAGAATAAAGAAAAATATTTCTAACTAGTCATAAAGCCCGGGGATGTTTTTTTGTTTTGCTTTGTGTGTGTGTGTGTGCTGCAAAAATTACTGTGGAAAATTCTGTGCTTTATCTCATTTTTTTACTATGACATATATATTTTGTACTGGCCTAAGATGGTTAACCATGATGTACATATTCTACAAGCATTTACTAATTATCTGATACAAATTTGGTTGATGAATGTAATAAATCTGCTCTCGAACTTTGTCGTATATTCCCTGGCAGAATGCTACATGGATTTTCTAAAATTCCCTGGAATTCAAGAGATTAGAATGAATAGTACCTACTTCTGAAAGAGCAGTTACTGAGGGCAGAGTTCTGCAGTGTGGATCTGATGCAGAGAGGAAAGTGCACAAGAGAAGATAACCATGAAGAACAGAACGAGCTTCAAGCCAGAAGAAATATATAAACACATTTTATTATCTGATGCTGTGGAAAAGAAGTTAGAGATAAGAAATGCTGATATACCAACCAAGTAACCTTAATCCTCTGAAGTTTCCAGATGTAAAGTGAGCAGGTTAGAAAAATTTAGGTATAAACGTCCAAGAAATCACATAGGAGAAGCAGAGTAGAAGCAAAGGATTATTCTGTATGAGTTGGACCAGAGATCAAAACAAAATTTTTTGGTCCTTTTCTCAGAAGTGCCTTGGTAAAATATCCGTCTTTATCTTTTAATAATTCTGGAAAAAAAATCTGCAGAAATTCTTAACATTAAGTCAATCATGTTGATTGTGATACTTCTTTCTGGTTCTAAAGAATAATTAAGTTATCTCAAATAAAATTAAGTAAGTTTAGATTAAGTGAAGGTTGTCTAAATTGAGCTTTACCATGTCATGTGATTTCCCAAGTACTGAAGAAATCTGAATAAAAAAATTTATTTTAACTTTTTTTAAAATTTATTCGAAAACCATAAATGGAAGTTGGAAGGTTGGTCAATCTACTCTTGGAAAGAGATATTTTTCAAGCACTTTTTATTGTGTTTTATCTGCCTTTTTACTTGGCTTCTCTATAGTTATTTATTGAATTTTATTGCTAACAAAATATACTGTTTAATAAGAGGTGAATTGTTTGACGCCAGAAATGTTTCTTCTAGCTTCTCTGTAGGAACAATCCCTGGCTTTTTTCCTAGGGAAAAATGATGAGAAGGACTGTGATGTGGGGAGTCTGTTATTTGCTCTTCCCCCAAAAGATATTTCTATATTTTATACTCACGATGTTGGAAGCATATTAACCATTTGTCTGACAAAGATAATGGCTTTATGTTACTTTGCTTTAATCTCTAGTGTAGTGAGCCCCAAAACAAAGGACAGGCAATAAATTATAAAGAAAATCACTCTACAACTTCTTCCTCATGATATGAAGGAAGGTCTTTGTGTCCATTTGCAGTATAACTTGCATAGTTGTAAAATTAATAGATTTTCAGAATTTATTCCACAATGAGGATGTTCATCACCTCGTCTACCATTTATTTCTTCTGTTTTCATGTAGTCCAAGTGTCTGGGGACCAGCACACTGTTTCTCCAATTTTCCCCATTCTCGTGTTCACATGATTTCCATATCCCACAGAAGTCCTGAATGGGCGTAAAAATACATCTACCCGGAAGGTATATGAGAGTGACTGAGATCTATTACTTGTTCTAGTTTAAAGAATGGTCTGAAATATCCAAATTAGATCTACCTATAGCCTGTGCAGCCTTGTACTCCAGTCATTGATTCCCCTGCTCCTCCTCTCTCTTAGCTTACATCGATAATGAACAAAATCTATTTGTTGAGGAAATATTTGTCTCTCGTCATAAAACCAGCCTGATAGATCCTAAAGTAGATTCATTCTTTAATATATTTCTGGAGGTTTCCACTTGAGAAAAATATATTATTAATATTAATAATTAATATTTAATTAACCAATTTTTGCACACAATTCATATTTTGGATCTAAGCCACTTTTAGCTACTTATCAAAGTCCAAGCTGCATCAAATTTTAGCAGTGTCTATGTCTCTTGTGATAAAACACGTACCCCCTGACAGTGATCAATCTCATCCTAATAATATCACTGAGTGAAAGAACATTTTTCTAATATCCAACCTAAATCTCCCCTGACACAACTTTGTGCTGTTCCCCCAGGTCCTGTCACTGCCCATCAGAGAGGAGAGATCTTATGTTTATTTTTAACAGAGAAATGAGATTTCAAAAATCTGTGATGTTACAGACCATTCAAATTATGCAAACAAAACACAACATGTTAACAACCTTACATACTGAAGTATAAAATTGTCCTTTCTCAAGGAATCTACTTAGATGCCTTGGAAACCTCAATGACTCTGAATGATGCAAATGTTGGGTTCTCATCCCCTGTGCAATGCAGACTTCACTCCAGGTTACTAAAATCTGCTGTGGAGGGAAAATATCTTTTCAATAGATAGATGAACTGTCCATAACAGCCCTAAGGGAGAGTTGTCTTAACGTCAGCAATGATTGTTATGCTTAACCAGTTAAAATACCTGCTCTGGTTACTAAAATATACCAACATGTAAGTGACAGCCAGTCCTCCATTACAGAGACAGAAAAAATAGATCTTGTTGCATGATCATTCCCTTGAGATTTCGCTTTTTACTGGAGAGGGGGATTCTGTCAGCAAAGTTTGTTTCCTTCTTAAACAACTTCCTTTCCAGAACAGATCAACAATTCTCCCACTGATTGTAAAGGGCTTTGGATCCCACTTGGACATTCTGAAGGAATTTTCATTGTGTGTAATTTCTGCAGGATATTTGCCATAAGTTGTATTTGAAAACATCATCCCAAAATCATGTTGGCTTTTGGGGTGAGACATACATGATCTGTAAAACTGAGGTGTCTCATCTAAAAGCTAGGTGTCTCATTTTAGCAATTTATTTACGGGGAAATGATATGAAAAGTTTAGACCACAAACCTGTGGTGGGATTCCTCTGATCTAAAACAGACATGTGGTTCAGATTGAGATTCAGATGATGGGTTTCAGACAACTAAATTTAACAATCTGAATTTCACCCTAAAAGTTACTCCCTAACTTCTAGCTATTTCAAGATAGTTGAGATGAATCTTGCCTTTTGTCTCAAAATACTATCCAATTTATGAGAGAGTATTTGCTGCATATGAGGAATGATAGTAACATGCTGGGATAATTGATTACCTCTTCATAGTAAAGTGAGGAAAAAAGGAAACAATACAAAGAAAAACTCAGTCTTTTGACCACAAGATCCCTTCTATGACATCCAGGAATTCTGATTGCAACTGCTCACAGATCTCCAATGGGATTTCCAGGAAACAGTTCAACTCATGTCTTTTAAATTGTTATTATCCACGACTTAAAGAAAAGTTTTCTAACTGCTGTTGGGGTTATAACACAAGAATCTGGAAATCAGCACAATGAAGTAACACTTCATCTTCCTGTAAAGACTTTCCAGAACCATTTTAGATATAAGGGAGGATCATATGCACAAAATAAAGATTGGTACAGGTCAACGGAATGGCAAGTCTAAAACAACTGACAGGAATATTTAGTTAGCAAAATCCTCATCCTCCCCTGAAATGTCTTCACCATCATCACCTACATTCCAACAAGATTTTAAAGCAGCACAATAATTCCTGTAATAGGAGCCAACTTCAGAACCAGTCTATTAGAAGTGAGATTCACTCTTCCTCTTTCATGGATGCCCACAGAGGAAAGCTGGAAAATTGGACTACACTTCTAGCAGTCCAACAACCAAAGAAACAGAAGATACATTACATTGTGAAGCCTAGAGGGATATCTGGAAGACTAATTCAAAGAGTCTTCTTCACACACATAAATTTCTCTCAGATCACCAAAGATAACAGGTATTTTTAAAGGCTGCCCAGGTGAGACACCCTGATCTCCTTGTTTACTGTATGTAAGGCCTATAAGCCTCTAAGATGATTTAATTTTCCCACCTGTTGGGAAGGGAGCTGCCAACAGTTGATTAATAGGAAATATGAGACTCAAGAGTATATTTAAAATTCCAGACACTGTGCCCACTTCTGAAAGTAGCCAACACTGTGGTAAACAAAGATCTCTGATGGGAAATCACCTGAAAGGGTTCAGAGGCAATCCCTGTGCAGATCAAGTGTTGAGCTCCAGCATCCTCTTCCAGGAAACAGGAAGACATTAATTCAACCATGACAGTTTTGAAGATTTTCTTTGGGGAGGGTGTGGAATTGCATGTAATGTCTTGCTGAAAGTCACACATATGACAGGACTAAAGGCAATACTGAATTTAACCCCTGAATTCCCCATTACAGAAGTTCAATTCCTCTGTGTTACTCCAGTAAAAGGTGTTGCAGTATGTGTCAAAGGATCTGGCCTGTTTCCATATATAGCCCTCTCATTAGAGCTTTAACCCTCCCAGTGGATGATGGCAGAGGCGGCCAAAATATGTCAGATGAGGTTTGGTTTTAACAGCAACAGTAACTGATTTTACATTCCTAATTGGCTTTTGATTGGCTGATTAGTCAGCACAGGTTGTAATCTTTAAGGAGTGGAAATGCCACCCCACTGAAGTGCAGAATACTGAAAAGGTCAAAGAAAAGGAGAATTCCCCCTTTAATTCATGAAGAAAAAGACATTAGAGCCCTGGGAGCCCACACACATGACAAAGGTTATAATGAGAAAAGAAAATGGCAAACGGATAATCCATTTTTATGAAAAAGATCCTAAGGAGGCTCTAAAAGGGCAAATGTCCCATATTTATCCCTCTTGTGAGTGTCACCACATTGGGTGTGCAGACAATCACTGCTAGGGGAAAAAAAGGCACCATATTTTCTGTAAAAGAAAATATATATCCCGTATATTTCTATGCTTATGTAGACAGAAAACACCAAGGTGTGATATTTTTAAACAGAAAAAGACACAGTGGGAAAGATGTAATGAAAAGAAAGGGGTGTGGGTTTGTTTTAAAAATTCATACATTTCCTGCAGAATTCAGGAACAAAGAGCTGTCAACTGTTCTTATGCAACTGGAAAGACAGAGGTAGAGAAGATGATTGTGGAAGAATTTTTTCCCTAAAATGTTCCAGACAAAGAGGTTTGGACCAAATAAATATTTTCTGCCTTTTTTCCCTAATTTCTGGATCTCTTCTTTCATATAGTTTACTTACTACATTAGCAAACTTATGCATAGGCATTTATCTGCTGTGCAATAAATCTAATATGGAGTATGTTCCTGATGTGCTATTTAATTCTGTATATCATTGTGTGTAGGTTAAGGTTTCTTAGAGAAGTCTGCTCTGGTCAGTAACAGATACACAGACAAATTAATTTTCTTCTCCACTTTCTTTATAAATATGCACACATATCTATATGTATGTTAACGTTTGTATGAAAACATATCTATAAGATTCTCATTTAGCCATCGACATTCATGCACACAAACAAAAATAAGGAGATAAATATATATATATATAAAACACACATAAAAGGAAAATAAAAGCATCATAGAAAGACACCCAATAATCTTCCCATTCCCTTGAGCTCTTCCCGCTAAGCAATTACCCAGTGTATATCTTCAAACTTATGCTAGTTCTGTGAAAAGTTGGTTTTAAAATTATTTGGAATTTTGCTGCTAAAGCTGAAATCCAACACTCTGGAATATTCTGCTTTGACAGCTTTTAAACTGAAAAGTCAGCTTTATGATAAGCACTTCTCTCTGTCTTCCTCTCAAGCTTTTTCATACAATTTTTCATTTACCTCTTTGCTGATACATTCAAGCCTATAAACTCCACAGAGAAACCCTGAGCATTCAGTGGGATTAGAAATACATATAAGATATGAAGATAGGTTCCTGAAGAGAAGAAAAAGATGGCAAAATAGGGCAGTATCCCATTGCTATTAGATGAGTCTGTAGTTGCATATGAAATTGTCCAGGAAAGCGATATATACCCAAAGAGAAAATGTGGGGTTTTTTCAAGATAGGATGTGTTGCTATTGTCCAGTCCCAGGGGGGCACATGGAATAATTTCCCATTGCAGGACTTTGCCTCCGAAGACAGACCTAAGGCAGAGGCTGCAGTGTAGCCCAGCCCTTGCATGTCACTCACGCCACGTCGGCCCTCTTATCACAGAAGTTTCAAGCCCTAACAGGCTAGCGTGGTTTGAAATACCCTCCAGCTGTTTTGTTATTTGTTAGTTTGGTGTTGTTCCTCCCCTGGGGGGGTCTTCATTGGTTTACCACTGTGTATCTTCCTTCTATGGTTGGTCAATTCTGTTATCTCTACCTCATGATGTAACCCCTTAAAACTGACTGCCAGAGAGCAAACCGGGTCTCTCTGCTTAGCTTCCCCTCGAGCTAACTACCTCTTGCCCCCCCAGGGCAGGAGGGAAATAAACTTGGACTGTAGCTAACAGAGTTTCCAACTCTTTCTCCTTGCCTTCTGCTACTGGCTTGAACAGCACACCTACATGCTGTTGAGGAGGCGTTGGGCTGCACTGGTAAACTGAGGCACGCTAACCTCAGTTACCATCCTTCAGTCGCTAGCTCTCTCGGGCTACGGACCACGTTTACCTGTGGACCGGGCTGGGAACAGCCTGGCCGGAGGGGAACGGAACAAGGATGCAGAACTACTGAGAAATAACATGAGCAAAAGTTTTCTGGTTTCCCCATTTTGCTGTCTGAAGTGGTGCATTTGTTTAGCAGGCTGCACTTACAGAAAGAAGAATGAACTGTTATCTAACTGCTCTAAAGAGATTTGAAATAATATTGTACTTCCAGAGAAAAAAAAGAACTATATGACTTTCATAATGGATCAAAAACTGGGAGAAATTTTTGAAGCATTTATATCACCTCTGAGGCTACTAAGCCAGACATGCAATTTTGAAGGTTTTGTGGAATCCCTAATTTGAGAACAGATTGTGACGATGCTCGGAGACCTGAGGTAGAACATCCCAACTCAATCTCAAAAGAAAAACAATCCTGTTATTTTCCAGAATGTAGTCAGAGAAGATTATGTATTTAGAAGAGAAAAGCTGAATTTTTGAAAACAGGGGTCCACGGAAGTATTGAAGGCAAAACAAAAGAAAACTCCAAGAGTTTGAAGTGAGAGGTGAGAAAGAGGACATGGCCTGCAGGGGAAACTGGCAGACATTGGCAATGTCCCAACATCTCACAGGACTGTCAGATCTGCAAGATGCAAACCCGTTTTCCAAAAGGCTGCAGAGAAGGACAGAAATTATCCATGAAGGAGTATAGTACGTGTGTTTTATAGAACGAGAAGCCTCTGTATTCAACACAGAGGTGTTTGCAACACTAACAGTTACTTTAGAGAATGTTTCCTGGTGGGATTTGCTCAAGAGTAGCTACACACTGTGACTGAGCTATTACTTTAAACATCAGGAATGTTTCATTCTAATTATAGGTTTAAAACCTGCACAGCTGTCTGCGATAACTGAAGGTACTGTTAAGTATGTGAAAAGAAAACTTGGTCATGTGGAACATAGGTAAAGGTCAGATTACATCATGGAAAGACTATTTGTACTCTGAATACTCAGAGCTAGGTGCAAAAATCAATATGTCTTGGAAAGGTACATTTGCAAGTGTAAGGAAATGCAAGATCTGTCTGACATTAGTAACTTGATTCAGTTGCCCAAGCAAAGGGATCTAACATCCCCTGAAACACCTAACAAGATAGAACACCTTAGTATGTCTACCTGGCAGATTCAGCACAGGAGCTATGGGACATACATGGGACACCTACAGGGTTTTTTGAGTGACAGTCAGAGGACAGAATCACACAGAGAGTTCTGCTATTTTCTCTTGCTCACAATGTGGTCTTATGCCACCTTTTATGACAAGGCAGAAGCCTGTGGTATAGACACCTCAACAGTTAGCTGCTGACAAGTGAGGGTGTGGGAGCCAGGTGTCTCAGCAGTGACTTCATTTTCCAAATGATTAGGACTGAAGATCACTTAAGTGTTCCTAGGCGTTCCTAGACATTTCTGTGGGGCTGATGGGTAAAACATCATTAGCAGGGCAAATTTATGGATTAGCAGCAGAAATCAGCTAAGAAAAACAGGCACCTTAAATCTGAGCAGGCAATTCCATGTTGTGTCACAAACTGCTCTTGGTTCCTCTGAGGACAATGTCAGAGCATGATGGAACTAGTAAAACTGGACTAGCAACTTTGAAACTGCTAACTTTAAACTGTTTAACATCTAAAATATTCAAAACAAAGCTTAGAAACAGCCTGGTTGGTGTCAACACAAAGCTTACAACAAAGGTACTGCAAATGGCTGCAAGGAGATTTAATGAAACAGAAAATGTGCCATGATAGGGAATTGTATTTGTGAAAGCCTTTGCAGCCAAAAAGTAAAGGATATTTGTAGCAGTAAAACATAGGTTTAATGGCTTCTCATATGTTTGCTTTTATGATTTAATTACTGCAGAAATTCAGAGCTGTAGTTGGAATAGCAATAACTGGCAGCAGGAGGACATACAAGAATAACAGGGCCTGCAGGTCCTCAAATCATGAGGAACCACTAGATCCTAAAATACCAATAGGCAAGACTGACCTGTACAATGTAGATAACAAAACGCTTCAGGGAAGTCCAAGGTATAAGAACTGAAAACAGCATTACCCGCCCTTAATTTGTCCTTATGGCATGAAAGTTATATCGGGCATTCTGATGATGCTCTGTGTATGTATTTCTATAAATACATCTATATTTTGAAAAGTATAAACGTTTATATCAATAAAAATTTCTTTAGCAATTAATATCTAGCTAAACAAGCACATGTGTACTATTTTCTTGAATTTGAATTTGTCCTGATCTTCTTCCTTGAATGCACCATATAACTCCAAGCACATAAGTGCTATTAAGAGCCTGTTCAGTCTCATTCAGCAGTTCAAAACAGGATAAGGCTGTGATTGTTATCTTGTCACTATTTTCTTGTTCACTGATTATTTTATTTGAATCCTCAGATAACCCTTTACAATTAATTCATAATTTTTTTCCCATTTCTACAATCACTGAATAGATAAGGTGACATTTTGTTAACAGTTGTATTTCCTGATAAAAGGTAGGTTTCAGTAGAGTCCAGATTGTGCATTGCAACACAATGGATTTTAAATGTCTGTATTCTTTGAAGCTGTCTCAAATTTAGGTGTTTTCACCTTTTATTGTTGTCAAAGATATCACAATATCACAATCTTCATAAACTTTACTATAAGGGAAAAGTTTAATTTATAATATAACAAAATAATAATTTATCCTTGTAAATCAGTCACTTATGTACTCTGAAATGGTTAGCTTAAATTTTTCTCTATAATACTCTACAAAACAAACATTTGCAAAGACAAAGATATACCTTTATAACAAAAATTGATCCCTACACTGAAAAAGTTGTAAAGGATCTCTACATAACTGTGTATCCTAGAACTATATTCTGTTCATAAGCTTATTATTATATCCCCACCTTCAAGTTCAGCAGTATACATCAATTATAGAGCAGAACAAAACAAATCTCTGCTGGTGCATAGATTGGGAGTGCAAAGCAGTTGTCTTGAGAATGATGAATGAGAGTATGAAAAGAGCCCTGGTGAGGTCTGACTCCTTAAAAATGATACCATGATGATATCTGCTCAACACTTTGCAACTGCAGATCTCAGAGCAGATACTACCCAGGATCAATAGCATTGTCCCTGTTTATGGAGGAGGAAATTGGGGTCCTTGATGATGTCTTTCTGCCACACAAACAAAATTCAGTTGCTGAATCCCAGTCAGGATTTCAGTTTCTGGAAAACATACCTTCCCATTGTGCAGTTCCATAGAAGTTTGGTGGGACCAAGATTATGCTTCAAAATTAATGTATGGCACAGGTGGCGTTGCAAAGGGACTTTAGGAGGTCACAACAGAAATGCTTTACTACTAGTGCTACTGCAGCAGCTGCAAACTCTGTTTATGTGTCCAGTTAGGAAGAGCATCCACATGCATCATAAAGGGAGACCCCTGACCAGAAGATCTTGTACTCTGAGTGCACAGAATGAGGCAGCAGCAAAGCAGCATTGAGCTTGCAATAAGTGATTTGAAACAGCCATAATGCAGTCATATTCAAGTCGATTTTAAGCACCCTTTTTGAAAGACATGATGACAGAGGTCATGTTAGAATTTTCTTCTTCAATTATATTTATAAAAGAACTCCTTGCTTGCTTCCTGAGTAAAAAAAATGAAATAATATTTACAGCTTGAAATATTATTTTGGTTGAATAGTTGCTTTCCCCAAAATTTAAGAAGGTGATAATTTTAATAGACCACCTCTATCTATAAATGTCTGAGTGTATTGCATACTGAAAATTAAAGATTTCATTCATTTCCCACAAAACAGTTAAAACAAATATCTTCTGTCAGAAACTGCTTCTCCCAACTTCAATTAAACTTCGGAATGACTTTCACGCATCAGAGCCTGCACTGAAAAGATCAGTCAGTTCTATCTGCTCCACAGCAGCTTTGTGCTGCCACATATGGCCAACATTGATTCTCCAAGTACTGCAGAGAATTTCCCTACATTTTTCAATTTTCTGGCAATTGCACCTTTAACTGACAGTGAAATTATTATGGCTTTTGCTGTCATCTTGACTTTATTTAAAGTACTTAATATATCCCAATTTACTCAGTGTTAAAAAATCTTGTCTAATTTTGTCTTGACACTAACAGATTACTTCCTACATGCTCTTCAGTAAAACAGTCCACACAGTAATTTATTTTCTTTAGCTTTGTTATTCTAAAAATCACAGTTAGTCTGGATTTAAAGTTTTGTGTGCAAATCTTATGATTAATTGAAAAGTAACACTTTTCATTGACTCTGGAGTTCCAACGGTGTCAAGGCTTGAATCCATCTGTGGATTTGACTTTGGTGTTAACATAAGTTTTCAGTTCAAAGGGTAAGAACTCAGAAGTAAATTTTACCAAAATTAAGCAGGATACTTGTTGCAAACTAAGAGTGTCCATGCATTATACTATTTGGAAATGGTTAATCACATACAAAAGACTTTTCAGACAGATGCAGCAAGAACAGAATTTCTCTCCTGACACATTTGTCCCTACAGTCCTTCTCTTCCCAAAGAAAAGCTATCAGTCAGTGACCCTGAAGTATTTTGTTGTGTCTGGCAGATCAAACACTTATTCACCTCTGTTGTGCTAAGGGTTAGTCATACAACAGCACAGGTGATGATATGTTTGCTCTTCAGTCCCCTCTTTAAGAATATCCCTGAAAGGCTGAATGGTGATAATTCTAGGGAAGTGAAGAATGGCTGTAATAAGTGGCTATTGAGCAAGTCCTGTTCTTTACGCCACTTTTCTAACCCAGAGCAGACTCAAGTCCGAAGGGCTTACGTCAGTAAAGGACAAACACTGCTGTGTTTACTGCACTAAATTCAACTGATACACAGTTGTTCAATTCCTGCTGTTAGAACAGATCTCTCTCGTGATTCTGGGCAAACTCTAATAGGTCTTTGCTACAGTATCTCCTCTACACCATAATAATGCTTCTTCACTCTTTTTTTGTTGTTGCTGTTGTTCTTCTTTCTTTGTTTAATCCCAGAGCAGGAGGAAGCCTAGCAGTCTCTCAAAAGTGTTGAGTAAATGCAGTGTGGACAGCCCACACTGTGTTCTACAGCTCCTTATCACACCACTTAGGATCCTAAAACTGCTTTGCCTAAAGCCACATCACCACGTCTGTTTGTGTGGCCATTTTCAGCCTGGCTGGCGGACAATTTCAGACTGGGAGAGACATAGGCTGGCTGGCTTTGTGCCCTTATGTACAGCATCCAGAAGTGGAATACTGCTAGTTTGACCCTCTAGGTTCCTTAATGGGACAAACAGCAGCAATTAGCATCCGGGAAATAACAATAAACACAGCTAAGAGCTTCATAGACTCATAGAATGGTTTGGGTTTGGAAGGACCTTAAAGATCACCTAATCCAACGCACCTGCCATGGACAGGGACACCTTTCCAACAGAGCTCAGAGCCCCATCCAACCCGGCCTTGAACACTTCCAGGGTGGGGCATCATCTACGGGCATGGAGAGCAGTGGGCGCAGCTGGTGGAGGAAAGGCGCTCGGCCTGGTAGGATGGCAGCACGTGGGGGAGCACGGTTTTCCCCTCGGCATTCCCGAGCGGAACACCGGAGCGTGCCGCCTCTCCCGCCGCTGCCCTCGGCATTCCCGAGCATCACCGGAGCGTGCCCCGCTCCCGCCGCCGCGAGGTGGCACCGGCGGCCCTCGGTACCGCGGGGCGCTACCGGCCGGAGCCGCCGCGGCTCCCGGGCACACGCGATGGGTCCCGGGGGACACCCTGGTCACCGCCCGTGCCCCGTCACACCGCCACAGCGCTGCCCTGGGTCAGGGCTCTCCGGCAGAGCCTGCTGCCAGCTGCGCTCTGCCCTCACGCCAGGACAAGCCGTGGAAAATTTCCCTGGAAAGCCTCTAAGGGAGTTTAGTTTAAATCAATAAAATCATTAAAAACGAAACCAAAAATCTCTACCATTGAAATGTTCTATTTGGATGTTTTTTATAAATTAAAATCCAACCGTGTTCTGGGGTGCCTCGGGCACCAGGGATGCCAGCTGGTCAAAGGACCTGACTGTCCCTTTCTGCTCTGCACTGGTGCAGCCTCTCCTCCAGCCATGTGTGCAGTTTTGAACATCTCAATAGAAGAGGGATATAAAGCCATTAGAGAACTCATCCAAAGGAGAGCTACAACGATGGTGAAGGGTCTAAAAGAGAAGCCGTATGAGGAGTGTCTGAGGTCGCTTGGTTTGTTTGGCCTGGAGGAGACTGAGGGCAGACCTCGTTGTGGTCTGTACCTCATGAAGGGAAGTGGAGGGGCAGGCACTGATCTCTTGTCTCTGGTGACCAGTGACAGGACTCGAGGAAATGGTCTGACATTGTTTCAGGGGCAGTTTGGGCTGGATATCAGGAAAAGATTCTTCACCCAGAGGGTGGCTGGGCACTGGAATAGTGTACCTAGGGAAGTGCTCACAGCACCAAGGCTGGCAGAGTTCAAGAAGTGTTTGTACAATACTCTTGGGCACACGGTGTGATACATGAGGTTGTCCTGTAAAGGGCTAGGAGTTGGACTTGATGATCTTTGTGGGTCCCTTCCAACTCAGGGTATTCTATGAATCTCTGATCTTCAAATTCATATTTAAGAAAGGAATTTTAATTCCCCATGGCAGAAACTCGTTGTCATCATATGTGCCAATAATGAACATGAGAGATAGATGAACAAACAAAAATCAAACAAGGGAAAATTGTTATCCATTAGACACTGAAGAATGACTTTGGCATGTGCACGTTCCTTGCTTGCCTAATGGAAATTTTGTTAATATGAGCAGCTGGGATGTAAGGCTCCCTCCCACCTCAAGCATTGCTGAAGGCTGGGAAGGATGCTGCAAACCGGGCCAGCGAGTCCTTGCAGTCCCATATTAGGAACTAATAAGAACTAACTACAAACTATTAGCAAGTACTGTCATCCTCCTTCAAACCCAGGCTCTTTTGATTTGGTGTGCTCAGGTACCAATGCACAAGGTCACTTTTTCAAAGATGCTGCCCTTTTGTTGGTCTCAGGACAAAAGCACACACCCTTGGGAGCGATATTCTGAGCTAAACTGTATCTCCTGACAATATTAATAACAGTTTCTGAAATGTCATTTGATGCTCACTGAAAAAGTACGCAAACATTAAGCTGAAACATTCACCCAATCTTTCATTCATCTGTTCCAGGGAAATGTCATTGGTGAAATGCTAATGGAATGTGACAAAATACTTAAGCCAGAAAACTCATGAGGCAAATTAAGGCCACTTGACTTTTCCCAACCACTCTAATAGCTACTGAGGCACTGGCAGAGCCAGAGGAAGATTTTGTCTTGCTCCAGGGACATCACAGTGTGGTCTATTGAATATAGCTTTATGATTCCTGTCTGACCTCAGCTTTCCAATCTATTTTGTGAGATAGTGTGAAAAGTAAAGCTTCTGAAAGGGAAGAGAATTGAAACAAGTACTGGGGAGATTTTGTAAATGATCTGCAAATCTTGCTTATGGCTCCTGTGGTCCTTCCCAATTTCCAGTCATTTAAAAGTAGGAGAAACAGTTTCAGTTTGTGAGTTGAACTTCAGATAACAGGCATTGCAAAATCTCCCTCAGCTGCTTTACTTCCACAGTCTTCCCTGGGGTTTTTTTTCAGGTGTATAACAGATCTCTTTCCACATCTAACATTAAACACAGATGTATTTCAAAGGAATAACAATTTTCAGTTAACTTTGTCCTAAATTAGGGTCCAATCCATTGCTTCTGATCTGATACAGAACTGGAAGTACACCATCCACCCCAAATATTCACATGTTTTAAAAACAAACATGAAGAAAGAAAAAAGCACTTTCCCTAAAGCATTAAATTTTGAAAGGAATGATTCTGAAAGGTGTCCACAAGAAGCAGAAATTGACTCAAAGATAAAAGCCAACACTTTGTGCATCCATACCAAGTACAGAAGAGGTGGATCAGAGGCAACCAAACAGGAACAGAGACCTCCATTTATCTCTTGCAATGAAACAGAATATAGATGAAACTTGGCATCAGTCTGAAAGGATGGTTTGAAGATAATCTATTCAAAGTTCTGAGAAAAAAAACACCCCAAAACCTACAACAAAAAAATCCACAGCAGAAACAGACCAGCTTGTACGTGGGAAAGAAGCAAAATTCCACCTTGGAGTCTGGTACAATTTGTAAAAATCATTAGCTACAAACTGATATAATTTGAAAGATGGGAACTAACAATAGGTTCTGCTAAATCTGCACCTGGAAACAAAAGTAAGGACCTCCAAACACACAAGAAAATGGCCTTTATCTGTATCTCTGAAACATTTAATTGCTGTAACACTGAGAAAAAAATATTTCAACATCATTGACATCAAGCACAAGTAATCAAAGCCGAGAATAAATATTTGTGGGTACTGAGGTGGTAATGAGATTTATGAAGGATACAGATGATTCACATAAAAATGAAAGTTTTAAAAACCAAATATTATTTAGCTTAAGAAGGAAACAGCCACGGGTTCCTTATCTACCAATTAATTGCATCTGCAGAGCTCTTCGCTTGATGCAAACCACTTTTTTTTTTATCCTCCTCTGACTTTGGAAACAAGATTCCTTATCAGTCCCCAGTGCATTTCCCCAGGGTGTAGCACAGATGTAATTAAAAGGCTATACAATTAAAAAGGGATTGCTCCTAAATCACTACACTGAAACCATTTCTCATGCAGAGCCTGCTTTACAGAACTGCACAAATGGAACTTCATTCTAATCCACACCTTTATGCCCATCTGTAGTATGTCAGGGAGAGAGATTTTTGTCCCCATAAAATTCTCAAGTACAAGGAGCTAAAGAAATTATGGAAGCTCCTTTTACTTGAGGGAGACCTTTTCTTTCAGGTCACTTAGTCAAGTTCCCATTTTTCTCTGATTAAATTATTTGAGGATTAAGCACGGCTGTTTGTCTACAGATTTGTTATGGATCTGTAGAAGTCAATAGGAGTCTGCCCATTAATTTAAAGGGGCTTTAAATCACAATTTTTAAGGGCCAAATTTTAATCCCACAGAACATAAACCAAGGCTCTGCTGATTTCAGTGAGGTCAGAATTCTGCCTCAGTCACCCTTACAGTGACTGGTCCTGTCACTGGGCAGTACCAAGAAGAGCCTGGCTTCACCCTCTTTGCTCCCTCCCATTTGTTATTTATATACATTATAGGATCCCCCCTGAGGCTTCTCCTCTACTGGCTAAATAGTCCAGCTCTCTCAGCCTTTCCTCATAGGTGAGATGTTCTACTCATATAACCAGCTGTGCTTTTATTATCTATGCACTTTAAGAAGCCCTTCATGTTGTCTCTTATATCCCTAGCCAGATTCAATTTGGTTTGGGCTTTAACTTTCCTAACTTCTACCCTGCTTCCACCCTTCTATTCTTCCTTTTGTGTGTGAGTTTGGGCAAGGAGTCAATCCCACTTCCAGACAGTTTACAGACTCTGCAGGTGAATAATTGAATTGCATCCATTTATACCACAACTGAGTTTAGGATACTGTGTGTTTGAAACACCACCACAACCACCACTAAAATATTAATTTAAAAACCTGTCGGGTGTTAGCATGAACAATTGCAAAGCACGGGTAAAGTGGTAGTCGCCTTCTACCTTGGTAGATGCTAAAAGCTGTGTTTCATTTATGTTTTCCTCTGTGTTCCTGAAGCAGGTGGTGTGCAGAGTTTATTGTTTTAAATCTGTACCCACGTGAATTAGGCAGCATGAAATATGCATATTTGTCACTGTGCTTTCTAGGCAAAATCAACTCTTACAGGCCATCAGCAAAGGATATTGCTGTATAGAATTTAATGAAATATGTTTCTTTTCAGTTATTTATGTGTTAATACAAAAATAAGGATCATAACCACAAAAGAGGCCCAAAGGGTTTTTCAAGGACATTTAAATTTTTTAAAACAATTCTTTATAAAATATAATTTCCAGTACAACTTGCACTATGCTCCTTGAAGCTCACTGTTCAATTGCTGACATCCACAGTCCAGACATTTTGTTAAATGGGACTGTTATCCATGGACAAAAGTGTAATTACTTTAAGTTCTTAGGAACAGCTGGCATTGTTTATAAGATCAATTTTTTCCTATCAAGACAAGAAATAAAATTAATAACATTAGAGGCATTTAGGACAGAGCTGCATACAGAGATATTAAGAGAAGAAGCACTAGCTAACAAAATTATCACAATTAATAGGAAGAAATTGATCACCAAGAGAAGACTCATATAAGAAAAATATTATTGCTGCAGATGCATGCCCAGTACAAACAAACAAACAAACAAACAAACCAAAACAAAAAAAAAACAACCAAAAAAACCCCCAACAAACCCAAAACCAGGGAATGCCCAGCCACACTCTTTTGCATTACAGAAATTGTGCTAATATGAGCCAAATGAGGCCTGGTAATGAAAACCCAGTTTATAGAGTAAAATGGAGTTTCTACCAGCTAAGGAAAGCCCAGAATGTAATGTAATTCTTAAATCTGATTTACCCAGTTCCTTTTTCCTCTTGGGAACATGATGTGGTTTCCTGTTCTTTACTGATCAATACCAAAACCACCTGACAGTTCGTGCACAACTTTAGCTGTGACATCTCAGGTTGGATCAAGACAAGCACAAAACGTCCGATACAAACTGCATCCTTCATGCAGACTCTTCAGACTGAACATTCAAGGACCTTCGTCAGGACCTGAATGCGGGCATATTTAAGGCAATCATATTTTCCTTATCTCTCACAGAGACATTAGTTTCTCCAGTCACAAACCAGCCCACAACAGAAATACTGACTGTCAAAGGATAATTCAAAATTTGTGCCTGCAAGACAAAAGCTGTTTTCCCATCTCCAGGAAATCATCACTTGTGTTGAGCAACACCATTTAAAATATTTATTTGCTTCCTTTTATTTATTCACTGTAGTTTCTGATTTTTATTTTATTTGAAAGAGAAAGTTTCTTGAAAGTTTTAAGTTTCTTTTAAAGATATCTTTCCAAGTCCATATCAAAAAGAAAACAATTAAATCGCTCTGAAAAATGGAAGAGGTTTTAGCAATAAATCATTGAGATTGGAAAGCTAAGGGAAAAGACCTTTACTGCTTATTTACATTTTCCTAAGAATCAATCTTTAAATTGCAATGAATCTTTTCATTATAAGGGCTGGGCAGGTGTAGCACATCAAGGAAGACATATTTATACTCCCCTCTGAATTTCGTTTTTCAGTCCCTGGCTATCTTCCACTGCAAACAGCATCTGCATCAGAAATGGGTATAACCCAGCAGTTATTCATTAATAATTTTTAGCAATTACATTTCCGACAATTTTTCCAGCTATGGCATAAAGTTGGTTTGTAACATGTATCAGTGTCTGCCCTCGGTCTGACTTTCAAGTTCATATTGGCATCACCCTGTGTTGACTCCCAATCTACTTATGAAGGAGCAGAAATACTCTCTGCTTATCTCTCTGCTGGGAGGCAGGGGTACATCAGAAGCTGAATTCAGGCTGTGCTGTTCTAATGTATATATGATATAAAAAAATTGATGATAATGATAAATGTTAAACTATAAACATTTCCAGAATGAAAAACCTTGTACTGAGTTAAAAAAAATAATAGATGCCAATTATATGCCAACTAATAGATGCTCTCAGACTCTGTTCTTGTTCCTTGCTTATTTTGTCTGTTGTCTCAGTGTGAACTGCTGTCCCTCCTTTCCTTCTCCTATCTGAGAAAACCACCAGTGTGGATTGCATCTGTAAAATCAGAGAAGACTTACCTGTTTTGAACTATTTCTAATTCTCTTTGACTTCGCTTTTTTTTCAAGGAATTTAATTACACCCAAGAAGGAACAAAGGTTTAAGGAAGCAAGAAACTGTGGATGTCTTTGATGCACAATTAATGATTCCCTGTAGAACACATTTGAGCTCACGAAAGGAGTTCAAACCTGAGTGACCAAACATGACTAACAAAGCCAATTCTTAGAAACTGGGTCTACAAGCAGAAGTGCATGAAAAGGACAGAGTGGAAAAAGTTGTACTATAGCTCTGCAAGCCCCATGTGCAGAATGAGCAGCTGATCACTGCTACTGTCATTAAAGCAAAATTTACAAAAGGTACAGGTGAACCTAAGTAATTGAGAATAAGGATTAAATACTCAAAATGAGCACAAATGTATACTATACTGAGAGAAATAAGGAAAGGAAAAGAAAAGAATAATGCTCTGGAGCTGACACAAACGAAAGACTATATGAGGAATGGAGCTGTAGGTTTAAATATCCTGTTGTCCTTCTATTAATTATAGTCACGTTCACATAGAAGTTTTTGTATTCTCTGCTGAGTGACTGAAATCAGAACATGCATTGAAATCTTCCACCTAAGGATGCCCATACTGACATTCTTCAGAAAAGACAAAGCTATGAAGTTAAAAGAGTGTGAAGAACACGTCAGATGTGAGAATATCTTATCTTTCACTTGGATTTTATAAAAAAAAAGCTACATTGTCAGGGACAATAAAAGCAAGGGAAGGCTTGAAAAACAAGCCACACGTTGGGTCGATAAAACTCTCATAAAGTGCTGTCTTTATGACTACTAGGAATTCAGGAATTGTCATATTGGGCCAGGTGAATATTTTTTCTCAACCAGTAGCACTTTTCATGTGTTTCAAAGAGAGATAAAAGAAGGCCTATGGGGAAAATTCCTTGATAACATTTTCCATTGGTGGTAATCTTATAGCCATCTCAGGTCATTTAGTTCTCATTGTCCACATGGATTGTCCAGTCCTTGTTTGAACTGTGTTATTTTGGACAATTATTTTCATGGGTTTGTAGTTCACTGTGAGAAAAATATAAACGTGCTTAGAACATTCAGATTTCCACTGTCTGTGGTTTGAAGTCTCCTGCTTCTTGAGTAGTAGTAGTTAGTAATGGGCTGAAAACTAGAGATGGAATGAAGTTGCATTTAAAATAGCAAACTAGGATTTGATACTCCTGGCACTTCTGAAGGCATTTTTCTGGCCTTTGCTAAGTATTTAAATTTCTCTGTGACTTAATATTTAAACATCCACATGTTTGTTTCATTAACTTTAGCTATCTGTTAATTCCCTGCTTTTGATGCAATAATTACTCAAGGATTTGCACCGTTCGTCTCATGTATCTTCTATATTTAATTTTTCTGTTATTCTCTGCCTCTTGCAGAGTACATGAAAGGGTTTCCTAGTCAGGAATTCCCCAGCACAGTATTTGTCTCAAGAGTGAACAATATCACAGACTTAAGGAAAAACTGGTCTCTCTTGTGAGCAGTGACAGGACCTGAGGAAACAGCATGAAGCTGTGTCGGGGAGGTTTAGGTTGGATATTAGGAAAAGGCTCTTCACCCACAGGGTGTTTGGACATTGGAAGAGGGTTCCCAGGGAAACAAGCACAGCATCAAGCCTGACAGAGTCCAGGAAGCATTTGGACAACGTTCTCAGACCTATGGAATGAATTCTGGGACTGTCCTGTGCAGGACCGTGAGATGGATTTGATGATCCTTATGGGCTCCTTCCAACTCAGGATATTCTATGATTCTAAAATTATTGCAAATGCAGTGATGTTTTGCCTCAGTGAAAACCACCAGTAAAGCCTGAAAAGCTTAAAAGTGGCACCTCACCTATTCTGGATCAAATGCACTTCACAAATTTTTTACCTGGTCGTTTTAATGGATGCCTCATTTTATGAGCTATGGAGAAACAGACAATCACTCAACATTCCCTATGCATCGCCCCATCCCATTCATGGTTCCATAGTCACTCTCATATTCCATCCCTCCTTCCAGAATGAAATACTCCTGCTGCCTTTCACCTTTTCTCATTATAATTACTCTTTTCTGGACCTTCCAGGAAGGTATACCTGAGTTGGTTCCATTAGCAGAAACTCTGTGTCTTGTATTGTGTGTGTTTAAAGGATGACCTATCTCCTGTGGGACTATGCCTTGTTTTCTAGGGCTGTCAAAGTTCTGTGAAAGTAAATTCTTAGCTGGCGTCATTCATCAAATGTGTTTCCCTTCAGTTTAGCAATTTAAGGTTGTTGATATTTGTGGCACTTAAAGAGCTGTCAGCTTTCATTCCCTCATTAAATAAATGTTTTTCTGTTTGTGCTTTATTCTTTGTGAATCTGAGTAATGCACAGCTAATAATGATAATATATTACTTTGATTCATACTAAGTAACATGAAAGAGTTTTGGTTTAGTTGTTTATTTGTTTGATGAGTTTTTGCTAACTGAAAGGGTTTAAACAAAAGAAATGTCTGCCAGAGCCAGGCTGCTGAAGCATGTTTGAGGTAGAATCATTCAGATATTGAATTATGATGATTTATCTTACTTGAGGCAACTAAAGGGTCCCTAACTGAAGAATACCATAATTTAAAAAGTCTTATTAGGGCAGGCATACCATCATGTCAGGTGTCAGGAAAAGCAGGAAGAAGGCTGCTCTAAGAAGAAATAAGTCAGGAGCCACGGATGTCCTGATTGAGGAGACACAGTTCTGCAGCATCTGGAAGGAGCAGAACTGGTGACAGCCAGGAGCTTTTTGGAGCAGTTGGGAGAAGCTGTGACAGCCCAGTCTCCACGTAAAAGCCCCAGAGAATGGGTGTCCTCTGGAGGAAAAAAAAGAGGGAGAATGAGTGTTTAGGGTAAGTGCCTGCAGCTGCAGTCAGTTGTGTTGCTGTTCTTTGTGAAGAAGCAGCTGGGGTCATAGTAGGGGTCACCCAGCACAGCCAGCTGGGTCCCCCCCGGTGCCACCACCTGTTCCTGGTGTCCCCACAGCTAAAGGGGGGCTCAGCACAAGCCCTCTCCAGGAGGCTCTGGCTGAGAGACAGTGCCTGGGGCACCTGCAGCTCCGGGAATACAATAAACCTTCTGCATCAACTCGTGGTTTGGTGTGTTATTTACCTTTCCCCTCTCCCTTTTATTTTGATTTGTTTTCTTATCTGAAAAGTTATCTTAGAAAGATTAACTTAGAGGCTACTTTGCTTTAATTGTGATAATGATCACAGGGAGAGCACTCGCCTTTTTGATGACAAAAATGCACCGAAAACAGTGCTCAGCACAAAATATACATGACCTAAGAGTGCATTCTAGCCAGGCTCAAGTGCCAATGAAATATTCCATAGTTAAGTATTTATAGGTACTGCTTTGGATGCTTTAAAAACAAAACTATAGGAATCAGGAGTAATTTGTACTTAATTAAAGTGTATAACCAAAACTGGTGAAAAAGTTGCTTAAGCTTTTTATAGTCTTGATCTACCTTAGAAGAAAAGAGACAACTTTCATGATTGTAAAAGGATGTCAAATGGCCTGTGCTCTCTGCATCTCAGTGTCACTTGATATCAATCCCTTCAAGATTTGAGCTTCTCAAGATTGGAATCAAACTTTGCAATTTCTTTTTAGGTGTTAATCAGTAGCTATAGCTGGACAGTTAGGATTAAACAACTGCACTGTTCACATTGTAACCTTGACTAATCTTTTGTTTTAAGGAAAAGAGAATACAATCCCAAGATGAATGGGCTGTCTGTACAATTGCCACATGGAGTGAAATCATCAGAACTGAACAGTTACTGGGGGAAAGGTAATTCCAGTGATGGGAGACCACAACCACCAACTCTTTGGCCACCTATTTAGCACAGACCTCAGACTCAAGTAGAAGGAAGAACTGCACATGTGGACTAGCAAGAAGTATGACTAGCAAACACTGATTTGAGTACTAATTATTGAAAAAGTTATGCAACAGGTAACCAGTGAATGCTGCTGCCTTTGTTTGTTAAAATTTTTAAATAGTGTAAAATTTTGATGACTGGAGAGGCAGCCTTTTGTGGCTAACCTGGCTCCCTACTTTGTGCAATCTAGAATAAAAAATAGAAATGTGTGAATTGGTGCTGCCCACCAGGTAACGAGCTGGTTACCTGGGAGAACAGCACTACCTGAATAACTGAATCATTTCTTTTTGAGGAGCTGATTGCTTTTAACATAGCCTTCAAAAGCTAAAAATCTTCTCTGCTCTTCCCAAGCCAGGCTCTTCTCTGCAGGCTATCCTGCATTTCTGTGGGAAATAAGAGCAGACCAGATCCAGCTCAAAACTCTCTCCTCATCAGGGCAGCCCTGCCTTGGAATGAGGCTTGTCTGTTCCAGCACATCTCTTTCAGGAGTTACAGTTGTAGAGATGCAGAATCCCAAAAGATAAGGGGTTAGTGTATATGTCTCAAACACCAGTGTCTCAATGGCTGTGGAGCCAACTAAGGATTGCTGGTAATAATGGACAAGGGCTGCTGGTAATAGCCAAAGATTGCTGGTAATAACACGCTGTAGGAAAGAACAAGGTGTGGCTGGAGAAGAGGGCCATGTGGACATAGGGCAGCACTTTTCTGTGACAAATATCCCTGTTCTAGATCCTGGAGAAAAGCACAACACTGTACAGCACAAGTGCAGGAATGAAGCCAAGAAGTGGGCATGGACTGTAGGGGAAAACAAGACCACCAAAGACCCCCAAAGTCCTCCGACCCATTTCAAGAAAGATCTGGAAGAACAGACTGTGCATGATAACTGATTTGTATAGAAAGTAAGAAACCTGCCTTCAGGACAGGGGAAACTTATCTCTACAAATTTGTCTTTTATTGAAAAATAAACACCCCTCTCAACTACAAATAGCACTTGCAGTACTCCTAACAGGATGGTTGGCTGCAGCAGAAAAACTGCATCTTACAGGCTAGGAAGGGTCAGCTACAGCTGTACTCCCTAAAAGAGCACGGGGTGGGTGTAAAAACTGTGAGAGACACTTGCTGCCCTTCGGGTGGCATGACTGCTGTCCTGCTTGGGCACAGTTGCAGAGACAAAGGAATGAATGCCTAAAGTGCTAAGCAAACTCCAAAATATTTTATTGTCACTCGGGGAGAGGATCTCAAACTAATTGTTCTGCTTTGCAGCTTCTTTTGGTTGGTTCGAAGTTGGTTCAAGCTAAAAAGAAAGGTTTGTCCTACAAAAATAGAAACAGATGTATTTTAGGAGCCATGAAATACATAAGCATATAAAACTGGTATTGGGGTTCCCCTTAGTAGAATTCACCTTTTCACTCTCTAAAAGTGAAGTTCTTTTTTCTGGTTTGGGGCATAATCCTGATGAAATCACTAATGCAGAGAGTATTTTGTAGCAAAAGTGTTTGGGCTACTGTGAAATTGGAATCACACTCCTCCCAGATCAATCCTTCTGATATTTTGAAAGGCCTCACAGATATAGTAGCCCCATAAAAAACACCAGAATAAATGTTATCACAAAATCCTGGAGAGTCTTGGCATGAACACAGATGAATTGAACCAAACCCTCTTGGGAAAGTCTTTTCTGCTTGATGTCCCAGAACTGATGTGATAATTGATAGAATAAGAAGCTGAGAGCATATATTACTGAAGGAAGAAAACATGCTCATGACTTCTCACCCAGAAGCTGTGTTGCCCCAAAATCATTCCTTCAAAAAAGTAATATGGGTGAGAAATTAATCAGTCCCTTAGCATGGCCTGTGAGCTCCTATGTAGCTGTTTTCCTAAGCAGAAAAAAAAGAGGCAGAAATATTTACATGTGAAGACCATTTAGGATTGACTTCTCCAGACACTGGTAAGAAATCAGTCAGCAAGCCCTCATCTTGCAATTTCCAGTTTGGTCTCTTTTGTAAATTTGTGGTTCAATGCATCTTCTTTAGGTTAAATACTCTTTCATTTAAAGGATATTAAATGTCAGACTGGCAAGGGATTTTAAGTAAGATATTGTCAAGGATGAGGTGATAAATCAGATTTTACAACTTGAGGCACAGAAGCCATGTTTGATCAATACAATCTCTTGCTTCTGTGGATAATGGTAATTCATGGTGTCAAGTGGACAGTGTTCATCAGAGCAAACCATCCTGGATCACTTCAACACTTAACAAAAGGAAGGGATTTTGGCAGCTGCAGCTGTGAGTCAGGACAAACACATCTCTCTTCCAGTTCTGCCACAGACAATAGACAGCATCATAATAATTCCAATCAGTAAAAATTCAGTAAAACACAAACAGCTATGCAGGCAGAATGATTTGGTGGACACCTGGTAGAATGCAGGACTAAGGGCACGACACACTCCTTCTATGAATGTATCTTTGGCACCCTGAGGCTTACCATACACCCATGTAAGTGTGACAAGAGCATCTGGTGTCTGCTAACAGAATGTTTTCTTAAGAGGAAAACCAAATAAATTATTCCTTCCCTAAGGTATTCAGTATATAACCACTTCTTTACCAAGCACCAGTTGCTTCTTGTGCTTTTGTCAGCCTTCCTACAAAGCCATCCCTTCTGAAGTACCTGACCATGGAGCCAGGGAGTGGTTGTCACCAACTCAGACATCTCTGTCTATGCAGATATGTTTTATTTGGATATTAAATAAGACAGAAAGTGAGGACAAGGAACTCGTACAGCTCTCTAGGGCAAGTAATATAGAAAAAAAGTGTAATCCAAATACCACTCTACAGGTAGACAAAATGTTTCTGTAGAGCCCAAAGCTTTTTCCTTCATAAGCATAGGATGGTGATTATTGCAACAATTTTTGTCCAAATAGGTAATTTCTGTCTCCTGTATCTTTTTCATCTATCCAGAAACAGCCAGACTACTGCTGTTGCTGGTGTGAGAATCACAGAAGTTGGAAGCACCCCACGAGGATCATCAAGTCCAATTTTTAAGTGGATGGCCCATACAGGGGTTGAACCCGCTACCCTGGTGCTGTTAGCACCGTGCTCTGACCAGCTGAGATAATCTCAGGAGAATGGGAGATGGCAGCTTCTGCTGGTGAGCAGTGACCCTTGTTATCAGCAGTGGCTGCTGTGGTCACTCCTACCGGGCTGGCATCTGTCATATCCCCTGTTCCCTTCCTCCTCATCTTCCCCATGGCAGAAGCTTGGCTTCCCTTGGTAGAACCATATTTGACTGACTGTACGTCCTTCCTTGCATTTAAGGGCACAAAGGAAAGTATTGGTCCTGACAGAAGAGAATAATAGGAAGAGTCATGAGCAGGATGGTTGCAAGAAAAGAAGAAGAGGAAGACAGGCTGCTGCTGTGGGGGAGTGAAGGTGCTGGGAAATTTCAGTAACTGGCACCTCATTTAGCTGTTGGGCAGATGGTGGTAGGTGAGGATAAGAGCAGTCCTGTCTAAAGAGAGAAGGACAAAGGAAGTGCAAATCTTCTGCTCTCCTGAGAGGATGGAGGTTGGGTCTGAGAGGGCTGAAGTTTCTTTAGCCATGCTGCAGAAAAAGGATAAGGCTCCAGGCATATGGGCTTGAGGTCAGATCCTGCCTTTTCAGTTTCCCAAACTGCAGTAGATCACACTGTACAAACTGCAAAAGCTGACTGCATAACAATGTAAATAGCACTTATAAATAGGAGTGCATTAAAGCCTCTCAAGCTCAGCTTTTCCATTTCTTCAACTCCATGAGCTGCTCCTTCTTATGGAGGAATTCCTGTGGGTAGCTCATCTAAGTACGGTGTTTATACAGTGAACTAAACCATTGGTTTAAATCACCTGGGTGCTATGTCATTTATTTTAGGATAGGTTTAAATCAGACTGAAGTTCTAGAAACCTAATTAACAAAAACCAGAACCTTCTCCATTGCAAATTTGCATTAAAAGGCATAATGAGCTAAAGGCAAGTTCAAAAACAGCATTTACATGCTCTCAGTGAAGCCTAGGCAGAAATTATGTTCCTAAAGTATGCATTGTTAAATTACCTCAAGCAATCTATAAAAACAGAGTTGATGATAAAATAAACAAAACATTTTTCTTAGCCACCAAGATCTCTAGATTTATGTTGCAAGCCTTGAAAAACTGGCCCTTGGAGGCACCACAAGTAGTTCTCTAGTCAGAACTTTGTAAAAAAACCCAAAATTAACAAAAACCCCCAAACCACACCATCTTACACATTATTGTCACAATGCTTTTCATCTAGAAACACATTTAAACAGGTCTTCCCAGGGCTTCCATTTTTCTAACCATGAAAGACATTTAGGGCTAAAGCAAAATGTTACCTCTCCCTAGAAAACCTGGTTCTACAATGTCACAACTACAACACTATTTCTATTACATTTCTAGCAATTCTGTTCCTAAAAACACTTTAGTAATGAACAGATCATAAAGTCAATGTTTAATCGTAGGGGATCATCACACTTAAAATTGAGCCATGCAGTTGGTTTTGGTGCCAAACTGAAATCCAGTATTTTTAAACTGACCAAATTTTATTAACTGGCTTTTGAGACTAGTGGGAGAAAGAATCAAAAACCTTACTGACCTCAGCATCTGCCAGTTAGAGTGAGACTCAGATTAAGCCACACACATTTAAGTGTCTCTCTGTAGTTGTCCAAGTGTGATTTAAGTGCTTAAGATCTCGTTATAGATAAAGAAGATCCCTTAGAATGATGAATGGAGCCTGTTAAGAAATGCAACTGGCCAAATATATATAGTTTAGAGAAAATGGAGTCGTTCTTTTAACCTTCTTGACTTTTTAAAGTAAGACTTCAAAATCAGCCATCTACCTAGGGTATCTTCTGCAAAAACCCCTTATGGTATCATGGTATCTGAAATATTTCCTCAGTCTTAAAAAATGTTATAGAGACCTGTGGAAGACCACACCTTTTAGAGCAGCAGCTGTAGGGAATATCCCAGGACACATCAAATGTTAAAAATTTCCATGTTTGCCATTTGAGACGGCATGTCAATAGCATAAAAGATCAGATACAATTAATATCTATGCTCCTAATCTTTTTCTGGACTCCTAAATTGTTATGCAAGGATTCAGTTAGGAGCTAGGATTCTCAGAAGCTGGAAGTGAGATGATATGCAGATGTACAAAATAGGATTTTTGAAAGAAAAATGTATATTTTCCAAATATTTTCCAAAGAACATGATATAAATATTGTAATTGCAGTAAAGCCTAGGAGCCTTCAACAGCATGAAGGTCACGTAGAGCAATGACAGACATAAATGAGAAATTTTGTCATGTGGAGTTTACCACCTCACATTGTATTAATTCAATAGGCTTCCCATACCTACAGTTTCCTGCAGTCATTTATGGGACTAAGGGTTCCATCTTCTCATATTCTGACTTAAAATTTATATCTTGAAAAAATTATTCTAACTTGGATATTTTAAAATATTTAAATGGAGATTTGGAACATGCAGGAGAAAGTTAGTTTGCTACAGGGATAAAATAAAAGGTGCATCATTTATTTAGCCTTGTTTGGACAGTTTCCCAATACAGTGAATAAAGGAATGTTTTGCTAAATTGGGAAAACAGAAAATCAAAGGATGAACTTTCTAATTACAAAAATCCAGAAGAATGCAAATCCTCCTCAGAATTGCTGCTTTAAAGAGATTTATTATTTCATTTATGAAAGACTTGAAGCTACCTCTTTCCCCTTGGGCACATTGAAAAGGTTTGTGACCTTTGAGTTAGATTTTTCATCTGCTGGCCAAGATTCAAGCTTATGCAAATAGTTTAGTCTTGATACCACTATCATCTAAAGTCTTTATAGTTGGAGATTTGCTTCTTTATGTAATAACTTATCTCTGATGTACTTTGCTATAAAGTGAAATTGCTAGCAGTGCTTTGCGGGTGGATAGGGGAAATATGTTTTAGTTTTTTAAAAACCTTTATGCATAATAAAGAGTGCTTTTGCATTTGGTTTTGTTTTAACTGCATACCCTCTGTTCTCTTATACTCACCAAAAGAAGCATTCATTTACCAATAGATAGTGTAACTGTGGTTATTTTGGACACAACAGAGCTGTAAAACAAAATATTTTTTCCCTGCCTAATGTATGTTATTTCCACAACTTTCAATTAAAGCAATCAATTTTTAAGGGGCTTCAGTCAAAGACAGTAATTAAGGCAAATGATTCTCCAGCACCTGGGAACAACCTTCTTTTGTGTTTGATATTATGTGTTATTGTTCTGTAAAAACGACAACATTTGTGTGTTTTGCTGCAACTTTGATCTGAAAGTGAGATGATTTCTCCAGTGGTGGCTCAATTCAAGGTGATATCACTTTATCTACCAACACCATACCAGGACTCTTCGTCCATACCGAGCTCACAGCAGTGAAGACCCTGATGAATGGGTATGGACACAGGTAAGAACCCCTCATATAAGAAGACCTGTCATTTTGTAAGATTACAGTTTTCTCTGAAGTTATGATATTGCTGATACATGTAAAATTTAACACAGGTTTTAACTATTTTGTTTGCCTCTCGTGCTGCCAGAGCTGAACCAATGAATGCAGAGTCCAGGGATTTCCCAGTGTAACATTGGATTCACATGTGGCTGTGGAGGCTCACACTGGGATGCCAAAGATGCTGCCCTCTGACATTGAACAGTGCAGGCAGAAAGGTCACAGAGGCTGCAAATCCTTGCACTGTGTGACTTAACTTTTTCCTCTACAGCATGGCTTCATGATACAAGATACTGACAGCTGAACTGCATCCATTACCAGATGCAGCATGGCTGCAGAAATCAAGCAGTTTGCCCAGGGTCACCACTGTGCTAGGAGACACTCATCCATACTTACCAATATCACCACTGACATCTGTGAGAATACATTCATTTCCACCTATTAATTGCATATTGACAGGAAGATGAAGGAATGAGAAGCAATCTTTTTATTTGAGATGAAGGGAAATTAACTAAGCACATATTTTAGGAGAAATTATATTATTTTATGCATAGTTTTAATGTATTTGAAATGTGAAAATAGATCAAGGACTACATTTTTTTGAAAGCACTGTTGAAAGAACAATAACAATGAAATCACTCCTTATAAATGAACTCACCTGTCAAACGGGCCAGATTATGAGCTCAATTACATTGATATGGATCTGTAATAGCTCCACAGAAAGCAATTAATCTTCTTGTTATTCTCACTATTTTAATTGCAAATAGAATCTGCTGTGACATGCCCAAGCATCTGAATTTGATGACCTTCAAGATCTTGCAAAACCTTGAATACATCAGTGCTACTCTAAGCTGCTTATCCACATTGGTATTAGTGACCCTAAGACAATTAGAAATAGCTACAAAATTCCGAGAACAAAGGTGAGGACATCAGAATAACAAGAGGTGCTTCTGTCCGTTCCCCCAAATTCATATAATGGTATGGGCTTATACAGTCAGATAAGAACCTTTAAGAGTTACTTATGGAAGATTTTCTTATGGAAGTCGCAGAAAGTTTCTGACCCAGGTCTTCCTGGCCAGTGCTCATTGAGGAAAGTCTATGAGGACCATGGGATGTACAGCTGACAAAACAAGGGAAGAACCTTAAACCTAAGAGCATCACAATTAATCATCCTGGTAAAGATTGTTTTACAAGGATGTTAAAAACAAGGAAGCTAGCTGAAAACCGCCAGAGGAAAATGGGAGTTGCCTAATGAGCTGTTGAGGCATCTATACAGGAATATCCAGATAACAGGAGGATATTGGAAAAATTTGAAATCTTGAAATGCCGTAAACATTGTGTATTATCATTTAAGAGACGTATTAGAGTGAGTCGTTGAACTGGAATTTTTAGGCAAAAAGAATTAACATCTGAGGGAAATTTAAGATGTATTTTTTTTCAACATATAAAAAGAGTTTATTTTTCCTCTCCTTCATGAAGAAGTGATAGCAATTTCTGAATAAATGTAAAAGGAGAAAAACAGATGTATGGGGTATGCTGCAGACTGCCTAGTAAGAGGGAAATACTGAAAGTTTTTAAACAATTACAAAAAAAAAAAGCTATGCATGGTGGCAATGATGAACCTGAATTACATATATTTTTTAAAAAATGATAGAACGGAAATATGTCATTAAAAATTTATTAAGATCAACCTTTTCTTTAGAAGATGAGAGAAGTTATTGAATAACCATTCTTGATTTAATTCTGACAGGCAGAGAAGAGCTGCTTAAGTATTTGGTATGAAAGGATGAGGAGACAGAGTCACTATCAGCTGAGTAAAAAACATCCTCACCCCACAGTTAGTGATTCATTGGTAGGGTATGAAGGTATTTCAGGTATATCTGTACATTTCCTGTATACCTATAAGTTGGTTCCTGATCAGTATTTCCTTTAATGACTTAGGTAAAGGAATACAAAATAGATTTATTGATTTTTAGTTTTTTTAATAATTTTTGCATGCACCTTCCAGGGTCTGCATCTCATGTCTGTTGATGTTTGCTATCTCACACAGATCATCTGACTACAGGTTTTCAGGAGCTCCAGAATCCCTGACCCACTGTTCCCAATACAGAAGACAATTTCCAAATTAAAAGATGTAATCTACAGATTTTCAAATAATTAATACATTCTTTATCCCTTTTAATATCCTTTTTCTTTTTTGTTATCTCCTTCAGTCAGGCAACATGCACTCTTTAGTTGATTACTTTATGTTAAATTTGTATGGAAATTTTGCTCCTAGCTGCACTGTAGTTCAGGTTCCACATCTTAAAATGGGAAAACTTGCAGTCTGTGTATAATCCTTAATAAAATACGGGAGGTGTGTTGTGCAGATCTCAGGCTGCAGAGATTGGTATGTTGCCTATGTGCCTCCCAGCAGTGTTATCAATATCTCAGATGCAGCAGTTGTCCTGAAATAGTCAACTTTCAGTGCTTTCTGACCTGCATAGCTTTATAGCTTTGTCCTAGAAAATGTGTTACTGGGTTTATCTTTGGTGTGACACCAACACACATTTTTACACATCCCAAGTGGCCTCCCATCTCAGGATAATCACCCACTTGAGACAGACCTATCATTTTGGCACACAGAAGGCTGACACAAGTTCTCAGCACACATGCGTGAGATAAAAGAATTAGAGACTTGAAAGTTATGCTCTGTTTGCAAATCATCATTTTGCTAAGCAGGTACTAAACATTCTCAAAATATTCAGTGTCAGGAGAAGCATCATGTCACAGTTGATATCTCCTAGCTGGCAGCTGCACACAAGGCATTTGTTCCCAACTAATTCCAGAAATGTTTTTCACTCTCTACCATTGCTTTAAACTTTCCATTTCACGCACTGATTAGCTCAGTAATATTATCAGTTTCCTTTATAATCTGTGAGGCACTGATGAATTCAAGCAGGGCCAGGAGGGAGGTCACAAGCAACCTACAAGGCAGCATTAAAATTCAAGATGATCTTGAGAAACTGGGGAAATAAGATGAAATTTAACAAGATGAAATTCAATAATGAGAAGTAAAAGGCACTGCACCCTGAAGAAGAAATCATATGAGTAACTACAAAATGAGGGATAGCTCACAAGGCAGCAATGTGCCACGTGAGACCTGGGAGTGATAGTACATTCTGAGGAGAAAGAAAGTCAACAGAGAGACGATAACTCAAAACTGGTGAATCTCATCGTGGGATTCATTAAGACCATGTGAGAGGTAAGATATGGGAAATAATGATTAAAGTTTACCTACCACTGTTCCATTGTAAAATCTTAAGTTTCGCTGTAGTCAAAGACAGACATAGCCCAGAAAGTTTGGAGGAGAAACAGGAAGAGAAAAAAGTTTATAAGACATGAATTATAGGAAAGGTTGAAAATATTTGACTCCTTTTGTCTACAGAAGGGAAGACAGAGACTGAGACAGGTTGGCTATCTTTAATATGTTAAACTGTATTATAAAAAAGGTGATGACTAATTGCTTTCTACATCCACAGGGGATAAGGGAAAAACAAATTAGTTTAACCTGGAAAAGTGTAATAAGAAACACGTTCAGATTACCAGGGAGTAAAGCACTGGAACAGATTACCCAAGGAAGCGGTAAAATCTACCCCACTGGATATTTTTAAGAAAATGTTTTCAGAAAAGCATCTGACAGAAATGGTTAAGATATACCCATCTTATCTCATATCTAGGGGACAGAGTAATACATGCTCTCTTGAGATCCTGTCAAGGTTTATGTTTCTGCGGTTTTTATATATTTGAAAATAGAAGCAGTGGTATTTGAAAATAACTAAAAAAGTCATAGGGGTGGTAAGGGTGAGGAAAACATTGAAACTTGAAGAAGAAATCTGAACTCACTAGTCCACTGAAGATGAATATTTTAAAATACTCACAGCATGTATTTTTAAAATGCTTCAAGGATACTGAAAGAATATGGGTACCCTTGTTTTATACCATAACTAGAAACTCTGAGGGGAAATAAACACTGATTTTGTTTTGGTTTTGTTTTAAATAGAGCATTTCTAGGTCTTTGAGAGCACATTTGTCTTCCTGGGTGTGTTTCAGCTCACTAATTTTAGCCTGCAGCAACTTCAATATTTATAGCTGAGTTTATTACCACAGCTCCATTTTATAGTCCATAAAAGGAAATATGCAAAATAATGCATGATTAATCTGATCAATTTAGAAACCTGCTTTAGGATGAGATTAAGTGCGCTGTGCACGCTATGTGTGTAAATGTCTGTTTTCCTCCAGAGGCTGTAAAGAAAACTCTGGGCTTAAATCTACCTACCACCTCTAGCTGGTACCCACCATCTCACCTGCCATTCTCCTTCAGAAATAGACAGAAAGCTGACCATGGAACAGACTTTCATCACTGATCTGTCAGAATTCCAGACTTATTCTGAATGAGAAAATTCCCTGTCCTTTATTTTAGCCTTTGATATGAGAAAAGGTGACCCAAAGACTGGACTAATATCTGTAGTTTAAAGAACCCATAACTTCCTTGTTTGTTACAAGTCTCTCTCCCCGAGTTGCCATACACAGAAAATAACAATAATGATGCTTCTCAGATGTGTCAAACACCTGAACAGATTATCATCCAGCTAAAAATTTGATGTTTTCTGATAAAAATCACTTTTCGCACTAGGAGACCAAGAAAATGCTGCTGCCTGCACAGGCAGATGAATTGATATTTGTGCCTGTCATGCAAACTAATTTTGTTTCACTTGTTGTTTCATCTGTGCAACTTTCTTGCACCCATTTCAGTTTCCAGACAGCTACAGCTTCATTGCCATTTCCTTTCTACAGTTCATCCTTATAACCTGAAATTTGCCTTAAATAAAAAATGCCATTTTCCTAGTACTGTTGTTGATAAATTCCCAGTCTCAATTCCTATTCACCAGGAGGACCAGGTTATTCATCTGTATGTTGTTACATGAAGACAACGTTGCTTTTCTTTTGTGTATTCTCAATATTAGCAGAAGAAGATGAAGAACTTAAATGAGAACAAACCTTAAAAGTTTTCACTTCTAGCTGATGAAACAAATCCACAACCTCTTTCTATAGGCAACTTTCTTAAATGCTCTGAACATAGAGGTAGGGAAAAAAAAGGAGAATGTAATTGAGTCCAGTATTTCTACCTATGTCAGCATGTAGAAATTAACTTCTACTCACGAGGAAAAGGGATGATGGTTCTTCCCTCTTCTCCCTCCTTCTGCTCTAACTAAAGCTGTGGGAGTACCAGCTTTATGGAAAAGAGGTTTGGATTAGAACAGAAAAGACAAAGCAAGCTTTTATTTCCAATACAGAAATACTGAATTATATTCAGCCACTTACAATTTTGTCTGGTTTATATTTGGAAATGTAGAAATGAGACATGGGGTTGAAAGACCCATAGGGTGTCAAAACCTGAGTACCCTGAAATAGGTACATGCAGGCTGCTGTGAGCTTACCTGAAAGAACAGGACACAGGCATGTGCATATATGCTTCACACATAACTGCATTTTGGGAATCTGTGTGGAAAGCAGCATTCTCAAAAGTTCAGTCTGGTCTCCATAAATGTCCCATTTCCAAGAGAAAAAGAGACTGGTTTTCTGGCAGGAGATGTGTGAAGCTCCTGCTCATAGACCTCTACTATTCTGCATATTCAAAGAGGAGAAAATCAGTCTGTCAGGTTTGATTATGTGATTTTTGGCACTTGCCCATAAAAAAATAATCTTTATAACAACATTATTAGTTACATTCTGTTACTCAGTCTTGGCACCAGTCAGCTGTCAGAATATTGTATAAGGAGACTGAAATGACATTGAAAACTGAACAGTGGGAAGGGGATGAGCTGTAACAAAGTGAAATGCAAGGTTATGCATTGAGGCTTACAGAAAAAGCTGATTCCAGCTATGTGTTTGTAAGCTGGAAATAACAGAGTGGGGGAAAGTAATCAGTGGATCAGCTGGAAACACGTTGTCTATGGGCCACCAGCAAGGTGCATCCTTAAATAAGACAAATGTGATCCTGAGACAACTCAGATGAGATAATTCCAGCCTTCCTAGAGAGCATTCAATGAAAATGTAGTGCACAATTCTGGAGGAAAAATTAAGGATTATTTAAATTGAAAATATTATATTAGCACAGGAGCTATTATGTATAATCTGAACTCAATTACATTTAAATAGGAAATTAGAAGAAATATTATTACTATTTTTGATGAGTTTCTCAATATTAGTAAAAGGGCTGGCAGAGTCATTATCTTTATGATGGGGAAGATTAAGGTTTGTCAGTGATGTGATATTATGATATGGATGATAATTTTTTTTCTCT
Source organism: Dicrurus megarhynchus (assembly GCA_013399195.1). Lineage (NCBI taxonomy): Eukaryota > Metazoa > Chordata > Aves > Passeriformes > Dicruridae > Dicrurus > Dicrurus megarhynchus. Next base: position 148,019 of record VXAD01006703.1, on the reverse strand, counting down.
TATGCTGAAGAAGTTTTTCATATTGGAGGTGACATGGTACAGGTGATGTCACAGAGCACTTCTGGATTCCCCTTGCTGTCACAGAAATCTTCAATTAAAATTTCTGACTATTAATGAGCAGAGAATCCACACAAAATAATGTCTTCTACTAGGCATTGTTCTGAAAATCCTTTCTCTTTCCTCTATTTTAAAAAGCCAAATCTTACCTTGTCTTCAAATATCAGCTCTATCCTCATGACTCCTTTCATGGAGCTGTTCAGTCAGAATCCATATTCCTTTGTCTACAGGCTACTGGGTTTTTTAAATGCATATGAAATCTATAAAGAAAGTAATTAGTAAAGATTTTCAAGAAGGGAATATGATTTTGACATGGAGATATCCCATGTGCTAGTTAGCCTAAGTTCCAACAAATGTAACTGAGAACTTTTTAAGTGCTTTTTTTCTTCAATGTGATCCTTGGAATAGCAGTAAGGGAGAGTAAGATTAGCAAAGCTTTCTCATTTATTATGTTCATTCACTGCTGTCATGTAATTATATCTAAGTTAATCTTTTAGTTATTTATAAGTCAAGTGGTGAAGAAACACAAAAGCACTAGCATATTATCCTTGTAAGAATGTTTCTTTTTGAGAGGGAAAGAAAATGGATATTTTATTCCCTCTTAACCTCATTTTTGAACAGTTATTGACATTTTAATGAATATGAAGAAACTTTAAAAAATTGTTCTTGATATTAACTTCAATATTTGTGTCTCTAGCATGACAAAATATTTCACACATATTTCAAGAGAAACAATTTTAATGGCTAAAAATGCCACCTGGAATAAGTATTACAGAGACCTGTGTTTGTGAGTCTGCACTTGAAGTGTTTATAAACTTATTTACATGTAAAACAATCCCTTCTTTTAGCAGCAGTATTGGCTTGTGCAGGAAGATGCATTGAAATTATTTCAAATATAGTAGCTGTTTTTCCACAGTTTGTAACATTAAGAAAGCCTGTTCTTCTTCCCAGTGTTAGTGAAATTATGGTGCTTCTCACTTCAGCTGAACTCATGAATAAATTTTATGTTCACACGTTTAGTCCCACTACATGGTACCTTTCTAATAACACTATTTTATTATGTTCAAAAGCCTGCTGAAAGTGTTTTTCATCTGATTCAACTTATTAATCATAGATCAAATTCTGCACTTTCTTCAAAGCCTTCAGTATTTGCTTAAACACAAATTCAGCCATTCTCATACATCATGAAAAAAAAATCCAATTTTTAAAAAATATTTGCTTTGTTCATCCTCTAGAGATGAATAATTTATCTTTCCAAGTATTGTCAAGTATTGTTCATTACAGTGTGCTCAGCTGTTTAGGCATCTGTCCTGCCCCTGAAGGTGTGTATCAACAATCTCAATTTTTGAGATGTACCCTTAACAGCTGAGAAATTTCCAGGTTGGTTATTTATGTTTTCCATTGCTGAGATGTACAGTGCTGTGGCTAATATGAGAAGGAACTGCCTTCAGTAACATCAGAAGTCCCTCCCAGTTATGTTCCCTCGGCAATATGCAAAAATGTGGAATTAAGGTCTTATAAATCTTGGGTTATGTCCCTATTCATTTACTAAATTTAGAAAAAACATTAATTAGAAAAAACTTACCAAAATAGTCTACTGTACATATTTATGTTAATATTGTGGCCCTTTTTGTTTTACACTAAAATTGGAGTGTCTGGAAGTCTCAATATTTTAACATGAAACACACATATTCAATTCTTTCTTCTATTTCATTTTCTAAAGTAATTCTTTTATTTAAAACAAAAAAATCAAACTTTCTAACAGTTAGAAAGACATTTTCCCCTGACTTTTGTTTCATCAGTGTTTTTTAAATTTTATTCTCTTTTAGAAGAAGGTCCATTTTGAAGCCTATCTTTAGGTTATCTTTTAAATGAAATTTCTGTTTTCTCCTGAGCATGGACAGTTGCTCATGGAACATGCCCATGAGGTCAGAAATTGGTGGTTTTTTCTATTTCATAGGCAGGATATTGGTGCATTCTGAAATTATCATCACTTCAATGCAGGCTGGTGGGTACTTATGAAGGATACAGTCAGAGATCTTAGGAGTAGGAATTGGGAGATGGGTGAGTAGATCAGTTAACCTGCTATTTTTAAAACTAACTCTAAGTATCTACTTACATAAATCTCATATCTATGAGATTTTCAGTTTATGGTTTAGCTGTCATGCATCATCCAGCCCAAACATGCCATTCTATGATACTGTGGATTAAGAAAAAGGCAGCTGCTGCATCCAGCTCTGGGTTCCCAACATAAGGACATGGACCTGTTGGAGCGAGTGCAGATGAGGGACATGAAGATGCTCAGAGGGCTGGAGTGCCTCTCCTGTGGAGACAGGCTGAGAGAGGTGGGGTTGTTCAGCCTGGAGAACAGAAGGCCTTAGAGCACCTTCTGGTACCTAAAGGGGCTACAAGAGAGCTGGAGAGGGACTTTTTACAAGGGCGTGTGGTGATAGAACAAGGGTGCATGGCATTAAACTGAAACAAATTAGGTTTAGATCACTTATAAAGAAGAAATTCTTTACTCTGAGGCTGGTGAGACATTGGAACAGATTGCTCAAAGGAGCTGTGAGTGCCCCATTCCTGGAAGTGTTAAAGGCCAGGCTGAATGGAGCTCTGAGCAACCTGGTCCGGTGAAAGGCCTCCCTGAGGCAGCGGGGTTGCAATGAGATGATCTTCAATGTTCCTTGAAACCCAAACCATTCTGTGATTCTATGACCCTTTTATATTATTATATATTAGCTGGGCACCTATAGCCCAGCAAAGAAGGCTACATATTACACAGGTTTTAGTTAACACCAAACCAGAGCTGCCTCAGAGAAGGAGGGAATGAGAAGATGTGCACCTGACCTATTTCTATAGGCATATTTAATTGATCAGTCACCTGGTCTTCCAAGAAAGGACTCCGACCATGGTGTTTTTTAGTGTTAACTGGATATTTCAGAAAAAAATATAATCTTCAGTATATATGGCATTTAGAGGGCACTATTTTTACTCTTATGCTATTTGTACATGCAGGGTTCTCAGGAATTCTCTCTCTTTTTCTTCTGCATTGTCCAATTAAGCAGACAGCAAGAAATGGGTGAATAGCACCGTTAACAGTAAAACCAAAAACCAAAAACAAAACCCAAAAACTATTCTGTTTAGAATAAAACCAAAAGCATTTGCAAAACAAGAACCTCTTTTGTAAGCGACCAGTTTGTTTCTGAACGCAGAGTGCTGAGACCTCACAGGTAGCAGTGGAGCTGCTCCAGGCCTCTTGCAAACACTTCTATGGTTCTTTTACGTTACTTTTCTTCCTCTTCATCTTTTCTTCTGTGTGTGCATGTGATGACTGATTCCCAGTTCAACAACAACTCCTCTGTTGCTCAGGAGATGCAAATATAAGCACAGTGGATACAGCGACCCTGCATGCAACAGAGAAAAATGCCTTCAATAATTAATGAGAGAATGGGATGTGGAACCACTAAATCCAGTCTGAAGTTGATTACAGACCTGTCAGTCATCTGCAGGGCAATGTAATGAAACAGAGCAACTCAGCAGTCAGGATATGCATGAAAGTCATTTCCTATCCCTTCTGCACATTTTTTTTTTATGGACTATAAAACTGACAATTGGATTATTGAAAGGAAAAACTGATGAAATATGTCTGTTTTGAATGGGAACGTGTCTCAGTAATATAGCCCACACACACTCTGCCCTATTTTTATCCAGAATTCAGGAAATAAGTTATTCAAATGTATTTAAATAAGCTTTCTACCCCACCAATATAGTTTCATACTGCCTCAGCTGTTGTGTCATGAACATAATCTACCCTAGATTAAATTTATATGTAATTATTTTGTTCCTCATATATCCTTCCATCCAAGATATGTCCTTAAGATGGCTGTGTTGTGATTTTGAAACTTACACCATTTTTTACCTGTAGCAGAATTCAGATCAGTTCCTCAAGGTCATATTTAAAGGTCATTTTAAATAAGAAGTAAGCCTAGTATCAGACAAATTTTTGTTTAGAATAAAAAAAGTACTCAGTTCTAAGTTTTTTGTGATTGTTTCTTTTTCTTTTTCTTCTAGATGATCTGATGGAAGCTTCAAATTCCTTATGAATTCTTACTGAATTTATTGAATGTAATGTGTTTTGAAAGCAGATGGCTCCAGAAGTGCCAGGTTGCACAGCTCTCTATCTTCCCAGAGCAAGTGTCCAGTTATATCCTAATAACATACCAGAATAGGTGTGTTTTCAATTGTCATCACCATATAAAGTCTTCTGAAGAACGTAGTATTTCTGAGGGTTTTGTCTATTTCTGCTAATATTTTTTTTAATGGAAGGAAAATTTACTGAGGCTCAATCTTACACTTTTCAAATATGGCGGGCAAAATTCTGATTCAGTTTAAGCCCATTGCAATCCTGTCACTGATTTTAACAAGTACAAGACTAGTCAGAATAAAGATTACCTACTGAGAGGAACAATGTCTACTTCAATGACTGCAGCTCCCTCTTTGAGGGGACAGTATCATCCTCTCTGCTCTGTGAAATCATTCTTCTAAATTGACCTCTCACAGGCATGGGGCCACAGCTCTGCACAGATCAGCATTTGGTGTGTCCCCAGCTATGAGCTTCAGATATGAGACCTGTTGGAGAGGACAATCTCCTCAGTGAAGCACCTTGGTACTGCTCCATGATTTAAGCTAAGGGTTAAGGGATATCCTTGACAAACGACTCAAGCATTTGTCCTGGGTCCTGTATACAGGGAATGCACACTGGAAACTTGAGAGCATTAGGACTGGAATTGCTCTCTGAGACTTAGGATAAGGAAAACATGGAACTGGTATCCAGCAGCCTTCATTTGCTTTGGACCAACTCTAGTGGGCATGCTCAGGATTTTGCGTTCCTTAGAGGCCCCTGTTGTGCTTCGAAAAGAGTCCACTAGTGTGGGGTTTGTCCCTCAGCCTAATAAGGCAGAAGCTGGAGGGAAAGTCTTTGGAAAGGGAGGTGGGAAAAGCAAGTGGGAGAGAGCCAAAGCAATGTGTTGGAGTCACTGACTGTGGCAGCTTGGGAAATCCAGGGCTAACTGATGTTGCTGTATGGAAATAAGTACAGCTCGTGGCTTATGAAACGGATAATGTGTCAGCTGGAAACAAGAGGGAGAGTGGAAGTAAGAGTCTGGGGACAGGAAGGAGACCATGGAGTAAGTCTGAAAAAAAAAACTTCAGGGAGAAAAATGATCAGGAATGCATGTCTAAGCTTGATGGATATTTTATGAAGTAGAAGAAACAAAATGCTTGTTCAAATTGCTTGTACATACAGGTAAATAACATGAGCTGAGTATGCAGATCTGTGAAACCACCTGTAAAAGCCAGATCAGAAAACGCTGGCAATTTTTCAAATGTGTGGAGGCATGGTAGGAAAAAGCACCATAAATTTAGACCCTGAATTAGATATTCCAAAAGCTACAAAATTTGGAAACAGTAGCCCTTTATGCCTCAAACAACTACTAATTTTCTGATGCTGCTGCTTTCACAAAAGAAACACACATCAGTGTATTGATGGCTACTGGGGAGCCAAAAGGTGTTAAGAGCCAGAGTTATGACCCTATTTCTTCCTATCCTATAGTCCGTATGTTTTACTCCTAGGTAAGCACATATCTCTTTTTTTGCTGGGTGTTAGGAATGCAGGCAATGTCTGATTAGGGTCTTTTATGCAGAGAAATTGCTGTAAAGTGAAATAGATAAAACATTGACCAAACCCCAGTCCAATTATTTCCCTGTTCCAACCCATTCTGCAGCATCTTTTACAGATATACTTCAGGAAAGAAATTATCTCAGAAATACCAGTAGGGGAATTTTCTGAGATTTCTCCCTCTGCACTAAAAATCCCAAATCCTACAAAAGATAGCACTTCCCAGAGCACCTTGCAAAAATTGTCAAGATAACTACTTTTTATTTCTAATTGCTAATATAGAAACTTTATCTTGCTAAAAGTCAATTGAAAAACACTTCAAAAATATATGAAAAAGTACCTTTTGTGGCAGCATTGTAACCAGTATTTTTAAAAAATACGACTTTATGAGCAACTTTTGAAGCAGTGGTAGTTTTTATGCTTTGTGGACTGGAAGAATGTTCAAATCTTGAAAATATGACCAAAAAAATCTTGAATTACTTCACTAAAAATGAATAATATTGGAAAAACAGACCCAAGTAGAAATGTTTTTGGAGCACAGCTCTGTTTTATGAAATTTATGTGTCTATAAATTGAAAAATACTGCCTTTGCTTGAATCTAGTCAGTAATTTTCTAGTAATGCATCCTGGTAAGGCTCCTACCCAGCTTTTAGGGTGTCATGTCATCTTCTGCAGCTCTGGCTATATTTCTGTGGACTTCAGTAAAAACTTCTGATATTTTCTTTATTTTTGTAGAAGCTTAAGGAAGGAGTGTATATTATGGTGCTTTTGTAAATGTTTCAGGGAAGCATTCCTGCTTCAGAGCGTGACTGGGAGGTGGCAGGAGGGATCTGTGTCACCATTCCATGTAAGAAGCAGGAATCATGCCCAGGTGGAGGTGATATTACTGCTGCAGGATATTTAGTAGAAACACCTTGTGATGTGAGCCGCATATTCCCACAGCCTCTGGTGAGAATTAACTTTGATGTTTACAGCATGACCTGTTTTTCCCAGGCTTTTTAGTGTATCAAGGAGCTTGTCAGCCTCACCAGCTGACTCTGCCATAACCAGCTGTCCCTTCTCCTCGAGCTCTTATACAATGCAGTGATGCTAACACAGGGTGAGGCAGAGTAAGCACAGAGAAATGCAGAACATGTTAAAAATGAATAATTTTGGCACACATAAAAATAGAGCGTTGAAAGAGCTGTGACAAAGCCGTGTTCTGAGTTCTTTTCAAATATCTCTCTAGGAAATTTCTCATACATTCATATAATATTATTAATCATTATACAACACAATAAACTTCCATTTTAATATTTCAGAATTTTATAAAAGTTGTGTTCATGCATTATGTACAAAAGCATGACATCCTTTTTTTTCCCTTTTCCTTTTTTTTTTTTTCTTCTTTTTCTTTCTTATACTTAATTGTAATAAGACCCATGAAAGAAGTTCAGAATGAAAAGCCAGATAGGTAAAATGTTCAACTGTGTGGTGATTTAGGACATACATTCTAAAATAAAATTAAATTTATTTAAAAGTTTGGGCTGCCTACTTACAATTTCTGGTTTAATGGATGTATCAGGCTCTGAGGGATCTGATTGCAAAGCCCAAAGAGCCAGTGTGAGTGTTTTGTGAAGTCTAGGGGAGTCCTGGTGCCTTCCCAGCTCCAAGCACACTCCCAAGGTGTTAGAGGCATTTGCAATTTCTCAAGAAGCCACCTTTGCTCAGGGTTTATGAGCTAGAATGTTCCTTTTCCCTTTACAAGTGAGGTACAAAAATTATACCCCAAAAAACTCAGAGAATCACAGAATAGTGTGGGTTGGAAGGGACCTGTCAGATCTTTTAGTTCAACACACCACCGTGTGCACGGATGCCACACACTTGATCAATTTGCTCAAAGCCTCATCCAAACTGGCCTTGAACACTTCCAGAGATGGACATCCACAAGCTCTCTAGGCAGCCTGTTCCAGTGCTTCACCGCCTTCACAGTAAAGAGTTCCTTCCTGATACCTAATCTAAACCTACCCTCTTTCAGTCTAAAGCCATTTCCCCCTTGTGCTGTCACCACAAGCCCTTGTCCACCGTCCCTCTCCAGCTCTTGTTGCCCCTTTAGGTACCAGAAGGTGCTGTAAGGTCTCCACAAAGCCATTTCTTCTCCAGGCTGAACTATTCCAATTCTCTCAGCCTGTCTCCATAGGAGAGGTGCTCCAGCCCTCTGGGCATCTTCATGTCCTTCCTCTGGACTCAGTCCAGAAGATCCATGTCCTTCTACGGTGAGGGTTCCAGAGCTGGACACAGCACTCCAGGTAGGGTCACAAGAACAGAGTACAGGGGAAGAATCCGCTCCCTCGACCTGCTGGCCACCCGTGTGTGCAGCCCAGGATACAGTTGGCTTTCTGGGTCACAAACAGACATTGCCGGGTCATGCTGAGCTTCTCATCAACAAACATCCCTAAATCTCCCTCTCAATCCATTCTCCCCACCTGTATTTGTACTTTGGATTGCCCTGACTCGCATTCTTCCTGCTCTCCTTTCCAGTGATAATTCTCTGCAAGGACAGCCAAACACCTTGAGAAAATCATTTAGGGGTCAGAAATCCGTGCATGTTTTGTAGGGCTTGAAGGGATGCTTAGCTATGAAGGTCAGAGAGTGGTGAACACTTCAAAGTAAACTGCAGGGAGTTCCTGGCTGTATTTTGTTCTTTTCTTCTGTGTCTCTGCAGAAAAATATCATGTTGCCAAAGGCTAACAATGAAAGGATGGGCACTTTTATATTGCTGTAGTTGAAACAGCACTGGCTGTATCATGATGGATCACATATACTTTTTGGAGTCAGTTCTTCAGATGCAACAGCTTAATTAAATTTTAAGCATTATTGATTTAGTTTACAAAGGCTCCCATTGAATCTTGAGCTGCTGCACTGTGCAGCAGCAAAAAGAAAAGAATATGAAAAGGAGAAAATAAATGGTTATTAAAAATGAAAGCATTTGGCTGGAAGATGCAGTATGCAGAGCTTAATTACTGCAAGATCTGTAATGCTCTTTCTTCTACAGAATAGAAATCTAAAACAACTCAGAGAGAATTTCAGGGCAGGTTCTCACATTGTGCAAATGAGGGTAGCAGTGTCTATGTCCTCAGTGGTACTAACTCGCCGTGGAGGGCAGGAACTGCCTTGATCTGTGCAAAGGTCTTTGATCAATAGATGGCAAACCAGCTCTTAGTTGGTTGTATGTATGATGAGGTTGACAGAGAAAGCCTTTCTTTTATTTTTTTTCCTTCACAGTTCAGTGCTGTTTGTCCATCACAAGGCTTTATCTAGACTGTATATCAGCTTTAGTGTTGGTTTAAGACAAAGAAGGAACCTTACAAGAATAGCAAGATTAAGTTGAATAATCTGGGCTCAATCTGAAAAAGACAAGACTGACAAATACAGTTATCAGTCTTCCAGTACATGCAATTTGTACTAAAAAACTCAGTGATTCATTATTTTCCACAGTCCTTGGTATAGAATAAGCAGTTTTATGAAAAATGTGCCAATTTAAGATGAATGTTATACGATAACACTCCCAATATGTATGAAATACTGGAAAAGGCTTGAGGAGCTGCTTTACTGAAGGTTTTCAAGGACGGTTGAGATACAGGGTGCTACATATATTTTGGTGCTGCTTCAGTGCAGGTTGTAAGAGGAATCCTTAAAGCCCAGCTCTGTGATTCTAGATTTATTGTTAGCTATTCAGGACAGGCTTTGTCTTCCAGTATGTTTGTGTGCCTACAGATAGAAGATGCATTGTCTGGGTAGTTTCAGCTTGCAAAAGGAGTTTTTTTCCCTGCTTTTCTTTTATTTTTCTGTTAAGAAACTTCCTGTACTTGATATTTGCCTTGCTAACGACTGTAAAAATTGCCTGAAGATTTGGCATGAAGCTTGGTTTTATTTATATATATATATGTATATACACACACACATGATTTACACAACTAAATAACTGCAGAAAAATCCCTGCAGCAATGGGAGCGCTATTGTATCAAAACATTGGCTATTTTTAATAGTATATTATCACTACATCAGTTGTTCCTTTATTACCCAAACAGAGGCTGCAGCACTCATTTGGATTTTGTATTAAAATACTCTATGTTAGTGACTGTGGTCTTTTCTCTGCTCCTCTCCCCATAGGCACTCTCTTCTGCCAGATACATGATCTGAGAAAGACAGCATTGAAAGAAAATAAAAATCTTTCAGGACTGCTTTCAATTGCCACTTTAGAAAAAGCAAGAACACTTCTTAGAATATTATTATTAATATTAATGGCAATATTTTAAACTGAAATATTTTGTGGGAGAAAGAAACATTTTCCAAGGCAGTTTTTCTTTTAGCAGCATAAAAACTTTTTGAAAAATATGTTAATGGAGAAAAGTCTGCATTACCAGAGCTGTGACAGTACATAATGATGCATTCATTTAAAAATATAGAACCCTATTGATGTATAGGTACTCTCAGTGGCAATGGGGAGATGTTCACAGCAAGAATAGCTATATGTTTATGCAGGGAAGGACATAACCTCCCTGAGGAAAGGAAATTCAGCCTATGTCTGTGCTGCCAGGGAGCTGCAGGCTTGAGCTCACACTCCCATACAAATCCTTAATTGCCTGTATCACTGGCAAGCAGCAGCTTTGCCCAAAGTGGAGACAGGCTCACACCTGCTGCACAGGTAGCACGGGTCAGATTGCTCTTACAGAGTGGAAAATATCCTTACATATAGAGATGGGTTTTAGACACAATCTGACTGGAGGTAACCCACAGCTTGTGCCTTCAGGCCTAAATGGGAGGTGGAAAGGTTATTATAGGTAAAATGGAAATGTATATCCAGCGTGCATTTGGGATTCCTCTGCATTAACCTATACCCCCTGCAAATTTAACACCCCTTCTTCACACGCCGTAGCAGCAGCTGTCATTTCCCACACACTTTCTCCATTAGCTTTCCCTAAGTACATGGCTGGCAGCCCACCCTATGCCTCACTTGGCCTAGGTGCTTTCTGAGCACTGTATTTTCTCTAGATTCACCAGTAGTGAATCTATCTTTGCTTCACCCAGGCTGTGTACATGTGCGTTCAAACCTGGTCCACACTCCAAGCCACAGGCTGACAGGGCTTAGTGACAGCGTCTGTACTATGAAGCAGATGTCTCATTTTGAAAACAGATTTCAGTCTTGCAGCTCCCCCACCTTGACCCTTCTTTGGAAGGAAACCCATCCTCAGCTTCAGGGAACTGTGTGAATGCTGATCTTGGGAATGAGGCCATAGAGAGCATCCGAGAGATGAGAAGCAGCTTTGCTGTTCACGAAATCCCCATGCTGGTGCAGCCGCGAGTGACAGCTACTTCCCCAAACAGCTGTGCCAACGTCCCTTTCATCCGGCTCACACGTCCTTTGAGCACTTGTGCCTGGCTCTAACGAGCAGCCAGGGCTGTGCAGGCTGGTGCCAGGCTGGGCTGGTTTTGTGAGGGCGGAATGTCCTCCTGGAGATGAATGGGACCCCCGGACTGCGCAGTTTTTTGCAGAAGAAAGTGCCACAATCACATTCCCTTCATCCTCCCCTTCCCCTTCATTTGAAGTTTTAATTAGAGCTTAGAAGCTAGGCCTTTTTAAATCAAGCCAATTGCTCGCTTCTCTTCCTAAGGAAGGAAACTCCTTTGCTTTTTACTTGTTCCAATGCCGCCCCTTCCCAGCTCCTGCCACCGGACGCTTGCTGGTTGCAGTCCCATTTGGTGACCATCACACAGTCTTACACTGCCAACACAAAAACCCATGTTGCTGCCAGTCTGTGGGAAGGACAGAAAGAGCTTCCTCCTCACCATGGTTTCTTCCTTCACCTTGTTGGGTGCAGAGAAACACTTTGCCTCAGAGAATGTCACCATGTAGATGGGGGGCAGAGAGACAATTTGGGCATCCCTTAGGTTGCTACGATTAATTTTCAGAGACAGAAATATTTTCACATCTAATCATTATGCATCTGCTATCCCAAACTCCCCTGAGCTATGCCACCCCAGCACAGGTGCAGGCAGTGCCACTGCTGTTTTGCAGAACCGCCTCACAAATCTCAAGAAAAGTAGCAAAATGGATGATTTAACTCCTTTCACCCATACTCTTGAGGGCAAGGAGGATTGCTCCTGCCTGACAAAGCATCCACCCTGTGACCAGGGGGCTGACACCCAGCTCAAACAAATCAGAGGCGTTGAAAGGACCGTGTAATCTTTACTTCCCAAACTCAGCTTTTCTTTTAGCCTAAGCCAAAAAGCTGACTGCAGGGATTGCCTCTTCCTTCTGGATCTGTGCAATCAGGGAAGCTTGGCCGGAGCCTGGATCAAGTAAATTGGTTTTTATTGTTTAGATGCCTTTCTCAGATACATTTCCAAGCCTTGAAATACATCTGTCTCATCTTATCTGCATCAAGAATTAGACTGAGACTTTCCTGCCCCATTTGATTGTACAATAGATTGAGAATTCTCGTCAGAGAGAATGGGGGGTGGGTGGGTGGCATTCTGAATGCCCACTCAGACACCAGAAGAATAACATTAATAGCCACTAGAGCAAAAAATGCAGGAATATATTTAAATTAATTTCATGTATGTTCAACACAAAGTTTGTTTGAAAGAGGAGAGCTACATAGAGATGATTATTCAGAAGACAAATTCAATTGAAAACAAAATATTTAATAGATCACTGTTGATTTTAATTAAGTTTTGTGTCAAAAATTCCAAAACAAAGTGTTAAAATTTTCTTTCATTTTATAAAATATATCTGAAATATCTCTTTTTTAATGAGATAAAATGCATTTATAATTTTAGTTTTCTTTTAATATTATGTTTAATATTATATTATAATATTGCTTTTTATATAGCATTTATAACATTTATGTGATATTAAAGCACTGCTCCATAGTATGTATTTACTGAAATGAAAGGTTTGTCCTTTATATAACTGGAATTTTTTAGTTTGGTAGAATAAAATCCTTGATTATTATTAAAAGAAATTTTTATGTATTTTTGGATGGAAAATGTTTGGCTTTGATCTTTTCAAAAGAAATAATAGTAGGTGTTCTGCTCTGGCTTATAATGATCTTCTATTTGTCTGCCCATTGATCCAGGAAGGTAAATTTGTAATAATTCAGTTCTGTGCTTCATGAGGCTTTGAAAGTTTTTATCTGGCTCATGATGCCCTGGAGACTTCTGTAGTGCATTGCTGAAGCACCTGTGATACTTTCTGGGGGAGGACTGCCAGTCCACCTGGGGAGATGTCACACGTGGAGCTCTCTGTGCCACTGCTCGAGCAGGCTGAAACTGCTCTACACATACATTCATTTACAGTTTCAACCATAATAATTAATAACAACACTAGAGTTAAGATAATGATACATATGAACAGCTGTACAGCTGTTTATGTCAGACTAATACACAGTTAAGGTCTTGCTCAAGGTCCATTTCTGGGCATACACCGTTCACAGCCTTTAAGCAGATTTTATGCATCATTCTTTTTGTGCTAAGCTTCATTTTATCTGTACTGTCTCTTCGGTTGCTTTTTCTCTGAGCTCCAAACTTTAAAAACTAAAGTAAACCATGTCCTCATTTGAATAAAACTTCATAAAGAGTACTTGCAAGATATTGAAAATTCCAGTTAATTAAAAAGTGATTACATTTAATCATAGACAGACTTTCAGCATACTGGGAACTATTTCATTTCACCAAGCTAAACATCTGTGACTAAAAGGTTTACTGACAGAGAAAAACATTCTTCCTAAATTAAAGGTGCACTAGCATGAAAATCTCTTTTGACCATGTAGTTTTTAAGACAATACATGGTTGATTGCATAGTTAGGAACAGTATAGGATATTGATACCAGACAACAACAATTAGAAGATTAATAGCTTTGAAAGGTGACCTATGGGCATTATCTGTTTGTTACAGCAGTCCTGATGGTCTTCATGCACAGTTATTCATTCATAAGCATCCACAATCCCTGCTATTTTCATTAAAAATGTATGTCCCAGTGCAGTAGATATGACCTTTACTGTAAATTGGTTTACTCTTCAGTGAGAAATAACCCTCAGTCTTCACTTAAACAGATCTGGGTGCTGCAGTTTCTGGTTTTTTCTACCCATTTCACTCTACCCGCAGCTGCTATTCCTGCCCCACATCCCTCCTAATCCCATAGCATCTCATTCCCTTGTCTCCAATAAACCATCACAGCCTGGCAGAGCTGCAGCTCCACAACCTCACTGCAATACCCTTGAATCCATGGAGTTGCCTTTGGCTACACTGCAGTCTTCCACCAAGGTTTATTTACTTCCACCGTGGGCTGTGCTTTCCTTTTAACGTTGGCTTAACTCATTAAAGAGGCACTGACTGGGAATCTCTTTGCTTTACAATTACACAACTGCTTTGTACAGAAATTTTGTACATGATCACTTAGTGATATTGCTGCTTTATCACTTGGGGCATGATAAAACTTTGAAATTTTTTTTTAGTCTAAATCTGAGTCTATAATGAAAAAAAAATTGCAAAAGTCCTGCATCAGAAGTCACATAACTTTTTTTTTTCTTTAACATTTTCAAGATTAAAAAAAACCCTGTAGTTTCAAGATGTCATTTTAAAAGTGTGATTTTGTTCTGATTTTAATGAAATTGAATGTTAACAAAAAAAAAGATATATGTGATATAGCTAATATATTAAAGGAGCATTATTTTACACTTTCAGAACTGTAATTTCACAGTTAAAGTAACCTTAATGATAATTCCTTGGTTTCAATGATATTACATTTTCAAATGGCGAATGTTTCTTCCTTCAAATTCAACTAGTTTTTCATTTATAGCACTATCCTTTGAACATGTTCTTTAGTGAATTTTGAATATGTAAAATTGATTAGTAAAAACAGAATTCATATTATAAGCAGAAAAACTATTGAATGGTTCTGTTAAAAAACAAAAGTGCAAATATGGAAAGTGAAGTTATGAAAATATATATAGGAAGCAAGCTTCTATAAAATACAAGCTACTGACTTTAAAGAGCTATTTCTGATTAACTGAGCTGAAATAACTGACTGTGTCCATAATTTTAGATTATTCCAACGAAGTTAACTGAATTTGTTTAACATGCATGCTTTAAGTAGTGTTTTGGAATTAATGAGGTTAGTGGTGGCAACTGTTGAATTTAATGTTTCAAAGACAGTAAGCTGAGACTGTGATTTTTCTAATGCTTCTATATATTGTCACTGGAGACAGATAAGTGCTTACTCTATATGCATCAGCATAGGATCATCAAGGCAGTGCTTATGAATCACCAGCTCAGTCATGAAAAAGACTGCATTTCATATGATGTGGCTTGATTCTATATGATATGCATAATATAACTTTTGCATTTTTGCCTGGGTTTGTGTTGTATATTGTAGCTGTCACTGGTGCATCCCTTTCCATCACCAAAGATTACATAAACATTTACATCGGAAAACAAACTCTGTGTGCACACAGAATCCAGCAGAATGAGTCTCTGGTCCCAGTGCCTTCACAAACAGGAACATTCTAAATAATAGTAAAAGTCACAGTTTCCACTTTAAAAGCAATAAAAAGGAGAGAGAAAATAGTAATGATTACTTGGTATAAAGTGGAAAGCACAGTTTAGTTTACATTTGTCTGTTATTCATGTTGCCTGTAATTCCTTCTTTGCCCTGACCAATCAACGCTGAATCTATCTCTTGATAAACACATAATACAGAATTCATGGGCAACAAATACATTGTGAATAAAATAAGAGCACCTCACAGTGCTCCAAAATAGTTTTTCATCTCTACCTACTGATCACTACCTACACCATGAACCTCTGAATCTTAGATACAACAGCAAAAGTTAAAGGTATCTATAAAGAGCATAGATATTTATAGAAGTCGAGGTGATGAAGAAACATTCTGTGACAGCGCAGTTAGAGATCATGAGATGTGTAAAGACAATGACAATCATTAAAAATGCTTCGTTTGTCCAGATGAACATCAGAAAGCATGGGTCACTTTGTTTAGGAGATGAAAGCAAGTGATCACAGCTGCGATCAAAGAGATAAGAGAGAATTTTTTATTCTAGGAAAACTCTTTGAAAAGATGTAGGCCAAGCAGTAAGTGGATCTCAGGCATCTTGACATACAATAGGTGAAAACACCTTTGCCATTCTTGACAAGACAAATCTGTACCCTGGAATAGCATCACTGCTTTCCGTAGCAGTGACAACAGCAGCTTTATGAGAGAGAGAAAAAAACAACTCTGCTCAGCTCCAGATTTGTTACGTGGAGACCCAGAGCTTACCTGACCCAGGCTGTGTTTGTCATTTGGCAAACAGATGCTGCCAACTTGATGTGAAGCAGTGGCCATCAAGTGCCTGAGAACTGCTGTTGGGTATGTCTTACCATTTTCAAAGCTGCTTCAAAAAGAAGGAAGGCTACAAAATATATCAGATATTCAAGAGCATTGAAGCATTAAAAGATTGTCAAGCACTGCAGCACCCGCTGGCTCAGCCTCCAGAAGTGCACGTCAAGGACACTGCAGCAACAAACAGCCCTTTTGAAAACATTTCAGGAGTCAGGACAAGGTGTACAAATGTGCAGGGGTCAAAAGTGTAGCAGAATACCTTAGTTCAATAGAGATTCAGCAGTGCTATTATTATCACAATTATATCTTCACACCACTTAGCAGACTTAGCACTGCCCGCAGGCTGAGTCCGCTGGAGACCCTGCTTGACACAGGAGTTCATCCCATTACCTTGAAAAGCCCAGACTAAGTAAATTCAAGTTTGTCACATGGTTCAGTCAGGACACATGATCCTGGTTGTCTTGAAGGTCAAAGTAAAGAGGTTACGTGGTAAGACAAGATTTAAAGAGCAGTATGATGGAAGTTGACTGCACTTGTCACCTGAGTGGAGGCTTGGAAGCTGTTGCAGGATGGACTCCTTGCAGTCAAGAGGCCACTGGTGAATTTCAGAGATGGAACTGTGTTAGGAAATTATGTACTGTTAAAACCAAAATGTTTCAATAAAGTTCCCAGCAGAAAGGAGAAACGTGCTCGCTAACCTGGTCTGGATCAGGCACTACCTTAGGCTGTGAGTGATCTCATTCCCTCTGTGCTTCCTGCTGTGCCTTGCTGAGGGTTCACCTTCCACTGCTGCCTGCGGAGGCCTCACGCCAAACCCCAGCAGAAAATGGACTTTTTCCAAAGAGTTGCTTTGAAAGCTGGAAATATACTGCGTGAAAGGTGGAAGAGCTTTGTTCATCCTGAATCATGTACTAAAAGGAGAAAATAAATTGGTGTTTTGTCACCTGAAGTGTTAATTCTATGTAAAGCAAGATTTCTACAGTTCAGGAAAGTAATGCTGGGCCACCTGTAAATGAAAGCAGAATACAACAGTGTACCGCCACTGAAAAGTATGGACAGGAACTTGTGTCAGGCACTGTCAGTACATATTGATATAGATGTCTTTAAAGAAAAACATTTTCTAAGGGATCCACTGGAACATCTGTGTGGCTGCAATGCTGTTAGTGTGAACTACCTTCCACTGGTATGGCATATTCCCTTCTTATCTTAAATAACTAGGGTTTTTAGGTCTAGATGAAATGTGTGAGGGGAAAATTAGATCTTTCTGCTTCCAAGAGTAGGTCAGTCACTACTCCTGTTTACTAGGATTGCCCTCATACAAAATTTTTTTTAATCATTATTAACTTGTTTTGTTAATTTGTCCGACTTTGAAGGTTGAACAAGCACTGTGATTAATTTGCCTGCACTGCATATCCCTGAGATGATCCTCCAGGTGAGACCTGAGACACATTGCTGGGTGCATTTGGGAAAGGTGGCTTTGTCCATGATTGATTTGTACCTTGAACAGGAGAACCTAAGTTTCTTAAATATAGTAAATGCCTAAATATAATAAATACATAAATATGAGAGCATTAATTTCCAACTTATTTATTTCCTAAAAATTAGAAACTCATCTTTCAAAATTACTATGTATATATGCATAGCAAGTTTATTTAAAATAAGATGTAATTTGCATGAGCTTTCCATATTTTTTTGCAAAACAATGCTAATTATCCTTTTTAATGATCCAGAGCATCCCGAATTTTTATTTTCACAATTTTCCATCTTTGTAATTCCAGCCCTAATTTCCATTAACATAACTGTATTGCAAAAGAGCAACTTCAAAACAAACTCGTAGTACAAGTGTCTTGAAAACGAGGAGGAATGTATAACTAGCATGTCATTTTGTCTTGGGGAGTTTTTTTTTTTCTCTAATAACCAAGAATTCTTTCCAAAAGGAGGCACCTTGATCAGAGATTTGAGAATCTTGTGTGTTGTTGTATGCATACTTTTATATATAAATATATATATGTTATAGTATGTATACATATGCTATGACTCCATACAGTTACTGAACAAAGCTACATAAAAGGTGTGAAAGAGAACAGGGCATTACTCACATTCCTAAATTCCAGCAGAGGCTGATTTGAAACCTCCCATTAATAAGTGAATAGCAAGACAAGAGTTGGTACAGAATTCATCTCAGGGTATTTTTGATTTATAAATCTGATTTTATGTTTATAACTATAAATGTGAATATAAATTTCCAAGGGCAAAACTAATATTAGTTCACGTAATTCCATCACATCCTAGACAGGCTCATTTTCTTTACACGGTCTTTTACATCTTTTCACTACATTATATGCTGCCTATCTTCACTTTATCCAAGTAATTTCCAGCAGAATATGAAATGTTTTTGTCACATGTAACCTCATTCTGGTTACTTTATTTTTTCTTACCGGAAGAAATCCTCACATAAATTTCATTTATACCATTTTCATTACCCTTTTTTTTTAATCCTGGCTATGCTGAGTTTAATCTCTGTCGACAGGACGAGCTTGTGTGTATGCCTGTGAATGTGTTTGAGGAATCTGTACTTTTGTTAAATAAGAACAACATTTAATCAGTTGATATTTATGACAGTGACATAGGAAAGTCAGGAATATATTGTGTACTTTTTAAAAAGTATTTAATGTAAACCAGCAGCTTTTGAAATTAGTTTGCTTAGTGATCTCATGTCTGTTATCTACATGCTCATACTGCTCTGCTGAGTCTTATGAATCTACTGAAAACTTGCCAAGGGGATACTGATACAAAGATTTTAAATTGGAATTAGACTGAAACGAAATTACAGTGCTTTTCCCTCTTCCTTTCTTAAGCAGCTTTTTTTTTTTCCGCTGTTTTTTTGACAACTGAATATTAATTTAATTCTAATATTCAGAATGATTAAACTTAAATTGCAGCATATTTTTTTCATGGATCACCAACACCAACTATATTGTAAAATATGCACTGACATTCTGCAAGAGATAAAGATTGTTTACTGTACATTGCTGAATTCCAAGTAATCTTCTTGAGCTTTTGCTAGTGATAATCCTTCCCACTGCTATTATGAGTAGTGGTAATAACTCTTCCTTTAACATACAGTGATAATTCTTCCTCTTTACCCCCATAAACCTCTTTTACCCTCATAAAATTTCCAATAAACCAACTCAAACTTGCAAAGCAGAAACAAATCATCATCAGTTGTAACAGAGAGATAACACAAAGCATTTCCAAAGACTGCAATTAATCCTGGGGCAGCAGTACTCAAAAATTCCAGCACCCAGCTAAGAAAGGTATTATTACCTGATGTGTTTTGTCTAAAAAAAGTGCATTGCAAAGGCATATAGGTCTCAAGAACTGCTAGTTCACTTTCTATTTCTAGTTTTCTATTCTAGTGAGAGCTCAGGCAGACTGCCTCTCCATTTCCCTCTTTGGAAGGTGCCTGTTTCTGCTGGAAGCTCTTTGAGCAGGGTATTGTCTCTCCCTTTATCTTTGCACTGCATTCTGCTGTGTTTGGCACAAAGAAACAGTAGAAACACTGAAGTGGGTACAAGGAATTAGGCTGGAGTATGCTGCTTTCCAGCCAGACCAGCCCAGGAGCCCCAGCTGGCTGGCTGGCTGTTCAGAACACAGTTTAGCTGGGGGGCAGGAGGGAGGGGAGTGCAAAAGTGCTAAACAAGTTATTGTCTCAACAGCCTCTATCAGTTAAGTTGCTGTGGTGCCCGGCACAACGGGAATGAGAGGTTCAAGTAAGTTTCCACCTATTGGTTCAATAAATAAGAAAAACTATTTTCTCTACACGTGAAGAGCTACCTCTCCTCTCCTCTCCTCTCTTCTCCTTTTCTTGTTCCATTCATGCCACAGTATCCCACAGACTATTTTTGCTACCAATCATCACAGGATTAGGAGCAGAGAAGTTACTACCTTAAAAGTGAACTAAATGCTGTTCTGGGTTACACCCACATAATGCAGAATAACTTCATTGAAATAAATGAGACAGAGCTGCAAGTGGTATAAATGACTTTTTCATTTGTCTAAGGGAAATTACACCAATTTTCTTCAAATGTATATCTGACTCAAAGTAGATCCAATTTATGCTCACTTACCAGGGCACTATTTACTCAGTCTCAAAGAGAATGATTTGCCCTCACCAGTAGCATTAAGTATTTCTTTTGTTTCATTTTTTCCCTCCGCTTACCTCTGCTTTTCACATTCTTCTCCATAATGTCAAGAAGCCATAAGCAAAAAATGCATTGACTTATGCTATGAGCTAAAACTCTTGTTTACAAAAATAAATTAAATAGGTGCTATTATCAACATGAAGCAAGGGTGAGATGTTCTCTGTGAACACAAAACAAAAATGGAAAAAAGGCAGTGGAATAACACAACACATTACATAGTAATTAATCATCACTGCTGTGTCTTAGCTGTCTGGGAGCTATGAGGGGCTAAATAATGAAGCAGCTGAATTGCTGTTTAAAGATACACAGGTTATTGTTAAAAATCTGAAATAAAACCCTGCTACCACAGCCAGTTGGGTTGTAGCCAAGACTGCCTTAATCTTCCATAAAGTGCCAGAGGCAATTGTCTTTTATAGATATACAGGACGTACCTCAGCAGCAGGAAAAATAGTCAAGACAATTATAAAATATAGAGTTATATATTAATTTAATGTATACAACCTACTAGGACTAAAGCCTCAGGCTTCTCAAGGCCAAATAATAGCTCTCTAAGCTGTCAACACTCATTCAGAGTTAACAAAATAGTGAATGAGGGAGAAATGGTGGATAAAATTTATTCAGGCTTTCAAAAGACCTTTGGTAAAGACCTTTACAAGAGACTGTTAGGGAAACTTGGTAACCATGGAGTGAGAGTTAAAACTTCACATGGATTAAGACCTCACTAGGAGATAGGGAAAAAGGAGAAGGAATAAGATTCTATTCTTACTGTAAAAGAGGTTAGAGGTGCAGTAGCCTACACACCAGTGGTTTTTGTCAGTGCCAAACCACAGAGTCCATACTTATGAGCCACTCCATTGAAATCTGCTGCTGACTGTGGTGGGAAGTTTGTTGTTACAGGGCTTCAGGAAGTTTAAATAAGGTTTAGAGGACATGATGGCATGTTTATAGACAGTCTGAAAGGGGAAAAGCTCAGTAAATTAACCATGAGTGGGACATGCAAGCAGGTGGATTTAGTTAAGAGCTGAGATAACCATGAAGGACTGTTCATCTCCATGAACTTTTTAGGGTAGTGATGTGCTAGTCACCAAATCACCCTATCGATGGTACCACTGAACTATCTGTCCAGATTTCCTTTGGGAGAGTGGCATGTATGTTCACTAGACAGCATTTTAAGTTCTTTCTTTGAGCCTCTAGGTTAGAGGAATATCTGCAGAGAAAAAATAAATAAACCAAGAAAAATGGACAAGACCAAATTTCCAAAGAAATTACACTTGAGAATGACTGTGACCAAATTAAATCTTGTGTGAAGGTAGTTAAGGTATTTTTGTTGTGGGTCCTGAAGCAAGAGAAAGAGCTGCATTCTGTACTTTCCTCTGAAGTCCCCTACTCTTCACTCAGGTGGAAGTGTGTAAGACCATTAGCTCTTAGCAGGGTTGATGTGCTGCTGGTCATATCACTTAGTGTGTATTACTGGCTACAAAAATTAAGGTGCCTTAATCACCATTATCCATCATGACAGCTAAACACACAATACCATTTCTCTTTTCTTGGCCTGACATTACACAAGTTTTCTAGTTGCCCTCAAGATGAACATTGTTTTGGAGGAAGCTTTGTTTTCTCTATGAAACAGATCTATTCCAAACTCCATCTCAAAATGCTCTGCATGTTCAAAGAGATGAGTAATGCAGTTTCTCTATAAGGTGGATGAATATGAGAAAAAGAAGTGAAAAAGTAGATAAAAATAGATGGGAAGATGATGGCCCATAGCCAGCTATGCAAAATTTTGGAAGCATAAAGTACAAATAATTCTAGTAGCAAGGCTGAGGAAGACTAGTTCATCTCACTTTGCTTGGCACTATGGCCCTGAAGCAGCAGGAAAGTGCACAAGTCTCTAACGTGAAGAGAATAAGGACACAAACTTTGTTGCTTGGCTTAGTAAAACTGAGAGCTGACTGCAAAGATTTGCAAAAAGACTGTACAGGGCTAAGTGACTGAGAGATAAAATGGAAAACGAAATTCAATATGGATAAATGAAAAGTAATTTACACAGGTAAAAGCAATAAAGCTTTAGTTACAAAATTATGGGCTCTGGGCTGACTATTATCATTCAAGAGAGAGATATTGGGAATATCATAGCTAGTTCTATAAAAACATCAACTCAATATTCAGTAGAAGTCAAAAAGCAAATCAAACCTTAGGAAATATCAGGAAATGAATAGAGAACAAATAGGTAATGTTATTATGCCAGTGTATAAATCTATTATATGCTTGCACCTTCAATGCTTTCTGCATTTCTGGTCTTTCTGTTTCATCCAGAAGTGGGAAAGGCACAGAAAAGGGCATGACAGCTCATCAAAGGTGTAGGTGCCATCTGTGCAAGAAACAATGAGGTGGACCAGGACCAGGGGAAGAGGTGGTGCAGAGCAGGGGCGAGAAGGAGGATGTTCTGTTCCCCGCCGGCCAGGCTGTTCCCAGTCTGGTCCACAGGTAAACGTGGTCCGTAGCCCGAGAGAGCTAGCGACTGAAGGATGGTAACTGAGGTTAGCGTGCCTCAGTTTACCAGTGCAGCCCAACGCCTCCTCAACAGCATGTAGGTGTGCTGTTCAAGCCAGTAGCAGAAGGCAAGGAGAAAGAGTTGGAAACTCTGTTAGCTACAGTCCAAGTTTATTTCCCTCCTGCCCTGGGGGGGCAAGAGGTAATTAGCTCGAAGGGAAGCTAAGCAGAGAGACCCGGTTTGCTCTCTGGCAGTCAGTTTTAAGGGGTTACATCATGAGGTAGAGATAACAGAATTGACCAACCATAGAAGGAAGATACACAGTGGTAAACCAATGAAGACCCCCCCAGGGGAGGAACAACACCAAACTAACAAATAACAAAACAGCTGGAGGGTATTTCAAACCACGCTAGCCTGTTAGGGCTTGAAACTTCTGTGATAAGAGGGCCGACGTGGCGTGAGTGACATGCAAGGGCTGGGCTACACTGCAGCCTCTGCCTTAGGTCTGTCTTCGGAGGCAAAGTCCTGCAATGGGAAATCATTCCATGTGTCCCCCTGGGACTGGACAATAGCAACAGGAGGACATGAAGAGGGATCAACTTCTAAAACATGAGCTTAAAGTCATGAGAATATTCTGCCACACACTCAGTTCAAAGCAAGAAAGCTGGAGTAATTCTTTACACATATGTTGTTGGAGTGAAATCTCCTCTGGGCCTGAGTCCAGCTACTGATGCTAAAAATTACCACTGTGGTAAAGTTGCTTCATATGTCTGAAAGGAGAACACACTGAGGGTGACCCAAGAAACCTATCACCTCTGTTTCTGGCTTGTAAAACATGAGCAGTGAAGGGCTTTCTGGCCCTTCTTTTACCCTGGGCATCTGTCCCTGGTCTGTCAGAGACAGACTACTGAGTTGGTTTTGATCTGTATGCCTTACGCTGTGCACGTAAAAGTTATTCCTAGAAGGCAGAGAGGTGTACACACACATGAAAACAGGCATATGGAGGGACAGAGGAGCTGCCCTCAGTGCAGGAAGGGAGTGGAACACAAAAAAGGAGCATCCAAGGAATGCCAGAACATTGTATGTTACTGTTTTATCTCCGGAGTCTTAGACTGATCAGTCTACATAGCAAAAAGCGCTTTTTGCAATCAGCAGGAGTTGGTTTAGGCCCTCAGGGCAAAGGTCTGGTCCTTTCCCATTGCAGATATGGTTTCCAGATAGATTTAATTCTGAAGAGCAGAAAAGCCACTCTGTAGTGACTCAAGGTGCACCTATTTGTCATTCTGTCTGTATCTTTCACTGTCCTTTTCTTGTGTTTTCTCTGATAAGGAACGTTGGTGACTGAAATATAGATCAAAGCACCAGCCTAAGGCTGGTCAAAAGAAAAAGGAAGAGAAAAGAAGTTTAAAAAAATATATCATTGAGCTTAAAAGATTCTTTTCTTATTTTCTGCCCTTTCTATACGAAGATTTTCTATCACATCCTGTATTTAGCATTTCCTATAGTTACTTTGAAAGAGATGTAAAAGGGAGAGACTCAACAAAAGATTTTCCTTTTGAGAAAGGAGACAAGATCTCTTGTCAGGTTTCTTCCACTTTCACTGTGTGTACCCCGGCCTGAGTAATTTTGGGTGCCTTTTGCTAGTGGTGACTGAAGGTGCACATTTATTCAGACCAAGGTTAGTACATCAGTCAGATGGAAAGAACAGGCTTTGATCATGAAGGACATGAAAAAATGAAGCATGTGTAGGCAACTCCTGAGCTGCTGTTTCAGAGTAATTTTTACTTTGGGACATACCAGTTCAGCCTCAATACACACTGGTAGCTGAAAACCACAGAGGCTGGCACCAGAAGCAGGTGAATAATACTTAATTCTAAATTTGAACTGTTTCATTATACTTTGGATTAGATGGTGACTTACTGTGCTTTTTGTGCCACATCTGTGCTGCTCATTAACCTTTTTTATGATTACTGTCATGAATCCTCACAAAGCCATGAGCCCAGTGACTTTGATCCTCTGTGTTTGAATACTTTGGTTTTAACAACCACACATAACAGACCATATTTTTATGTGTTAATTGTGAGGAAAGGTACATAATTTAATGTATAACTTGTCATAGTACCCATATTTGAGGTACAAGGTCTAGAACTATTGAAATGTCTTTTCATACCACTGAGACTCAAATAAATAAAATAATAAAAGTTTTCTTGTCTCATATACTGGAAGAGGGGACACTTCTGGGTAAGGAAAAAACCAGAAAGCTGGTTGTGTCCAAATAATCTTTCTTTTAGCACAAGCTAGTCTGTAAATTCTCAGAGATTTATATGAAGAGTTCTGTTCCATTTATTAAATAAATATATGGTATAAGTTCAAACTTTTTATTCCATCATTTTAATTCCAGTAGTTTCTCCACACATTTATCTTTAATATTGTCATACCAGTAATGCTCATGCTTTTTCCTGACCCCAGAAACCAGTGTTTCTGCAGTAGCACCAGGGCGTACTTATCCATCACATTTTTCCATGAGTTTTATGAAACAGTGACACAGTTTTCACTACCTACAGTATGATTTAACTATAGTCAGTTTTATTACAGTGCCCAGAACTGGTTGTTAGGCTATAGCAATAGATCAGCATAACTTCACCAAGCTCAGTAAAACTTTACTCCCTAGAACCACTTGATGTGGGTATGTGCTGTTGAAAATAGCATCCTTCTTTCATCCAAAACCAAAAAAAAATTATGCAAAGTTACATCTATGGTAAATTCAGAACCAATACTTTCTGTTATAACGTCATTTGTGCTAGAAAGGTAAAAAAAAAAAAACCCCTAACTTTTTCAAGATTTTGGTTTCATGAGAAAATTTCTCTGATCTTCTTATGATAGTGCAAAGTACTATACTCTGACAATGACTTTTATCCAAAACTTACTGTCTCTAAAAGTTCCTCATGCAAAATTATAGCCTCAAAGTAGAAGCCATATACTGCCAGATGTTTTGCAAGCTGTTCTGTAACATCACATAAAAAGCAATGAAGTAAAGACAGAGCCATAGCAATATTTATGATAAGGAGCTAAAATCAGGACAGAGGGGGATGTTAGCTTTGTAAAATTTACAGTAATGTGAAGAAATCAAGGTGTTCTTGGAAACTGAGTGGAGACAAGCCAATTTGGAATGTTTTTTTTTTTAATATTAAGCAGAACATTCAGTTAAGAAATGATTGAATAAATGTATATATTTTGCAGTGCACCATGAACACCATCAAACTTTCCTCCTCATTGAACCAAAGGAGGGAATAAGTCTAGGACTTGACAACTCCATTTTGAGGTTATGGCTTTCTCCCATCCAAAGACCTTCCTGAAAGAAAAACTGATCCCACAGTTGAATTCATGGTCAGACATCTCACATGAGATATGCCAGACCACTGTCAGTGCTGATAATGGTGATCTCTTGTCAGGTTTCTTCCACTTTCACTGTGTGTACCCCGGCCTGAGTAATTTTGGGTGCCTTTTGCTAGTGGTGACTGAAGGTGCACATTTATTCAGACCAAGGTTAGTACATCAGTCAGATGGAAAGAACAGGCTTTGATCATGAAGGACATGAAAAAATGAAGCATGTGTAGGCAACTCCTGAGCTGCTGTTTCAGAGTAATTTTTACTTTGGGACATACCAGTTCAGCCTCAATACACACTGGTAGCTGAAAACCACAGAGGCTGGCACCAGAAGCAGGTGATTAAACAAGAGGAAATTGAAAAAAATTACCCCTAACTGGAGAAATCCATGGTTTTGGAATGCAGACTGCATTTTTTTTTTTAATTATCATATTTAAGTTAAAAAATTTAGCAGGAGGTGAAAGACTTATGTCCCTTGCATATACTTCATATCCCTCTGCCACTGCCTGTGACACAGATCAGGGTCCTCAGACAACACAGAGTTACAAAAGAGGAAAATAGAGCAATACCCAGAAGTCAAGAGGTGATTTTTATTAATAACAGTAATACTTTATTTTACTCTTAGCTGTTAGAAGAGTGTCTGCATGAAAATATTCTCTGCATGAAAGAGAGACAAGGTAAATACATTCTTTGCTTTCCTACATTCTGTGTTTTGGGGGAATAATTTAGGTTTGTGTCAGAGGGAAAAGTGAGCCTGAGAGCTAATTCTTCATACAATTTGTGCATGAAGCCCTGATACGAGATTGGAGAAAGAGACACTAAAACACTATGTAATGGAAACAGTAAGCAGAATTTTCATAGAATCATAGAATATTTAAGGCTGGAAATGACATCTAGGGTCTTTGAGTCGAACTGTTAACCCAGCACTGCCAAGTCCACCACTAAACCACATCTACATGGTTTTTTAACACTTCTGTCTGTTAAGGGGTCTACAATGCTGCCTACTCTCCATTTACCCAGATCTCTGACAGCACTCAAAGGTGGTGCTCTCCTCACTGTTTCCCAGCCTTCTTTCTTTAGACCCTCTGCAGCAGGAATCATGAGGATGCCAACTGTGCCTTGCTGCTCTGCACAGTTATATGGAATACCTGCTTTATTTGTTTTTTAAAGTGCCTTAAACATCTGTGGAGCAGGATAAGTCATAAAAAATAATAACAGTGCCACTGCTTCCCTCTCGTTAATACCAAGTCGCTAGAGATTCCCTCATGGTGATGCACAGTGCATGACACTGCACAGATTAGGGCTTCCATCATGCAGGCTGTCAGCATGATTGCTTTCACTAAATACAGCCATTGCACACAGTGAAATATGCTCAGTTGGGGCACTGCTAGTAAAGAACTGACAGCAGCTTTGCAAACAAGAATGTATAACTTTCATAATTCTGGTCTGGAGACTAAAAGCTTGAAAAAATGCTGGAGATTGAGCAAGAGGTGAATATGTTAGCACTTTTCTCACAGGAATCCAAGCAGTGGATCTTATTCCCAGAAATCTGCCTTTATTCTCTCTGGGGAAACCATTCACTGACTTTCTTAAGTCCATGGACCCTCTGGGTCAGTGATCATCTTAATCAGCTCCACAGGGTTTAGAACAACAGAGACTTACTCTTGACTGCCATGGTGAATGGCAATTACTGTGATAATTAGCTAATTATGTTAGCCAAACTGGCAAAAGAAACTTTTAAACAAGAGCTATTGGTACTCTGTATTGAAGGAAGCAGCACTAAAACTCCAGCTTTTCTGAACATCTACATTAGTCTCATCTACTGAAGCTGTTTATAGTCAGTGGACAGCAGTGAGCTTCTCTAAGAGGGCACTCAGATCACAAGGCTTGCACGCTTCTGTGGAGGAGCTGCCACTGTCAGTGGCTCTCCAGATTGCACCCCTAAAGCTGCATGTACAGAATAGATGACATGGAAAACATCTTCATTCCCCTGCCCAAAACTTCTCTTCTTGCACATTGCCTCTGGCTGCCACAGCCATTCCCAGCTGAAGATAGTGCCACAAAAATCAGTTATACCACCTCACTGCTGTGTTTGGCCAACCATTTCCCTCCCTGCTTTTTTTATTTGGATGTGTCCTGGTGCTCTTGCTCTCCAAGAGCAACTTAAGATAAAAGCCCTAGCTGGAAGGAAACTGTTGTTTGTTTAGGGAAGCTTTCTGGAAGGCAGCTCTCCAATCTGGCTTATTGCTAGGCCATCCCAAGGGAGATGGCAGGAATATAACCCCAGCCCCATCCAGATGTGCGGAAATTTTGAAATAGTACCCAGTGCTTCTGTGAAGATAACTCAGTATCGCTCAGAAGTGCAGAACGTTAGCTTCTATATCAGATGCAGTGTGAAATAGCTACCAAACTTCAAATTCTTCTAATTTAATTCCTAATAACTTCCACAAGCAGGCAATGCGGTGGGGACTGCATGTTCTTATTCTTCCATGAATTCACTTGGATCCATGTGACTGTAGGGAAGGGTAATGTAGAACAACCGCTCTGTAGATGGACATCACTGGAACAGATGCTCCCAAATTCCAAGTATATTTCAATATGTTTTCTGGTGTTCTCACCAGAAACATGCCATGATCATACACGACACCTAGGTCAATATTTTGAAGGTAGGGAACAAAGCCATGGCCACATTTAAGTCAGCTGGGGTATTGCTTTGGAGTTCATCTAGGCAAAGACTCCTCCTGAGAATAGTAGAAAAAAAGTGAGACTAACCATTTCATTGCAGAGTAACCCGTGTCTTCCCTGAAGCAGCTGCAGTTTTCTGGGAAAGAATAACAGAGTGGATGGACTACTCTGGATTCAAAATGGCAATAAACTATCTATTTTAAAGGCACTCAACATTTTCCTGTGGAGAAACAGGGAAAAGTAATATGCGAGACCATAGGAAAAATTGAGTTGAGCAAAAATGCATTTTACCATTCTAAATAAACGTGATGCAGAAGCTCATAAAACCTGAAACTCCACAGGGTTCATCCTGCCAGAGAATCAGTTCTGAATAGCAGTACTTTTGACAAATATAGCTTTTTTTTTTTAAATTATATAATGAATGCTGTCTTATTTGCATATGGTAATTGGCCTTGTCTGTCACTTCTGCTTGACAGTCTGCTCTTCAGCAAATGCTGCTTTGTTTGTGACTTCTCAAGCTCTGTAACTGTCTATGGAGCAGCAGCCTTTTCACTTTTATAGATTTCTTAGTGATGTTAATGAGAATAATCTGGCACAAGCAGGAAAAAAATAAATGTGGTGTCATTCCTGGGCTCTGGACATAAAGAAAACTCCAGATGAATGTATTTAAATTATAATATGATTTTTGTGCTGTATTGTTGCACTATGTAAATTGAAAATCTACAGCTTTACATACTACCCCAGCTGGATTATTTTTTCAATATCTTGGCACTATTTATTGTCCTGACTTTATAGAAAGCTTTTAAAATCTCAAAATCATAGAATTTTTCCGATTGCAAAAGACCTTTAAGGTAGTCAAGTCCAAGCATTAACCCAGCACCACCATTTTGATTATCAAACCATGTCCTCCAGTGCCAAATCCACACGTTTTTTGAATACTTCCAAGGATGGTGACTCTGCCACTTCCCTGGACAGCTGTTCCAATGCTTTGCAACCCTTTCAGTGAAAAAAATTTTCCCAACATCCAATCTAAACCTCTCCTGGCACAACTCAAAGCCATTTCCTCTTGTCCTGTCACTTGCTACCTGGGAGAAGAGACTGACACCCACATGTGTGGGTGCATACATGTATAAACCCATTAAATTTACAAGCCTATGACAATAAATAAAGTTTTATTTTACAGTAAACAATATTTTCTGTAGTGTTTTAAAGAAAACCAGGCAGAACCCAGAGCTACTGAACAAAACTTCTCAATCATTCTGGATGTGCAAGCTTCATATGTTGCATCTGCATATGAAAAAGTTTTAACAAGCATTTATATGCCAAGAAATATCCTTTCTGCCATCACTTCTTCTACATCCAAAGTTTTCTTCAAGTGGGAATAAAAACAAACACAGTGTCACAATCTGTGCTTTGCTACACAAGAGACGAGTACGACTGAAGGCATCTGACAGGTCTGCAAGCCACGCAGGGAAAGCCACTGCTCACGTTGTGCTCTTCAGGAGTCTAAAATCCATTTTAGCACCAAGAGCTGTTAAAAGGAAAAGCCAGTCACATTCCATGTCAGGGTCCATAGGTAGCCAGAACTGAAGTACATAAAACCAAGTGAGACTGGATCATTTAGTAGTTTTCATTTGTGCAAAGAGGACACTAAATCCATCCCAACAGAGGCTTCTTGTGGAAGGACTGTTAGTGAAATGGGTGAAATGCAAAAAGAAAGATCAAATCTAATCTGTGATTCACCACTAATGCAATAATACTTCTACTCCTTATGTGTGGGAGATCTTGCCTCAGTTAGGAGTAATGGCAGATTTATGTAGGAAACATCCAACTGGCATCTTCCAAATTTAAGACAAAGCATATTACCTATGACAATCTTGGGGAAAGGCTATGTCTAGTGAACCCAAGTTTCACTTGTTTGCTCCAGTGTCACATTAGTGAATCACAGTCTATACAACACAGGTAATGCACACACTGAGGGAGAAGTCAGAGAAAGAAAAACCACAGAACTGAAGAAAGAAAATAATGGATGAAAATTAAGCAAGATACAAAAAAAAAAACCAACAAAACAAAACAAAAAAAAAACAACCAAACAAAACAAAAAAAAAACAACCAAACAAAACAAAAAAAAAACAACCAAACAAAACAAAAAAAAAACAGACCCAAAAGAAATTTTTAATGCAAAATCAGGTGGAGGAAATAATCTGCAAGTGTCTCCGCACAATTTTAAAACTTCAAGTTAGTGTGAGTTAAAAACCACTTATAAACCAAGGCATGGATATAATTGTTAACTGAGACATCCCCTCATCTCCAAAAGACATCATTTTAATGCTTGGCTTAAGTGAAGGATTAAGAACCAGCTCAGATCATGAAGGGGTTTTCATTCTCCCTCCTCAAATCCTCATTAATAGTCAAAACTGGTTGATTGGTCAGGTTATGTCCCACTGGCAGACACATGTGTGCTCCCACGTCAGGTCCTGCCTGTGCAGACACTACTGGCAAAGAGTGAAGGCTCCACTGACTTGCTTAAGTCAGTACCATGTCCACAAGGACACGACCCCATCTAAAGCAGCAGCATTTACAACGCAGAACAGGAGCATGTATTTAGGTTCATTAATTGTTTAAGCTGATAAGCTGGACAGCAAACTGACCTGCTCGAGGCCTGGTAACACATTTGTCAGCTTCTCTTGCAAGTGGCAGGAACAGGTTACTGCAGGCAGGCAAGGCATGAAATATCTGACACTGCCAGAGTAGGTCAGGAAAAACTTCCCAGATCCCTCAACCTAAAGACTGCAGGTTCCTGAGAGGTTGTAACTTCATTGCTTGCAGGTTTTTGAACCATTTTTCAAGAATGAATAATACCTGTTCTTAGAAAACCCTGAGTTGGAAGAGAACCACTAGAAGCATTGAGTTCTCAGTGGGGAAAAAGGCACCACCATATCTTAATAAAGGAAACAAATCTGTCTGTACAAGATGAAGGCAGCAAAACATATATGAAGAGAATATTTGTTTAAATTATAGAGAATTAGAATTCAGACAAACAGATGTGATGAAGAGCAAAACCACAAGAGAATCACAAGAATATCTATCCTGATAAAATATACACTAATGTCACAATTCACAATGACGAGGGATATTTTTAACCTTTGTAAATTAACTTAGTAATTTCAGCTGCTTGGCAAATGCAGGTGCTGTTCTGCAATCCATGGTATTTGATCAATTTCTATCGCCTGAAAATCTGGCCCCTGGTGTGCCAAAAGAGATTGTTAATTATTTCAGCACACAATGCACAACCAACTCATGAGATCAGTGCAAAATTAACATATTACAGATGTGTGTGCTTATTCCTTTACCATTTGGGATTCGTAGATACAAGATTTCTTCCACAGTCATGCAGAGTATAATTTATTGAAAATAAATTGTTCATAATGATGGGATTCCAGGACCTTTAAGCATATGAGTGATTTCTGCACTTTGATGAAATTATGAGAGTTGGGAAGCACTAATTATGACTGCTGACATTTGTTTTATTGGTCTGATTTCTCATGCTTGCCATTCTCTGCTGAAATCCATGGCAAAAAATTTGCCATTGTCATCGATGGAAACAATGATATTGTAGATCACATAACTCTTAATAGTTTGCAAGAAATCTGCTTCCAAAGTCAACTTTTTTCTTTTTGGCTTTGTTCTTCTGATAGATGCTCTCAGCCAGTAAAGAAAAAACAATTTAAATGAATAAGCAAGCAAACAGCATTCATATCACCTTTATTTCACTTTGGTTCCTTGCTTGATTGTAATGATTCTATATTTCAGTACTCAGAGAAGCTTCACTACATGGCCAAGCCATCATAAATAAGAATGAAGTAAGTAAATAAAATCACAAACACAAGTCAGTGTCAGCATTTATTCCCAGTCATTACAAAGATTTTTTTAATAGTAACAAATATAAGTTCAGGAAAGTCCAAGCTGTTCACTGCTCAGATGGGGTTCACAAATTGCAAGAGATGATAGCAGTCTTTTAATACTAAAAAAACAAATTACACCCCTACCAGACGTGTTGCCGGCCAGAGGAGAAACTTTACACTTTTTCATTTAGTTCATGGTTCTGCTTTCCTTAATTTGTTCTCAAACAAGGGGGAAAAATGAGGATGAATTCATATCGGGACAGCTGGCATGACAATGTATTGCAAGGGATGAGAGCTGAAAGAGAAGCATAAACAAGCCACAGCTGAAAACAATGAGCCATCATGGACTGTCAGCCCTGTCAGATGGGCCTCTGGGCTCGGGGGAAAGTTAGGACTGACAAGTTCTCCCCACCTCAGTCCACTGGTCCTGCTTTTTGACAGTGGTGGAATGACCCTCCCTCTCCCCTTCATCCCTTGGATGGCCTGATCTTTGCTTCCCTTCTCCCTGGTCACGGGGTTGGACCTCCTTACTGGCAACACTATTCCCTGTCCTCATAAACATTCTTCTTGCATAGTGCTGAGACAAAATGTCCATGCAGAAAGGTCACCAAACACAGCCAGGCTCAGTGGGGGTAAAAGTGAAATACTGCATCAAGGATTTTTGATGGCTTGAATTGACTCAGAACCCTATCAGTCCTGTATTTTAACTCTTTGAAACACTGAATGCTTGAAAAAGACAGTGCAAAGAAAGCTGGGTGGGATTTGAACATGCAAGTATACTTGCATAACCAATCTGCTGATACCTAAACAACAGTATTCATACTGATAATGAGAAATCCATAACCTATTCCTCAAAGAAATGTTATTTTTCAGGGGATTCAACTACCCTAGGACACCTGGAATTTGAGTATCTGCACCTGTCATTTGCACATGCCTTCAGAGTCATATAATATATCCCAAAGTCACAAAATGGTTGAGATTGAAGAGGACTTTAATTTCAATACAGCTTTAGCATAAGCTTAAAAAAATGCTTGTTGGCAGCATCAGTTCTTATTCGTTGCCTGTGGAAAGGGTGTAAGAACCTGGCCTGGACAGAAAGCACTTTCAGGTATCTAAAGTTGAGGGTGATGTTCAGTGAGGGAAAGGCAGAGAAACTATATTGGCTACTAGAAAGAGCATAAAACACTGCTTAGATGTTCCCTACCTCTTTCTGAACTCTTTTTTTTGTTTAGCTCATGCCTGCCACCACGTTTTTAAACTTCTTGAGAGTTTGCAGAACTACAACATTCATCCAAGTTTATGTCTGTAGATACAAAGAAAAGGTGAGCTCTCAGTCCTGGCAGATGTACCTGACCTAGATTGCACATTAATACTTTTTTTTCCAGGAGATTGTTCCAGAATTAAGACTTCTTCAGTAGCTTTGTTGTTGTTGTTGCTAGAGCTCCAAATTCCCAGATCTGGTTTGCATTTCAATTCTTCAATAGACATTTTCTGAAAGCTTAGATTCTTTTTATTTGTTCACTTTCTTACTTAGCTGTATTTTTCAATTTTTGTAACAGCTAGGTTCCCTTTGCCTAACTGTAGGAATTCTCCTAAGGTCTTCAAATTAGTCTTCCTTCCATGACTAGTAGGGACACAACAACACCTGGGTCACTTTGTGCACATGATATGTCTCTGTGCATTGAGGGTAGAGGGATTTAAGCTGAATAGACTTTCTGAAACATTACCTAGCCTTTAATCTGTAGACCACACAAGAGAAACACAGGTCCCTTCTGAGAATTTTCTGGGATTCAGCTGGAGTTACCTAAAGACAGTGGCTCCAAGGCAGTTTAGAATGCATTACTGGTGGCTGCTCTGTGGTTTACACCAAGCTCCACTCTCACAGCAGTAGTCATCTCCTGTATTTCAGGATTTCATAAATTGAGATGTTAAATTCATCGATTTTATCACAAAGTACAGAGATAGAGCGTTCAGTCATGTAACTAAACCTGATGAAAAGTAGAGCACAATTCTAGGTGGGAGTAAAGAGCACAACAGATTAGCATAGACACCACTGCCCATGCTGCAAAAAGGACAAAAGAGCTTGCAGCTGGGGAAAGAGGATCTTTACACATTTGTCCCTCTTATACACTATTTCAATAATTTCCAAACTCATTGTGCTCATAGATATTCCTTCTTTCCTGAAGCACACTTAAAAAGAAAATCTTTTCCTTCTTATTGAGCTCCACTTTTTTTGCTAGCCATTAGTTTCTGTGACCTACAATGACATGTAGAGCTGACTCTGCCAAAATGTCAGCTGCTTACATCTCCAGCATCCCCGCAAGACGATAGCGTGTCCATGGTGACACTGTGGCAGAAACATCATAAAGCATCAGCATTACCTTCAAGTGGGAATTTCTGAATTTTGCCTGTAAGTTTTCTCCTCCAAAACCAATTTTCTCTCTTGAGGTAGTAACCATAATCATGCTCCCCTCATATCTTTGTTAACTCAAGAAAAATATCACAAATATTTTCATATTACACTCTTTCTAATACCTTAAAGAAGGAGGCTGAAAAGTAAAAGAAAGACAATACAGAAAGAAAACACACCCTCTGGGAGAAATATTGGGTCAAGATATTTCTAAATATATTCTCAGCCTTCATACTGATGTCCTCAACCAACAGAAATGAGATGTTTGTGTTCAAGGTGCAGGCACTGTGGCTTTCTGGCCCACTGCATTAGCAAATGTGTAAGCACGTGTCAGGGACCAGACATAAGGACTGGCACAGAGTGGGGGTCACTAATCTCTTGTGGGGGAGGTCAACATTCTGGTCTAGTTGGAAATGCATTTTTATTAAGATAACAAAGGGATGTAGGGGCAGAAAATTCTGGTTAAAAGAACAGTAGAGACCAGTTTCCTGGAATAATTCTTCCATCTTCCAACTCATTGTCTGTCACCGCCCTTCTCAAGTGTCCTTCATATGACCCAGGCAACCCAATTAGTTGTTTGAAGGGACTGAATTTGACCTGTGAGCCACATTCCAAGTGTTCTAGAAATTAACAGATGATTTATCCTTGACCTCAGTGTCTCCATCTGCAAAAAAAACCCCAAAGCAATAATATTTAATGAACAGTGAAGTTGCAACTAATTGGTGCTCGCTCTGCAGCAGTTTTGCCATCGGGGAACTTGAATTCGTGACTGGGGTTGCAGACTGCAATGTTAGGGAACTCATAAGCTGGGATGGACATCAGGAATAGGAAAGATGTCAGGGGTTATAGGACTGAGGTCTTAGTCTGCTTGTGCAAGGTTGGATCATAAGAGAGAAGCGTAGAACGGAGAGCATGAGTTCATGTCCTGATTTAAAGATGTGGGAATTGGGAGAGGTTTGATGGTAGGCAGGATCTGCTTTGCTTCCTAGTGTGGGGAGATATAAAAAGGACACCAAGAAGTTGAGGAGAAAGCAAGAAAACTTGGGTCTCCACCATGTGAAAGA
This sequence comes from Dicrurus megarhynchus, assembly GCA_013399195.1. Lineage (NCBI taxonomy): Eukaryota > Metazoa > Chordata > Aves > Passeriformes > Dicruridae > Dicrurus > Dicrurus megarhynchus. The sequence goes on along the minus strand of VXAD01006703.1, from coordinate 111,756 downwards.
GTTGATATTTGAGCAGTGAGGCCAGGAAATTGCATCCTTATACCGGGGAAGAGGGTCTTGTGAAGGATGAGGGGCAATTGACAAGTTCGGTTGACATAAGTGTAGTTTTAAAGCACCAGCTAATCCCAAGATTGAATCCAACCACCTTAGAGCCAACATCTCAGCTGGTTTGGATTTTTTTCAATATTTTTTGTGCGTGTTTGTCTGATCATATGAATAGTTTCTCGATTTTCTGTGCTTTTCTTCAAAGTATAAATAGTTGTGGTAGTTCACAGAACTGGGGGGTTGGACCTCTGGGACTAGAGTCCAAATCCACCACCATATGCAGAGACAAAGCCATCTCATTTGAGAGACCAGTGAAGCCGTTGGTTTCCACTGCCTTCATCAGGAGTTGATCACTATGTCAGAAAACTGTCTTTTTAGACACCTAATGATGGAGATCAGTGTTTAATGGACAGCAATGAAGTTTAAAATATTATTGGTTTCACTGCATTACAGCAAGCTGACCTCTCCAATATTGCTCCCTCAGCTGATAAAGTGATTTTGCATGGCAGAGCCCTCACTGCACAAAACTCATGTGAAAGGCCTTTTAGAAGTGTAACACTCTGCCCAAGGGCACGAACAATTTTATCAACATTTATTAATTTTTTTTTTACCTTTTTAACATCACATTAATTAGAAGTGAACACAACTGTCCGTAAAGCTCCCCAATACGGCACTAAATTCACCACTCGTTCAAAAATTTAGCAAAAATTATCATATGTGTTAGAGGAAGCTCAACGTTTTCTGCTTTTCCAGGCTGCTGAGGCAGCATCCTCTTAGTGTTGATAAAAATTGCTTTGCAAAGGTTGTGCCTCTTTGGATTTATCACTATCAGCATGTGGCAGTGTTTGAGCTTCCAGCTAAAAAAAAAAAAAATTCAAATGGAATTTTACAGTACTTGCTTTGGGGCTGGAGCGTAAAACTGCTCTCTTAGCAGCTTCCAAGTCCCTGGAAGCTCAGTCCCTGTGTCTCTTGGCTTTGTCACATCCCCCCATGCATTGCTGCTGATCTTTCCCACTTGCTGTTTATTTATTTTATTGCACCGTTTAGAGGCACCTTTTATTATTTCTATCTTGTTTTGATTTTGGCTACCCTTGATGGCAGGTGTTTACAGAAGGGCAAGGGTATAAAGTGCAAAATTAATGTACCATGCATGGTGGGCAAGACACCACCATGGAGGAGATGAGAAAGCTGCTAAAATAAGATTTTGAAGAAATTTTAGTTTCAGAAAAAAATGGCTGGGTCTACATTTGCAAGCTGTGAGCCCAGTATGAGGGCAAAGTGATGCTTAGCACTTGGCATCTACACTGTACACCTGCCTCAGGCTAGCTCTGGTGCTGCAGGTTGGATGTCTGATAGCAATTAGGACAAATTAAGTGCTGACATATTATTCTGGTGTAATGATTTCCTGAAGGACTGCAGCTTGTGTGTTAGGAGCCCCATCAGCAATCTGAATCTGTGTCTGCGTGGTGATGATAAGGAGATACACTGAAGAAGTGCGCTGCTGAGCTGCACTGAGGCACTAATGGGAATCACCTGGGAAAAGAGCTAATGTCCTTGGACTGGGCAGAGAACAGCAGTGGGTTTACTGGTGCAGCAAAACACACAATCAGATCTGAGCAGGTACAAGCCAGTCACTATTAATGTAAGTATCTCGAAACACATTTACTGAAGATCTTGTCTGATATTCTGTTTTTTAAAAGAATATTTAGCTTTGCATATTAGAGTGGATGAGACACAGTAGCATTTGTCTTTTTCTGGTGCCTATCTGGTTTGGCTTGGGCTTTTCAGCACTCAGCACTTCACTGTCTGGCTGTATTTTGATTCCCTTGATGAGGTTACACACAGCGTACCTGACCCCGTGTTTCCTTCCTGCACACTTAGAACAGAGCCCTTGGAGAGAGCTGGAAAGGACTCTTAATCCTAAAGCCAACTCAGCCCCTTTTCATGGGAAGGGTAAAACGAAGGGTAAATGCTCCATTTTGAAGCCTGTTTTATTTGTTTGATCTTTCACAGTGCTGCACATTCAATCCGTCCTGCACTGGTGATATGAAGAAGCCATGAAAGTTAATCCATTTTAGAGATGAATCGTTTCTGGCAATTGTCCTCAGGCACAGGTCAGCAAACACAGGATGGACGGGCGTTCCAGGGCTCTCTGAGGGAATAATTCCTTGAAAAATGGCACCTGGAAAATGCTTGCTCCCTTGTTGCTCATCTGCTTTGGGAGTAGGTAGCTGGCACAGAGTTCAGTTTCACCTTGGCTCTAGGCAAGGCAGAACAGCCAGACGATGACAGTTTTCAGACGAAAAGCTCAGGGAAAAAAATAATTAAAAAATTACACATACAATCCCTCTGAGGAGAGATCCTCTTTGTGCCAAGCATTAATAAACAGCCAGAACAAGTCTTTTCTTTTTACACATTCCTGCTGGCACTATAATGCCCCAAAATAAAAGCCTATTGTGGAAAAAACAGAGAAGAGAAGCAGAAAATATGATAAATTGTCCTGTTTTGTAGAGACACAAAACCTTTCTGATGTTTCATTGATCACACTCAGCACTGTAAATAGGAACAATGACCTGCTGAAATGGCCAATTAGAAAAGTTGCTCCATTTAGAGAAAATTCTTGAGAACTGAAGAATGTTGATCCCAACATGGGAAAAAAATATATGGAAAGCTAGTCTTTGTGTCAGCTCCCACTGTGAAATCTCTGTGTCTTCTTGTGGTCAGACCCAGAGAAGTTCAAGGTTTGGGTGTTTCTTTCATTGGCATTTGACCTACACTAACTTTAAAGGAAGGCTAAGACCCTGACGTTGTCACTCTAAGCTGTACAGAAATTAATCCAAAATCGGAATTTCAGTGGCAGTGAACATCTCAGCCTCCTTCAGCAGAACCAAATACCTGTCAAAACTCGGAAACTCTGAGTTGAATACCTGAGCACGGTATGAAAATAGTGAACTTTTTTCTTTTGTATCTATTGACTGTGCGAGCTCTGGGACAATGTATGATTATTATACTGTTCTTTTTTCAGACCTTAGTTGTCAAACACAATTTTGGACTATTTTTGGTAGAGACTTCGGCCCAAAATCCCACATAGAACCACATCTAGATTTTTTTAACATCCACTTGTTGTAGTTATATACCTCTTTAAGTAAAGTTTTAACGGCTAAAGCAGAAGTGATGCTGGGAAGACAATTTTTTCAAGTTTTAATTGATGTCAGCACCCTTCTCCTCTTTAAGAACTGTGCATGTTGTCTCCCCTTGGATTGTTCAAATGTGTATTTTAGGTTACTTTTCATCTTTGGTAAAAAATTCTCTTCTGCTTTTAGACTACTAAGTTAGGTAGCTCACAGGGAACTGTCATTCTGAGCCGGTATAATTTTTTTTGTGCAGCTCATTTGTCTTCAAGCACAGCTGCTGGAGTTCAGTAGAGCAATCTCTGACAAAGCCATCTTGAAGAAAAAAACAATATAGCTGTTAGAAGTGTTAGCACTTGGATTAACACACTCAGTTTTATCTGGACAAAATCGGGCTAATGGGCTTCAGGGACTCTTGGGAAGAGAAAATTGTAAGACATAAGCATCCTCTCACAGCAGCAGTCCTTGGTATTGCAAAAGATACCTATATATTCTTCCTGGCTTCGGGATGGGTTTTGAACTTACTCTGTTGTGTCATCTCTTGCCTCACTTGCTGACCTGCTAGATGAGATGGTTGTCTCATCTATCCAACCAAGTTTATAAATGAAGAAACACATTTGTCCTTCTCACATGGGAAATCCTAGGACAGAGAAGTTGTGTCAGTAAATAGAAACATTCCTGATGGAGCAAAGAAAAAGCTCTTCTAAGTTAAAATAATCTTCGAGCAATAAATTTACTTGCCAGTAGCATGGTTTTGATAATCTAAATTAATAAACAAACAAATAAATAATAATAAAGAACTTGACCCACACAAATGCAAAGTAGCTTAAATTGTAGAAAATATTCAATGCTTGCTGGATCTGGGTGTCACAGGCTACCCTTTGTGGCCTCAAAAAACACCATCACAAATTTTGAAATTTCCAGAAATTCATTAATCTCATCAGTATCTGTTGCATGTGGTGGCTTCTCCATTGCTCTCATCAGGAGAATTTGTACATGATGTCCTGGTAGACAGACTGTTGTCCACCAGCCAGCAAGTGCTCGTGCAGGGCATATAAATAATCCTAAAACATGAGAAAACTTGAAAGTAGATTAAAACTTTAACACCCTTGTCTGGTTTCTGTGCAAATGAGCTGTGCACGGTCCATTGTAATGATGTCCCAAGGTTCATTCTAAGATACTTTATCTTCAATACAAAAGATGGACAGCAGTAGGACTATCTTCAGACCGAGTACCTTGGTTCTACCTGTGCATCCTGAATATTGAAGCCCCTCTCAGGATGAGCCTGAAGTTGCAATCATGCAACTTCACTCCTGGAAGGAACTGCCACACAGAGGGTGAAATTCAGGCACCTTGCAGTCTGAAGGTTGGGCATTCTATCTGAAGTAGTCACCTAGGCAAATACCCACCAGAGGAAATCTAGTGGAACAAAATATAAGCTAGTTGTCTGGATTCTTCACAGCTAGTGGAGAGAAACAGATTACCTCTCGCTTCAAGGCAGATGTCTAAAACCATTATCTGTGTCATTCTTTAGAGGTGCTTTTTTCCTTCCCTTGCCTATAAAAATATTCTGAATAATTAACTCTGATACAGATGTTTATCATATAGATGTCTAAAATTAGATAAACTGGCTATCGTTATTGTCAGGGCTCATGAACCAGGATGACAAGGGAGCCTTGGTGTTTTTCTCTAACTCTCCCTGAACATGCCAGCACCATCATTAAGCCATCCCTGAGAGTCCCCTGGCAGTAACATGATTAGGGACAATATCTCACTTAACCTAAAACCTAATCTCAAAACTGCCTATGCACAGCAGTGCAGCAGTACAACAGTCCTTGACAGTGGATAACCTCAAATTCCAACCACCCAGACTTATCCTCTGCCTTTTCCACCCATCTACATAAAGGGAAAGGGATGATTTTCTTGTCCAAAAATCCTTCCAAAATTTGCGGTCAAGTCTTTGTTCTGCTGTTGAACATCTCTTTGAACTCAGGTAAGTCTGTCAAGCCCCCATTCCAGAATATTTAGGGCTTAGCCTCCTGCTGGAGTTAATGACTGCTGGTTGCCTGAGAAGCTTTGAAGGTCAGAGGACTGCTTGAACTCGTGTAATCCTCAGAGCTGTGAGAGAGCAGTGTTCCTCAGAACTCATGCCATTAGAAACAACTTTATTTCACGCCTCTGTGAATTGCTCTCACACAAATATTTTATGGTTTAAGACAAAATACCATCTTATCTAAATAAAAGGAATCACGCAGGTGTTTAGGTAAAGAAGGAAGAGCAATGCAAATGAGGTGTGGCAGACAGTGCATGACATTTTCCAAAGCGTTAGTCTACCAATTAACTGGAGAAATAAAGGCAACCATTGTGCAATTTTATGTCGAATGGCTCTCAGTTATAGACATAAAAAGAAAATGGAGGCTTCTAGAAATACAGGAGCTAGACAGTCTCCAAAGACTGGGTCCCTTTGAAACAAGAAGTTTGTTTTCAGTGTCTGCCAGATACAGTTTCAGATCTCCCACCTCTGCTAGTCCACAAGCCAACAAAACAAACACATCTACTATCAAATTAAAATGCTCCACCTGAAGCTGTCTTCTGACAAACGTTTACAACTTTTAGCAGTCTTTTATACACATTCCACCTCTTCCTATCCCTCTCAGAACACCAAGGTCAGCCTCTTTATAGGAGTCTCTCTTCCCGTCAAGGTGTTTCTAGACTGAGAACATCCTCGTTTTTATAGAATCTGCTGTGGTGAACACCTGGCTTCTAGGAGTCTTCATTTTTTTAAAAAAATGTATTATTAGCACGTTTCTGGTTACCGCAAAACCACTACTCACTATTGATCTATGGGCTGGAGGTGCATATCATAAGACATATTTTTATAGATTTTTTTCAGTCAGCAATGAATTCCATTGGCAGCTAAAAGCAAAGGGAAAAGTTCAAGATGTGCTTTTTCGGCCACTCTTCATACACACCTGCCCTTTTATTGATTCCTTCCCTCTCCCAAGGAATGTTGTGTAGTTTCTTAAGAACGATCTTTGACTCCTTTCCAGGTCATTGTTTTCTGTAGGATTTGATTCTTTCCTCAAAGGACAAAAAATAAGGTATTTTTGGCAAAGAGGGAAATTATCTTCCGACGACATGATGATTTGCTGTGACAACTATTCTGCTCTTAGCCTGGTTTTATTTCTGGTCATGGTAAAGACATTTAATTATCTTTTAGATCTTGTCTTATCTATTATATGTCAATCAAATATGTTTTGCAAATGAACTTCAGTATACAGGGTGCCCACAAAATGCTATATGTCCATTGAGTTCTTTTTTCACTATGTTAAGATATATGCAATTGTACCTCAAGATGTATTAGATGATAGCGACATTTTATAAATTAAAATAGTTACAAATATAATTTTTGGAGTATTCGTATGCCTAAAAGCTTCCTCATTATCCAGAATTGGTGCAGCAAAAAGCAGTTGTGTAGGAAACCAGAATTATTTAAGTGAGAAGATCGAAGGTTGCAGTTGGCCCCCGTGGGTTTATCTGCAAACAGTCTGCCTCCAGCACTGCTTTCCAAGCCCCTGGGTGCTGTCCCCGCAGAAATATGGCTTTTTCTCTGCATTCCAGATCTTTAAATTACAAGGTGATAAAATGTTCAGGATCTGAAAATGCTTCACAGATAAGTAAGTTATTCAGAAAATTATAAACAGCTCCACAGAGGGGAGACTTTGCTATTGATGAGTCTCTAACAAGAGCTTTAACACTGAAATATTTGACAGGCTAAGGTCACAACACTTCTACATCCCTGGCTATTTACAGGTTTCCTAGATACTCAGAAGCATTGTGTTCCAGTAAGGCATACTAGATAATTTCCAGTTTTTCTTTTGTTGTCAATGCTTTCTTTTATTTTGGACAGGGTATCAGACCTCTCTGTGTGTCAGTAAAATGAGGAATCTCACTGTTCAAGGAAGCAGAGATGGAACAAAGGGAACACTGCTGGTTAGGTTTCTCTCTCTCTGATACTGCCCTCTTAACAGCAATTTCCCGAAATAGAACTCCATAAGTTCTTAATTATTCTACCTCTTTTTTCTTGGGAAACTATTGAAACAAAATTGTTTTCCTATCTTGCAATATTATTGAATAATGTAATTTTTTTAAAGAGCTTGCACTGTGGAAAGCTTTTTAATAAGTGCCTTAGTGAAAAGAATGAGAAAACAAAGAAGAACACAAGGGTTATTTTAAATAACAGTTTGTTAACAGGCATACTATGTGTTGTTACAAGTATGGAAGATACAGTTTGTCTCTGTAATGCATGATATTTCAAGATAAATTAAATCTCTGATCCAGTGCAATTTTCATGGAAACCACATATTCTTCTGAAAGGGAAGTTATTCTATTTCTTTGGTGTTTAATAGCTAAAAGATTCCTCTAACCTGAGTATTTATGTAGGTGACATTTTTGCAGGCTGTAATGCTTTTTTTCAAACTGCATGTTTTTAATACATTAGATTGAAATCTGGAATTTTCTTGACCTTAAATCAATATCTTAATCAACATTTATTTTTGCTTCCATGGTCAGAGACAATATTTTATTTCTCTGCTATGACAAGCAGCAAGGAAAGGAATAGAGAAGAGATGTTCATGTACTGAAGTCAGAGCACTTCCATACAAATGCAGTTACTAAAGTTAACATACAAACTGTGCTTTTGTATAGGGAAAAAAAAGAAGAAAAATTAATAAATTTTATATTTATGAGGAGTTTTAAAGAACAGTACTACCTCTTTGGTAATATTAGATCTGCATGGCATCCAGCAACATATAGAAATGTCTTTTAAGACCAGTATTTTTTAAATTGCATATTAAAAACCAACTAGATTTTTAAAAATGTGCCATTTTAAAATCACTAATCTGTTCCACTATATTCAGCTGCCAGCATATGACTCCCAGTGCAAGAAATATGTATTTTCTTAATTTAAAAGGAAAAAATGTGCCTCTCTGCATGTGTTGAAATAAGTGAAGGGAAGGAAAATGTCAGCTGTGTGTGCAGGCAGCCACCTTCAAGTGATATAAAGATACTGCACATGTAAAAGGAGGATCAGCTGTGAGCAGCAGTGCACAGACCCCGCTCAAAGGCTGAGCCTGCACCTCCCCAGAGCCCCCTCTGCCAGGTCCAGGGCAGGGAATTGTGTCAGGCTCCCTGAGGAGCTTCAGTGTCCTGGGAAGTGTGTGCAGATCCCTTCTGCTGTGACAGTCTCTGCTGGGGAACTTGTCATTTAAATAACCAGAAGAGGTGGGTGTAGGTTGCTCAAAGCATATTAGTGGCAGATCCAGGATGAAAACTTGACTCCCCTCAGTCTCAGGAGAGCACCTCAGTTATTCTGAAGCCTCTGCTCCCCTGCTGTTGCACACACAGCAGAGCTGCTAAAGTGCTGAGGTTTCTCAGTTTTCACTGCTTTTGGCATGGGATGCACTGAAGTGGCTCAGTATCATGTTTAAGACTGAGTTTCCAGGACCAATTCAGAGAGATTGAGATTTCTAAATAATCCTTTCCTTGGAAGCGCCTGTAATTTAAAACTCCCTTAGCATGCTTTTCTCTCATAAAAGAGTCTTTCTGATTCATGTCGCTTTTATTTGTGACCTGAGGATTTTGCTGGAATCCCTTCTGCTTTTTCTGTGCCATCATTCCTAGGAGAGGTTTTATGAATATACTCCTGCTCAAGGAGCACTTTGATATATTATCCTATTGCAATTAGATGTCAAAAATACATATGCATTAAGTGCAGATTCTGCAATTACTTGGTACGTCTAAATATGAAAAAAAAATAAAAAGAAGAATAGTACCAGCAACAGTTAGATAATGACTTGCACCAAAATATTTACCTTGTTTACTTTCACATTTGAAGTGATCAGGGAAAATGATGTATTGAGTTTATTTCTTTTCTGTCACCTGAGATATGTCATCTGACCTTTAGCTGGGGCTGATGAACAGAGAAGTCAGCTGATGCAGCAGCCCAGTGTTTCATTATCTGCTGCCTCTGAAGGACCTAACTCTTATCCAGCACAGGTCACAGTGTGGTGACTTCAGCTAAGCCTCACGGGGATAAAAGCCTGTCGCTCATACACACTGTGGCCTTTGCTTCAAAAACACCAGGATCAAACAAGTTTAAGGAAGGCATTAATTTCCAGATGAGCTGAGGAAATTAGGTTGAGAGCTTGGGTTTAACATAGCAAATGAGCTCCTTACCATAATCTTTTTACTGACCAGCAAAAAAACCCCCAAATTTTGTGTTTATTTTCAGGAATGTAAATCACTATCTGTATAAACTTTCAGAACGTGAAATTTAATGCAAAAAACAAACAATAGGTTTTGAAGACAAATATAATCTTTAGTCACCCAACTGCTATTTTTTCTTGTATTTCTCTTAAACTACAGAAGAAAAAATAAGGTGCAATTTCTCTTTACTGTGAAATGATATTTGATCCTAATTTTAGTAAGAAAGTAAATATTTCCATCCCCAAGGACCATCATGATACACACAGCCCAGATGTTAAAGCATCAGTGTCCCTAGTCTATTGCAGATTAAACATCCTTATATTTTTATTGTGAAATATTCTCCTTTCTTCCTAAGTAATAAAGAAGAAGGGAGAGTCTAATCAAACTAGAGAAAGACATGTTTTATTTCCAGTTTTTCTACAAGCTTCTCATGTATCATTTAAGCAGACCAAAAATGCTCTTTGTGCCTTGGAACCTGTCTACCACAGATGAATAAGAAGACGCCCAAGATTGTTCTGCTCATTGTCATCTCAGATCAACACAAATGAGAAAATTACACCAGGGACCTGGGGTAGTTAGAAATCATACTGAAAGATTTATTCTTTCAGGATTAATGCTCTATTTATGTTACTGTTGAGCTTTTAAAGTAGAGAAAACTCCCATCAAGACAGTTCAGCTCTTTGTACTGCACTTTCCTGCATTTCAGATTACAGGATTAGCTGAGATATGTAGGGTCTCTTAGCACTTATTCAGACTAGTATTTTCCCATTTTCTTTCTCTATAGCATAAGATCAAGACTATAATCCACCTAGAAGGAGTTCTAGTGACCAGTTACAGTAATACATTCAACTGGTGGGTGAGGTTTTCTGTGTACCTGTCAATTTTCATGTAGAATTGAATTACAATTTATTAACAGATGAGAAAGTTGTTTCAAAAATATTGTAATTTATTATTATTATTACACTTGTCTATGCAAAATGATCTAATCAAAAAGCTTTTTAATCATGAGGGGAACATATTTTCATCAAAGTTAACAGCACACTTTAATTAAATAGAGTAGAAAGCAAAAGACAAGTTCTGAAATGTTATCTTTTGCTGAGGCTCCAGGGGACTGAGGAAATCCTTTCAAAAGCTGACCTTTAAGAAGGAAAGCCCATTTGAGTTTATAGCTATTGCTTATCTCTGCATGGGAAATTTATGCAGGTAAGTGCCTGCTCCTGAGATGAGAAGATACTTCATCATTCATTGTTATTCCAGGCACTAAATTGACTGACAGGGCCAGAGCCCACTATTGTGAAAAAGGCATTACTCCAAGGAAGGCTATGGAGGATTAAAAAGCCTTTCTTTTAGTACAGATTGCAGTTGAGGAGCAGGTCTGTAAAAATCACCACTAACGGGATTATTTGGCAACAGGAATCAGTTTAGACCTGGTGATCACCTAATCCATGCTGCCTAATTTCGTTTGACCATAAACCATGCTGAAAGCCAGGGCCTGGGTGTAGTGTTGATTTCAATGTGGCATATCGCAAAAGGATGAGAGCTGCTCTGTGAAACTATGGGAATTCAGAGCCCAGACACAAAAAGTTAGCACGGATTTATGCTTTCAGTATGACCTGTAAGGTAACACTGGTTTCATTACTGTTCATGAGCTGTTTTGCTGGCCACACCAGTCATTATAAGAGGGAGTGGGTGGGGTGACATCATCACAGGAATTTGTCACTCTGTCAAGTCCTTCCTTTTCTTGGTACACTGGGAGAGAGACCATGGCAGCCTGGACTGTGCTTCTGAGGGACTGCCCACGTACCCATCCTGTAACTCAGCACACTGCCAGACCTAAACAGGCAGAATATTCACAAGCAGCAGTGAGTTTTCTGTGTTCAGACCCATTTCATATCTCTGTTCAGAAGTTTTAGCTCTTGGATTGTCTCCTTGCAAAGGTCTCCATTAACACATTTTGTGATATTGCTGTCTTCCTGTACTTGGCCAGAAAATCTCTTCCACAATCTGAATTTTTGTTTGCAATCTTTTATTTTTTTTTTTCCCCAGAAAGATCTCCTCTTTTAAATTGTTAAATCAGTTAATAGACAAAGACTTTGTGCTCTTTTTGAATATGCTTATAATATTTAGGGTCCAGCTTTTTTCTGAGTATCATAGTATGGTGTCATATACAGGCCACTTTTAGAGGCCATAAGAGCCTCATTTTTTCAAGGGAATTGTGAGAATTTTTGGCAAATTAATACTTGTTTAAAAATTCCCATCCTTGATTCTGTTAGATTGGAGTGCTAATTAAACCAGGCTGCTAATTTTGTTCTGGTTACATTATCTCAAATAACATTCAGTAAACCCCCAGATCAACAGATTTTTTTTCTATTATTATTTTTTTTTTTCTGTTGATCAGAACAGAACAATCAAAATAAATAAACAAGCTTCTTACTTACCATAGCAATTAATCACAAAGTCCCCATCTCCAGAGGTAACTCTGAGTCAGTCATACTGAAAAAGAATTTTCATTCAAGAGCTGGTAAGGAAGGGGGAGGGCATATTATTGACTGTCTTTAAACAGAGAAGCATGAAAGAGTCTAACCTCTCATTTATATTTCTTTAAGTAGGGGATGATGAAGGGAGAGGGACACAAAAGCAATTAAAAATGAAGGCTTACAAAGGAATTGTTTGTAGCTAATCGAGTTGCTGTGATACCCTGTTTGGTGTTTTCATTCTTCCTGCAATTTGTTAGGGGAAAATCGTTTTTTGCAGGGAACAGTATTCATTTTGAAAATTGTTTTGTGGCATTCAACACATGAGGTTAAACCACAACCTCTGATGCAGGCACAGAGGCCTCTTATCTCTACAAAATAACAACATTTATCCAAGGTAGTTGCTTAAAAGCCTTTTAGTAAGGCCACTGATTATCATAGCAAATCAGCCATCTCTATGAAATTAATCATCTCATCCCAGTGTAAATGTCAAAAGTACATCACAGGTACATCCAAGGAGTGTCCAATAGGGCTGAAAAATGAGGAAGCACTGATGTAAGAATCATGTGGACTAAAATTGCTTTCTATGCACTCATTAGAGAGGAAGGGTCTGATCTGATCGTGGCTGTACAATTTTCTACCCTTGCCCAGATTGGTGAGCTCCAGCTGCTACTGTGTTATGGCCAGAAACAGAAGTGATGAACACAGTTCAACTTCTTCCTTCCTGTGAATTGTCAATATTAATTTTGCAGCTATTAATTTGCTATTTCCTAATTGAATTCAAGAGTGTTGGATGATGAATGAAAAAAAGCATTAAATTAATCTGCAGAGAAAGGGTCAGGTTTGTTTTTAACCCATTTCAATCCAAGAGAAGGAAACAAAATAGGGTCCAGGCTCATATGAAGTGTGAGTGGGAATTTTCAGAGATAATGCTCAGAATGAAACTGCACAGACACAGTTATAACTATTAATGCACATTATACCAGGCCAGGGTATATCCACCTCTGCTACAAAACTGGCTCATTTGGCCCTACTGATGCCTTTTCCTGATCTTAAAATCAAGAGGCAAATGTGGTTAGAAGGGAAAAAGGGATTTTACCTTGGTATTTGTTTAAAGCATCTTTAGGTGCACCACGTCCAGGTCGAATGCACCTCAGTGTACACTGCAATGCACTCCCCAAAAGATCTGGTATATCATTATAGGTTTTACTAATTAACATATCTATCATAAATTCCCCAATGAGAGGCCAGAATGAGCACCCCTCCCCAAGGAACCTTCCCCTGGATGGTTCTGTCTTAGTTTACAAAATGTGTTCTGGAGAGGACCGTGGGGTCTGGGGCATTCTGATCCCAAACTACAAAACCTCTAAAATGTTCAGTCTCCTGTCCTAACAAACAAGTCCAAGAATGTAAGCAAAAGCACTAAGGAATACAGAAGTTGTAAAAAGGTGTAAAAGGGGTTTAAAAGAAAAGGCAAAAAATCATCATGGCATACTGTGTCTTCATAATTAAGAGCAAATGGTAATCCTAGGAAATTAATTATCTCAGGTTTAAGAGAATTATGAAAATATGTCCCAAGACAATACCAACAGAAACCTTCCCCCAAAAAAACAAACCAAGTAAAAATTTAGGAGAGCTCTACACTGAACTCAGTGAATTCAATCTAGCAATGATGTTATTTAGGCTTATTTTGTGCTGAAAATAGAGGCGAGAAAACTGGATGAGTGCATGTTGATAATAATTTTTTTAAAAGTACAGTCTCCATCAAGTGAAGACTTGCTGGTCTTTTGCAGTGACTGACAGAAAATACTTTACAGAACTGCATACTAATGATAAACCCTTAAGAGTTTGTTGCAGTTGCCCATCGGGATTTTTAACTAATTTATGTGCTATCCTGACACTCTTTAATATTATATTACCTTTTAAAATCATCATTTAGAAACCCAAAACTAGTCTGCAATGTCTTGAATAGCAAAGCTATTAAAAATTTAATAAAATGAAACACATATATAATGCAATAAAAAAATCTCTATCACACATTAGTGCAACATTTTACAAGAATATGGAACATAATCAAACTTAAAATTAGAAATATATTTTCACTAAGTTTCTTGCAATTTAAAAAAATGTTCTCCAGACCATATAGTTTACAAACATAAGTGATTCCATGACAACTCATTAGAAGACACAGCAGAATTGATTTCTTATTAAGAAAAATTAGCACTGCTGGAAATTCATTCCTTCCTCAAGTTCCCAAACTTGTCTTGAATTACAGTCAGTTCCATTGTTGGTTTGCAGCTCTACTTTATCTTAGATTTAGTTTTTCTCTTAAAGTCATGTTTCTTCCTTCACTTTCATTGACTTTAAGCCTGAAAAAAATCCCCAAAACCACTCTGAACATGGAAAGCAAGTTCTTGACAAAGAAAAGGAGAACATACCAAGCTCTAACCATCAGTTCAGAGTGTCTCTGACACTGACCTTGTGGAGAAAGACGAGAAGAATTGGAAGGAATCCATGACCTGTAGATAATTCAGCTGTCACTGGTGAAGCCATCCCATGGCCTGGTGAACCAGAGACATTTGTTGACATCAGAGAAAGGAAGAATATCTGTAAAACACTCTGATTCTCAACTGCTGTCCTTCAAAGAGGACTCCTGCCTAGGATATTGATTCCAGTTTTACCCAGGAAATGTAGGGATTCTTCTGTTATGTGAGAGCTTGCCTTGTAGCACGCTGGGTTTCTGTGCCAATTTAGGAACTCTATGTACAGCCTTGCTCTGGCTACTTGATATCTATTATATTATACATCCAGTATAAGAATACTGGAATGAGCTTCACCTTCTTTAAGAACAAAACCTCTTAATGAGAAAAAAACATTTATAAGTGATCCTTTTTTTATTCCTGTCTGCATAGTCTCTCATAGAAGCAGCTGAATTGTCATCATAAACCTACATTATAACATGTTGCAAAACACACATTATCCAAGTGTTTTATGCAAGCAGCAGCCTGCCTTTTGATTTCTGCTTTCCTTAGACAGTCTGCCTTATAACAAGAATCTTTTCATTGCTTCATTATTACTTGATAGCTTCCTATTATAAAAGCATTATTTAAACAATGGGCTTGATGATCCCACAATGATAATTGTGTTGAAAACTTTCCATGGGAATGATACACAACATATTAATAGCTGAAATGGCACTGAACTCTGGTTTTGGTCTGCAACAAAATACCAGAAACACCTATGATGAGAAGCCTTTAAATGCTTTAAATGATCTTATGCATTGAATTTTTTATGCCAAGGTTTTTATATTTCTGCTTCTACAAAGACATATGGCAAAGTCCCTCAATAATTATAACTGTGTAATAGCAGGAGCGGTAATTGTAGCTTCTGTAGCCAGATTTAATGCGTTTCAGGCCAAAAAAATTACATCTTCTTAAGGACTTCATCCATTCATGTCTATTTCTAGTGAAACAGAGATCCTATTATGGATATCTATATTGTGGCCAAATGAGACGCAAACTTTGCTGCTGAGCCTTGGTCTTGCTGTCAAGAGAAATGACAGGAAACATGTTCTCCATAAGAACACCCCCCACATCTACCACCTTAAAAACCCCTTTGTGCTCATGAGAAGGCAGAAAAGTTATAGCATCCCCCTACAAATCTCTTCCTNAAAAAAAGAAGAAAAAAGAAAAAAAGACAATTAAAAAAAACCACCCTGGTTTTGCTGCCTAATTAGGGAAAGTTTGTGTCTAAGTTAGTAGGTGTATCTGCCAATTGTGGCTCTTCAGCCTGGATTCAATGAAAAAATCCTGTTTAAACAAACATCTTAATTATGGTCCTATCCTGAATCATGATTCTCCTGATATCATTAGCATATGCATGTGTGTAAATATATATACATATATATATATATATTTTTTTTTATATATATACACATATATATGCATGTGTACAAATTTATGCACACATCTTTTGGGTCAATTATATTTGACTTAGGTCACTGTTTCAAGTTTCCTTCTGCGATAGTGCTGGTGAGAAGTTTGGATTTTTCCTGCAAAAGAAAAATTTCCCAGTACTCAAACTAACCCAGGTGCTCCTACAAAGCAACAAATATCCTTACAATATTAGTAAGGCAGTGAGAGCTGGCAATGCAGCTGTACTTAAAGGCTTTGCTTAATAGACCCCAAAGGCATTGAATCTTCTGGTTTCCACCAAAAGCAAGTAACACAGCATTTCTGTAAATAGGACATTCTTTCTATGCCACTGAGTATTTTTCCTATGGTTTGCATGATCACTTGCTAAATCTGTTATGACAGGCTACTTATCTCAGTCCAGAGCTTTAAGATTTTTGGATCATTTCCCCAACTCTAGACATTTCGGTGATAAATCTAGCACACCTATCAAGCATTTTACAGCACATCAGAAAAAAACACAATTATAGCAGGTTAATTTCACAAGTTCTGCTCATGCTTCAATCCAGTTACTCATCCTAATTGACCACCTAAGACAGATATGTGGCTGCTTTGCATCTACAGAGTGGCACAGAGAAGCCTGGGAGAATATATTTCTGTACCTAAAATAAGTGGCCTAATTTTCAAAGAGACATAACACCAACACCTTCTACCAACAGAAATGAGAGTTGTGATCTCAGCACTTTTTAAAATGAAAAATTAATCTGAAACAGAAACTTTTATGCCTATGTGGGGAGATCCTCATGCAGGTAGCAAGAGCTCAGGTGGAAATAGACTGACATAGCTTTTTAAAAGCTATTTTGCATCTATGATTCGGAATACATGTGGAACCTTATCTGGTTTGCTATTTTATGGCCTTTCGTGTTCTCTTCCAGTTGAGTCTGCAAGTTTCAAATTATTGGCTGGGTAGTAAAGATCTGTGTTTATCACACCAATAAATCTTTTAGGTAACTCGTGCCTTCAAACCAGATGTGCTAAGAAACTATGGAAATGCAATTTTGTAGCTGATCTGATTTCTTAGAGCAAAGTTATTTCTTCCCAGTCTGAGTCAGGCCTTTTTTGGTGTGTAGAATCTGTCTGCCTCAGACTTTCAGATTGAGCTTTAAAATGTGGGGAGGCAGAGCTGTGTCAAAAATATATTGTACTCTTTGAGAGCTGTTCATTTCAGCATGCCAGGTTAGAACCTCATTGCAATTTAGGCACGGAGTGGAGCCAGTTGGAGGCATCTCCTGCTGCCACAAACCTGTTGTCTCTCAGGTTCTCACCAGCATAATTTGCAGAAAATAATGTCATATTCTGCAGCATGGAACATTTTGTTGGTAAGTTCTATTGTTGCCTTTTTGTGCCCTGTTGGGAAGCAGTCCCTTTCCAACTTCCAACCACATCCAATATTTTACAGCACTGGAGGTAAAGGTGTGTGTTTGCATAGAGAGATATACTAATGTATCTTGGCTTTTATCTGTGGCAAAAATACATGGCTTGCATGATTGTGGTTTCTAAGAACTTTTATGGTTTTCCCCTCACATCAACACTCGGCAAAGTGAAAATTTTTAGTATTTTATTTACAGAAATCTGAAACACAGAGAAAGGTATTTAAGGTCATAGAATAAGTGAAAAGGGAAGCAAAGAATTAAACTGGAGCTGCTGGGTTGCACACCAGTTTTTTTCTTTCCCTTTCTTCTTCAGAAGTAGAGGTGCTTATATGAACCCAATGTAAGTGAGATCTAATTTTCTTTGAGCTCAGGTAAATCTTCCTTATACTGGCTTAAGCAAATAAATTTGGTCAAACTTGGTGTTCTATTTTTTAAGATCTTAAATCATGGAGTCACATAAAAAGTCAAGATGGCAGGAACATCTGGGGGTTATTTGGTCCAGCCTCTGTCTGGAACCTAAAATTTTCATTAAGAAATTTCAGTGGGAAAAAACACTTCCCTTTCAAAGCCCCATTATCTCCATCATCGTCATCAAAATAGAAAAATAAAATTAAATAGGAAAAAATGAAAATAGCAAAAGTTTAGAAAAAAAGATAAGTGTAAAATTATTTTATATTTCTACTATGAATACACAAAAAAATAAATTAAATTTATAGAAGAGGCTCACACATCATGTACAGAGTGTCCCTTTTTCTCACAGAGAAATTTAAGAAAATGGGGACAATGCTGTTTTTATGTGTAACACTAACCTTTAGAGGTCAGCAAAATGTACTGATGTGCACATCTGTGAATACACAAGCCACATTTTCTAACGGAGAATCGTAGTTCAAGTGAAATACTCAGAAGGTGTCATTTTCCTATACATTTTCTACATATTTCTATGAACATAGACCCCTTGAAGTCCACAGAGGCACTGGAAGAGAATTAAAGTGTCAGGAAACTTGTATCTTTCCTTCTGTTGACGAGACAGACATTTGACCTCAAGTGTGTGAATACCAGTAAATAAACCTTCAGCAAAATTGCCCTTCCTGGAAAAAAAAAATATATATTTGATGGAAGGCTCATTTTAAATCATAATTCTCTTACAGGATAATTGATTGTTGCATTTCAGGGAAGTGGGAGGAAAAATTCATACACCAGATGGGGACTTTATGATTTACTTAGAGAAGATTGACCTCTTCAACCTTTTCCCTATTTGTAGTGTGTTTTCTCCAGTTCCCTGTTCTCCATCAGGAGAGATCATAAGGTGCCATTTTAAATATTAATCCAAAGATTTTGTACAGCCTGAATATTCTGTTACATCTTTATGAGGGTACTGAATAGTGCTCCTTCCTAGGGTAATAACAGTACCTGATTTTAACCATCAAAGCATTGGAAATTCACTGGAAGATAATGCTAAAGTTCAGCCCGAGGGCTCTACATGGCCTCAGGAGAGAAATGCTTCATGTTGCCCTAAGCTGAGAGATAAAGAGAGGTAAATGAAAATAACTTATATGTGCTTTTCCTCTTTACTGGCTATTGAGGTCTCCTACAGGATTAGTTTAGGGTGGATGTCTAAATGGAAAAATTCTCGGAGCCAAATGAACTTTGGAGCCTATATAACCTTATCAGCATTTACCCCCAGACAGTGCTGTATGGATTCTTCAAGACAGCAGGAGAAGCAGGTTGAAAACTTGCAGGATTCCTTCATATTCCTTAACCCTAGATCAGCTGACTTTACCTGTGTGAAATCCAAATGGATTTACACAGTACAATCACAGGGATCTCTGTGAAGTCAGTGACTCAAACTGGAATGCAATATGTGTTTCCAAACTCCTTACAACTGACAGTGGTCTGAAAAATACAGCACCCAATCCAGAGAGTGCATCCAGCAACCCTCTTTTGTGCAGCTGATATATCTGAAGCAAAAATAGAATGAGAAAACAACAGAAAATGCAAAATAATAGAATTTCCATGTTGAAATTCAATGTGTCATTGTTCATGCCACAGGCAAGTAATATCATATTCAAATAATCAGAGATTTTCATTTGGACACTGAATAGAATATATGACTTTAATTTTGGATTCTGCCTGATTCAAGAGATACTTACATATGCATTTCTACATCTATCACAGAGCTGCAGAGATGCACAGATTCAGTCCAAATTCCAGGATCAAGCAGTAATTTCTGGATGTGATGCCACAAGTCCTTTTGCCAAGTAAAGCAGAGCAGCTAATCACACAAGTCAAGATTTACTCTGCAAGATCAAGAGTTTCTGCATTTAGCTCTAACTCCCATTTGACAGGTCCACTTAATTACCTTTTATTCCATGATTAGATGAGTTGATTTAGTCTGCATAAGTAGTAATTTTCAATTTACCATTTAAATAGAGGAACCAGCATTGTACTTTTCAGGTTTACTTGTAAAATTATTTTTTATTTTAAATATGGTTTGCATTCATGGCTTTTTGCTACTTTAATTAGGCAAAGTTAAAATTTAAAAAAAAAAAAATGCAGTTAGTATGGTAATGGGAAAATATGAAGGGTTTTGAAGTGAGGCAGGTTGCTAAATGGAAAGACCCTAACCAGTAATAATCCCAAATAGTTAAATAGTGTATTCTGCAAAGGTCTGTACCTCCAAGTGTTGTAAAATGAAGGTAAGCAGCATTTCACCATTTTAAACAGACTCCTAAAGTCTTTATAAATGATGATGAAAAGCCTTCTCTCTTTGCTTGTTCTTTTCCCTCCAGGGACCCTATAACTGTAATCATGTGGAAGTGAACTCTCCTCTGTTATGCAAAGCTTGTTTTAGGTACAATGTGGGCACAAGGTGCTCTGGAGAGCTAAGCTATTGTTGTTGGCCAACCTGTTCTATTTTAAACCCCTCAGTAAATCACTTCTTGCTTTTCTTGATTACTTACTTCATACAAACCAATTTTGAAACCTATATAGAGCTGTTGTGCCTCTGGGGTTAAGAAGTTGACTTTCTTTTGTTCTCATAAGCTAATGGCCCTTAGTCACTTCTGTTCATAAGGCTGGGTTACCTAATTGACTGAGGGCCGTACTGAGACTTCCAGTAACGTCTGCCAAATTTAGCTTTTGTGAATTCTCCCATCTGTTGACTGTGTGCAGAAATAGACTCACAGCTCTGCTGGATTATAGGTGGCTGGAATGACTCACCAGCCTTCCCCACCAGTGCCACAGCAGGCACTGAGTCCCAGAGAGGACCAACAACAGACAGGGGAACATCTTCTTTGCTGTACCTGGAACTGTGAGCATTGCAGAAGCTTACAGGCACTCACGCACTTCTATGTTACACAGTCTTGTGTTTCTGGTCTCAGCAAGCTTGGCTTAGCTGGGATAGGAACAGTCAGTTAAACATCAGAAGAAATTGCCTGAGAAGCTGAGCTATCTCCATCTTTAGGGATCTGTAACCCCAGATTAGACAGGAGCATGGAATCAGTGGTGTGGGTGTAGCTGGTTCCACCAGAAGGCAGATGCTGTGCTGTGCTGAGACAACTGGAAGGTCCTTTACAGCAGGGCTTCCCACCAGTTCTCAAACCATGTGAGGAGCTTATTTAGTCCACATGAAAACACATATGTCCTCTTTTTGTTTCACATAGCTATTGCTTACTGCAATGGCATTCTCCAAGGGCAGAAAATAGGTACCCTTAGGTCTTTTCCAAAAACTACTTCTATAGTACACAGCTAAACCCAGATTATGTCATTGACTCCTTTCTTACAGAATCAGTTTCAACATTTCCTCAGCATATTTACTTTCCTTAAATTGTATCAGAAAGTCTCTGTACTGTATTTCAAATATTGTCCCAGTGAAGCAGAAATCAATGGGACAATTTGAGAATAAAGGTCTGCCTGACTTGTACATACACGCATTTAAATCTAGTTCATTACATTTTCCATGGTTATCAACCAAGATTTTGGCAAATCACTTTAATTTTCAAAACAAAAAGAAAAAAGAGAAATCTTGCCAAATATATTTGTCTTCAAATTTTCCAGGGTTAAGACTTCCATGAACTCATTACATTAGACCATGGACACTGTATCTTGCTTAAAAGTCAGCATAACAAATTCCACATTAAAAACTTAATAAAATCCAAATTAACTCAGTTTCATTTTTGCTGAAAGACATCTTTTCCAAGTGCTCAGACTAAGAAAAATATTAAAGAATGAAATATTTCTTATTTATTTCTTGATTTCGTCCTCTTGATATATTATCTGATGTATGCTTATGTCTTATATTAATGTCTTATATTAATCTCCTTCTTTTTAAAC
This sequence comes from Dicrurus megarhynchus, assembly GCA_013399195.1. Classification (NCBI taxonomy): domain Eukaryota; kingdom Metazoa; phylum Chordata; class Aves; order Passeriformes; family Dicruridae; genus Dicrurus; species Dicrurus megarhynchus. The sequence goes on along the minus strand of VXAD01006703.1, from coordinate 90,163 downwards.
ATTTAGGGATAGACTTTTGGAAGAGAAAACAAGTTTAGGGTTCAGTCCAACCCTATTTGAAGAAATCTCTTTTAAAACATGGGTCACACTGTAGAAAGAGTTGGGTTGTCACTGCTTTCAGTTAAAGCCCAAGGAAAACATCTGTGCTCAGTTAAACTTCAAAGACCTTTGTCGCTCTGAGGATACAATATTTTCACAAGAATCAAGATAACCCCCCACAGGCAGGCAGCTGTCAAGAAGAGAGTTTGTATTCTCAGTTCATAGGTAAGCTTACAATGCACTGGTCTGTCAGTGAGCTCAAACTGTAAATATCATTCTGTTTAATGGTGGTTTGCTTTTTATAAATTTAACCAAAATTCATTTATTCTGTAAGATTTCCTGGAGATACTATATTGCTTCATCTCTTCAGGGAAGGGTTTGGTAAGAAGATCATGTAGTTTAAGTCAAAGATTTTCTGAGAGTATGCTTTTTTCTCCAGCTGGACTATGTAAGTAAACATTGACAAATAGAACCCCTATTTTTATGCAGACCTGGAGAATAACCTAACTTGTGCCTTTAATACAATACCAAAATCATGAATTAATATAACACATAAAGATCTTTGCTGTTTTAGGGTCAGAAGAGTTACTTGAATGTCTCCATTCTGACTTACCTGATCTTCAGTGGTTTAAGTTTTGGTAACTTCACATTGTGAGAGGATACAAGATTCCCTTTCACAGTCTTTACCCAATGCTGAATAATCTAAGGGTTTTTTTGTAAATGAATAAACTGACACCACTGAACATCATCTTTCCAATGTTAGAAATGTCAGGCTAAATAACCTCAAAGAGACAAATCCCTTTGCTCTTACCCAGATATTGTGCAATGGTCTTATTAACGTTTTGAAGGCTCTCAGTGTTCAATCCAATACTGTGCTCCTGTTCCAAAGCTGATTCATCTCCAGACAGCTCAGAACACAAGCTATCTCTGTGGTTCATGTAAATATATTGTGTAAAAGCTAAATTCTCCTTGTTCTGCCTGGGCCCAAGCAACATCTGAAAGGCAGTAGTGTGCAGGTTCTAAGGCAGAAGAATCTCTCACCAGAGCAAGATCCCTGCAATGTGCGGTCTCTGGCTGTGAATGAAGAGGATCTCTCCTGGTAACAGAGGGGTTCCCCCATGCTGCCTTATAGATTGTTCTGCATCCATAGACTATTAGAGAGCAGAATGGATCCTCGGGGCCTGTCAGCTGTTATTACAAACTAATCCCCAATTAGCATCTTTATTAAATTGTAAGAATAATTTTTAAAAAAATCAAGATAGAATAACCACCAAATGGAAAAATTAGTTCACTTTAATTAAAATGTAATAGCATTTGTAAATTTAGACTTAAACTGAGGGGTGAAATTCAATAGACATTTATTTTATTTGGGAACTTCAGAAAGGTAATTAAATGCACTAATTTGTTTTGAGTCCTCCCTGAGGATCTCTTAAAGTCAGGGCATGGTCTGAACTAGTGCTATAATCAGAGTGATTTAAAAATATTTATATAACTAACATGTGTTCCCAGAATTCTGATCACAGCGTCAACTAGATGGTAGCTTTTGCAAACATGTCTAGCTTGAAAGACTGTGCAGAGTTCTGAGCTTACTGGAATTCTTTACTTTTGCTGGTATGAACTTTGGGATTTCTGCTTTTCAATGTTTTGTTCAAACTTCAGTATGCTTGATATTCAAGAGAGATGGTTAACCTAATAACATTTGCAGAAAATTGGGAAAACCAGTTTTGTTTTTGTTTCTTTAGGATTTTTTTTAGTTGCATATGTCTAAAAGTTTTGTGTCCAGAAACTGGAGTAAGTTGATGGTGATATGACATCTCTCTCTCAATATATATACACACACACATATACACAATAAATGCAAAAAATATATTATTATATATAAAATAATGTGTAATATGATATCTTTAATACTGTCCATAGGTGTACACACATGCACACAACCTACATGTCTATATATGTGTGTGTAACATAATTGGCTGCCTGGCTTTTTGACATGTCACCTGAGATCAGGTTCATCCAAGGGACATGAAATCTGAGGAGCAATTTACAGATTTCCAGGTAATTTTAGTCTTTATTGGTTTGGGCTTGGCAGCTGATGGAGTACTGCCCCTTGCATAAGCTCAGCATTTATTTGTGCTGTGTGTTTGGTATGCAGTTGGAATTCACCTCACTACATTTAAAACCCATACTGTATATTCCAGGCAGCCATCATAAGCTCTTTTAGTATTTAAGGGAGATAGAACAGGGGAAAAAAAAGCATGCATTTTGAAGGTGCTATTGGCCTTAGATGATTCAGACAAATCAGATACTCATCATGTCTTCACCTCTTTATTAATCATCACCGAAACTTTAGGGTGATTTTCTCAGTGGGTGTCTCAATGAGGTGAGGCAGGCCCACCCCTTTTCTTTAACATGGTAGCTGATCCTTCCTAGTTGCTAGTGCAATACTTCATTCAAAACCTTTCCTATAAACTACAGGAAAAAGGATAAAATAAAAATAATCATCATAGCAATTGTACTCAGACCCCTATCTGTAATTAGAAACCTGATTTTCATTGACCTGCCATTGGTAATAATTCGGAAAACTCTGCCTACATAGGAAAAGGATCTGCAGTGAAGCAGATTTTTTATTCAATGCTTTCTGACACCGCTCACTCCTCTGGTAGGCTGTCACAACAGTGGTGATGCAGGCTGCCTTCTGTTGATCTCCTTGGTAATTAGTTTTTGAAGGTTAATCCCACTTGGCATTCCCTGTGTCAGCTTGGAGTTTAATGACTTCCTGAGCTTTAAAGCACTATGTGCTGGAGGTAAAATATTGCACAAAGTTTAGGTCTGTCTGATCCTCCAGCATGCTGACCTGATCAAATTCAGATACCCAACCCATCAGGTTAGCACAAATGAGGCATTGCTGTTTTCCCTGTCACGGGTTCCCTTCTGGCACACAGGGAGCCCATGGTGTAACCTGTGCATCCAGTGACTTTCTGACAGTCATGGAAAAGGAACACATATCTATATATATCTCAGTCAGAGAAAATTACCTTTTAATGGAGATCCAGCTCAAAGTTAAACCTTGACCTCCAGCAAGGCCTGAAATTTATTTGGAAATAAAACCCAACTCCTAAAGTGCCTGAGCTACAGCTATTTGTCTGTGGGACTCTAACAGGTGACAAAGCTGTTTTCAGGTTCTCATGCTCTTCTAGAAGGGATATTCTCTCAGCCATTGCTCCAGACAGGATTTCTGGTCTCATCCAACGTGACTGTACTGATCTTTTGTGTAGGGATTGTAACTCAAAACCAAATAAAGAATAAGGAGCTAATACGATATGTAGTGGACATAAAAAGACCAAAAATAGTCCAGAAACAAAGTGAAGAAACTTTGTTACAACTGGAATTTAATGCATTCTTGGTGAACAATAATCTCAAATGAATTGACTTTATATAACGCTAGTCCCATAAAATTTCATAAAATCACAGAATATTCTGAGTGGGAAAGGAGCCACCAGGATCACCAAGTTCAACTCCTGGCTCTGCTCAAGAAACCCAAGAATCACACATTTAGATAAATAGGGTGGGGTTCATCTAACTAAAAGTGAATATCCATCTCTGAGAACGTAATTCTTCTTTTCTTTTATAGTCATCGCTGGGGAAACATGTATTTAGGGGAACGGTTCCTCTCTCCTCTAATCTGACATTTAATTGAGATCAGATGAGTCATGTCCTCAGTTTTCATACCATCAATGGAGAGAGGAAGGCACCATAGATAATGAATCATCCTACCTATGCTAGGTGCCTTTCTAAGGATGGAGTATGCTTCATCCTAGAACTATCTTTGTATCTTTCCCATGTATTAATATTTCTTTGATAACTAGATTATATATGAGATGCCAGACAAAAATAAATCCATCCATCGGGCTTGCACACATTACACATGTGTTCCTTAAAGGGAAGAAGAAATTCCTCATCCAGTGATAATAGTTTTCCTTCGGGAGTGAAGTTTGAGCTTAGCTTATCCCTATGGCACCAAAGTTAGTCTACATGGCTACATATCTGACACTTGTAACACAGATGGAATATTTGCAAATACATTCCCTTTCAGGCACAAGCACCTGCTTGGTGAAGACCAGTGTGGCTGTGCTGGGGCTCAGCTGTTTTCCATTAGGGCTAATGACAACCACTGGGAAATATCTGCAGGATGCACTGGCTCTAAGGGAGATGCAGAGATTTTCTTATCTGTTCCCTTTCATTTATTGTAGCTCAGGAGGAGAGTGCCTGGGTCATTAGTTTTAAGAAAGGCTGTAACAGGATATAAGGAAAAGAAAATGGAAAAAAAAAGCAAAGGAAAAAAAAAGAAAAAGAAACATAGAAGTAATTTAATGAGAGCTTCAATTAAAGTGCATAAACCTCATTAAGGTGTATTTTCACTGGTTGAAACATATTTGTTGAATAAAACACCATATAGACATTTACTCTGGAAGTAACAAAACCACTTTTATTTCCGCAGAAGGAAGGTCTAGCTCAAGTTCTCCTTCCTTCCCTGACCCAAACTAGATTGGTAGCCCTTGTTGTCTCATGTAGTCAGGTGAGCAGCCTGGGGCAGGTTGTTCAGTGAATGCCTAGGCTGAACCCCAAGGGAGAGCTCGGGGAGAGATTAAAATTGGTCAAGTATCCTCAGCCTGGGGAGATTAGAGACACAAATCCACAGAGAGCGTTGGTTTGGGAGCTCCAGATGAGAGAAAATTGAAGCTATATCCCCTGTGCTGACCTTCAGCACAGCTACGTGAGGTGGCAGCTAAATATCTCGAAGGAATACTGCGAAAATCCTAATGTTGCTGGCATGTGGTCCATGAAGAGCACATGCTGTGAACATTGCAGCTTCTCCTCTGCTTGGCCTTCCAAGACAGGAGCCCTGCTATACAGAGTGCTGAGAAATTTCAACTCCCACTGAAATCAGTGGCAGTCAAGGGTGGACCAAACCATGTCCAAGACATAATCAGGTACAAAAATAGTTTTTATGTGGACTTACACAAGTTGTAAGTCTTGTTGTTGTTCCCAGTGATAGAAAGAAACTTACTTCAGGATTATTAAATGAAGAGGAATATATACAAGATGGTTGCAGAGATATCTGCACTTTAGCAAAACAGTTTCTCACTATCTGAAGGTCTGAATGCATATCTTGGAACAAAATTCATTGCCTGTATATTATAGATATGCAGAACCCATATCTGAATCCTTAAAACTAATTAAGCCTTTTTACCTTTGTCATAGAACGATAGGACAGTTTGGGTTGGAAGGGACCTTTAAAGGTCATGTAGCCCAACTCCTGTGCAGTGAGCAGGGACATATTCAGCTAGACCAGGTCACTTAGAGCCCTGCCCAGTGTTTCCAGGGATAGGGCATCCACCACCTCTCTGGGCAAACCGTGCCAGTGTTTCACCACCTTCTTAGTGAAAATATTTTTCTCTATATCTAATCTAAATCTACCCTCCTTTAGTTTAAAATCATTGTCCTATCACAACAGGCCCTGTCCTGATCTGTCTTATATACTGCCTTTAAGTATTGAAAAACTGCAATAAAATTCCCCAGAACCTTCTCTTCTCCAGGTTAAACAGCCCTAATTCTCTCAGCCTGTCCTTGTAAGACAGGTGCTCCATCCCTATGATCATCTTCATCATCCTCCTCTGGACTCACTTCAACAGGTCCTCGCTTGACCTTTACGGTCCCATCCAACCCCAACTGGTGATTCTGTGATATGAAATTGTGCTGGGTCAAATATGGACCCCTGATCGAGTTGTTGACCACTGCTCACTGGACACAGCCATCCAGCCAATTCCTTACCCCCTGAACAGGCTATCCATCAAATACATATCTCTCCAATTTAGAGATGGATGTTTTAGGGAGCCTGTGTCAAAAGCCTTCCAGAAATCCAGATAGATGACATCCATAGATCTTCCCCTGTCCTCCTTATTGTCTCTGTATTTCCACTTCAGAATGTTTCTTTTCCAAGATTTATGACCCAGTGATGTGAAAATGCACATAATAGCAAAAATCTTATTAATTTAAGTAGGAACAATAACCAAGTAATTTTCTTAACAAATTTAGAAAAATGCTGCAAGCTTTTGTTATTAAAGTGATTAGAGGATGCATTCAAGGTATTATTCATTTTCTGAGCTTTTCTTCAATTGCATCCATTTTGATTTTGAATACCTATTAATTGGATAATTAAAGTTATTCAAAGAAAATACTGTTTAATCAAATGTCATTTTCTTAAGCAACTGTTATTTTACATTTATCAAAAAGTATTGTTATTCCATGAGTGGTTAGAAGCAAAATTCTGAATTAAATTGATGGATAAAAGCCACAGATTTTATGATGCAACATCTACTGGCTTCAGCTTTGAATTGAATCCAAAGACCTGAAGGAGGAAATGTAGTAATTCAAAATGTCTCTGACTAAACAGTTATGGTTCTGTTTATGATATTAGAAGCACTGCCACATGCTTTCCAGTCTGTGATATGGTCACATGGCAGAAAATCTATGCCAGGGTAGGGGTGTTTTTTTTTTTATCCACATACATGGTAGGATCAAAATGTAATAAAATAAGAAGAAGGCATTATTTATTCAAGGTAATCTAGACTATTATATCAATCCTTTTTTCTCAGATGTATATATTGAGTATATAAAAATATACAAAAATGAGAGAGAGAAAAAGAAAATAATCAAAAAGTGAATGAAGAAACATTTTCAAGTTTATTTCTTTTAAAATTCCCAGGTTAAATTCCCAAGAAATTAAGCAAAGGAGTGATCTTTGAAAAGAGAAATAATTTTTCTATTATTTAAATTTTCAGCAGTTTATTTGATTCAGATAAATATTTTCCACATGCAGTTGTTACAGTTGTGCAATAATGAGATTCAGAACGATGTGTCTGAGACAGACACGACTCTTCTGTCAAAATAGCATACAACTGAAATTCAAATGGTTCAAAATCAATTCAGTAGGACTGATTATCATCTGAGTTTCTACATAAAGACTTGCATAAAGACTTCATCTTTGTTTCTACTGTTTCTATCACATTAAAAGAAAATGTGTTTTCAGGTGTTCAAGTGGCTAGCATTAAACCAAAATTCACAAAGAAGTTAAGCCAGTCTCCATCTTACCTTGGTACGCACACAGAAGAAGGCATCTGATTCAAACTATCCTTCCTACATGTAGGTTGGTTTGTTCCTGAGCATGCTAAAGAGTATACATAATTTCAAATACTTTTTCAGTTTGAATATATTTCCTTTTCCCTCTGTGTCTGAAAAAATATATCCTTCAGGTTAAGTTAACATGGTTTTATAAGTATTTGTAAATATTGACCCTGTGCAATTGAACTGGATAAGATGTTTTATGCTGCTTTATCTACAATTTACTCACTAATCTGCTTTCAGATAGAATGGCAAAGTCTTTCCTTTTCATCTTTAATTTGCAAACTTTTCAGGAAACTGTCTTCTCATCTAACTTTCTTAAAAACATATATTAGACTAATTTTCATACTGGTCAAAACTAAAAATTTTCTTTTATTCCTCATATTGAAATTTCTACATTTATATTTGGCAATATAAATCAAACTTTAAACTGCCATCATTTCCCATGAACCTACATTTAAAGGTGCTATTACCTGATCCACCTAAAAAATCCTGTTGATAAAAGAGAAAGGTCTCACTCAAAGTTAACTTAAAATATAGCATAGTTTTGTACATACAGCTAAAAATACGTAATAAAGGAAACAAATCGAAATCTTTGCTTCTCATGATATTGAGAGTGCTAATAAATGAAAATGCTTTGTCTTAATAATCTCTTCCTTGTGGGTTATTTAAGTAGAAATTCAATGAAATTTTTATGAGGCAAAAACAAAACCTCATTACAAAGCTTTCATTTTGCCAAGTGTGATAACAGTACTCATAAAAGAAAATCCTAGCTCTTTGCTCATACTTTTGTGTGCAGTTCAGATAAAAGCTGAAGTTTCTTTTCCCCTGTAAGCAAAAGTTAAGCACCTGCTACAACTATGATTTCGGAGCACACACTACATTAGATTACAGCCTTAGGATCTCCTTTGTTTCATCTAGCTAGAGACATTTAAAAGATGATAAGCCTAAGCTAATTGTCTAGGCTTTCTTTTTAATCAATCAAGAAAGACAGGCATCTCCAAAGCATGATTTGTCCTGCTTATCTTAGAAACATAGGTGCAGGAATCTCATTACCATGGGAGGAGTTGCCTTTTCAGAAATTCTTCTCTTTCTTCTGACTACAAAAGATCTTAAATAGTATGGTCAAATTAACCGTGCAACTTCCAAATCACTCCAATGAGATGAGGGTAATCTCCTTACCCTTTACATGTGAGACTAAATAATATTCCGATATGTTACTTCTGCCTTGAAGTTCTGAACTCTGTGGGGGAACTGTAGGTTTTGACAGAGAAAAGAGGGAACCCTGTCTGTGACCTTGATTTTGTCTTGAGGTTTGGGCTTCTGAGGAATTTAAGAGAAAAAGGAAGGCTCTGGTTTCTGGTTTGACATCAAGAAGGAAGCTCTCAGATGAGTTGCTGTGAAGACTCACTGCCATGTTTTGTTGGAGTGAGTCCAGAGAGGGGCCACAAAGATGCTTAGGTGAATGGAACACCTCTCCTGTGAGGAAAGGCTCAGAGATTGGGGTTGTTCCAGCCTAGATGAGAGAAGGCTCCAGGGTGACTTATTGCAGCCTTTCAGTATTTGAAAGGAACCCACAGGGGATCTGGAGGGGGATTTTTTTACAAGGGCATGTGATGATAGAACAAGAGGAAATGGTTTTAAACTGAGAGAGGGTAGGTTTAGATTGGATATTAGGGAGAAATTCTTTAATCTGAGGGCAATGAGGCACTGAAACAGGCTGCCCAGAGAAGTTGTAGATGCTCCATCCCTGGAAGTGTTCAAGGCCAGGTTGGATGGCACTTGGAGCAACCCGGTCTGATGGAAGGTTGGCACATGGCAGGGGGCTGAAACAAGATGAACTTTCAGGTTCCTTCTAAGTCAAACTATTCAATGATTCTATGTTTTGTACAGCCATAGTTCTGACACATATTGAAAATTCAGCACAGTTAGTAAATCGTTATGTTTCACATAGTTCTTGAAGGCATAAAAACTTCATGGCATTTACAGTCAGTAAACCTTGTTATAAATTGTATCATATGCATGCATTTCAACTATGTTGTGACTCAAAGTTGTATTTTTACTGGCATCTTTTTACACAATTTTTGTTGGGCATCAGGTTCTAAATAAATTAGGCTATACAACCTTTACATTTCTTACTATAAGGTCTGAGTCTTGTTAATGGATTCCAGGAGTCGGTAGTGGATTTCTCTTTAGTTGGGATTTTTTTCCTCTTTTTTAAAAAAATATGTGTATGCCAGAAATGTGTGTTAAGTGTTTCTATTCCTGAAGCAATTACAATTTGCAAATGAGAATTCATGAAAGCTTTGTTCTTTAGTTATTTCTCAAGCAAAGGGAGAAAATCAACCTTTGAATTGTTTAAGTGACATAACATGAGGGTATTTCAAGGACCCAGTGTTTTATTATTGACTTCTGAGCATACAGGTTGAAGCAAAATTATCCTGATAAAACTCTTTAATATACAATGGATAAAGGAATTTAAACCTCTGGAAGCTATAGGCTCTGACTGCTAACCACTCTGGGTAGTGTTGGCATCTTCTATCTTTAGACATCTATGTTGTAGGAATCTCTTTTCCTTTGCTAAGCCTATCTGAAGTAGACACCTAATCCAAATCAGATGAGCTATGATTTAGGATTGGTTATTTCTCACCACTGTTTTTAAATGGACTTCAAGTACTTCAGATAACCTGCGTGCTCAGATGAAAACCATCCTGCAAGTAGCATAGGTGTAACATGGATGTCAGGGGAGATAAATGCTACCTTCATTGATAATTTCCATCTTAGACTAGCATAAACCTTATTAGCACATTTTGAGTACATTATGGTCAGCATTGTGATTCTATTTTGAAGGCTGAAAAGCTCAGAGTTAGCTCAGAGAAGTAGAGTAGTATGTGCAATAGGGTAGGCACTGGCAGAACCAGGATTACAAGCAGTGTCTTCTGGAGCTCTGCCCAGCTGTGGTATTAAATGGGCAGCACCCAACAGAGGAAATATTAAAACATCTGAAAAATCTGCCCCAAAGCAGTTCTGAAAATGCCATCTGATTCATCTACAGACACAATTTATTCTAAAGACCTTTTACTTTAGCCCAGCCAGGACTTTGAAATGGAAGCCATACATTTGTATATATCTGCAGTGATTTCTTCTTCTTAACAACCTTTACAATCCCCAATGTAAAGTACCAGCAGCACTTTAATATTAATTAGGAATTAATTTGTTCCATACCTAAACTGAGGAGTAGAAAAAATTAGTTTTATTTGTCATTTTTTTTGTTTTGGATCACAATTAGCTGAATATAATAAATAAAATATTTTAATTTGTGAGTTCTTAAATAGAGAGGTTATTAGTAGATGCTGAAGTAATTTGCTTCTGTTTTTGAAGCAAATTACTTTCCTATCAAAGGAAATTCATCTCTGCTGGAACAGTACTCTAGCTCCCAGGCAAGGAGCCAGAGTTAGCTCCAGCAGATCCTCTGTGAGAAAATCAAGCTTGTGTTAAAACTCCAAGTCACCCCAAGACAGCTTGAAAATGAGAAGTGCTCAGATCTGGAGCTCATACCTATCATAGCAGAGCAGCAAAACCAAAAGTGAACTCACTGAAGGCTGGTGGGAGGCTTATCACTGCCTAGACCCTTCTGGGGATGGATTTTCTGGGAATCGGAAAACTCTGACGTGCACAAAAAGCTGGTTTGGATCACAGCGACAGTGTTGGTGCCCCATGGGACATGACTACTTCACGAGGAAAATTTATGAGTAAGAAGAGATTTGGAGAATGACTAAAAGGGAGGGGTCAACGGGGTAAAATAAAAGGACTTGAGACAGATAGGGTTGGACTTCCCCAGGGATAGGTATTGGATTGATTTTGCATATCCTCATTAATTATTCTGACAAAATATAGGAGTGCTATATTAATTTTGGCTAACAGCCTGATTTTTGGAGGTATGGTCAGAACAGAAAATAATTGTTCACAGGCAAGCAGCTTTGTATTTCTGAAACAAAAGGAGAAAATATGTACATGCAAAAAATGGTTTTTTTAAAATTCAATTTAGCTGATCAGAAACTACAGCTGGTTTCCTGATGTGAAGTAAAATCTTAACAAAGAATTCAAGTGTGTTTTGCTGCAGTGATAATGGTTGATACTGCTCCCTCTCCCATTCTCTTATGCCTGTCCTTATACTGTTAGTGCCTAAAGAGAGGAATGTGTACAGTTAGTCCTTGGTAGAGCAAAAAATGTGTGCTTTGAGCTTCTGGCTGGACTTATGAATTGCAGGTCATGAATTTCACTGAATTTGTTCCTTTTTGCATGATCACAGTTTTAATGAAGACTAGTCCTGTGTAATTATGCAAAAAACTTATGCAAGATCTAGAGCCACTATCCTTAAAGCATTTGAGAAATAAATAACATTTGCTGTTAAAAATAAGTGCCTTACTTCCAATCTGAAAATACAGGTATGTAACCATCAGCCATCACTTCTCTTTATGCATAGGACAAAATCATCCCCCAATCTTCTCCTAAGTGGATTGAGCAGTAGTGCATCCATTAGCAACTAGTATTAGTAGTTTATTCCTTTAGCAACTCTCAGACTTTTAATCAGTTTGATGCTGGTAATTGCTGTACTTTCAAGTTAACAGCTATGTTTCTTTTCTGATCAAGGGGAAAAAGGTTATCATCATCATCCTCTCAGGATGAGAAAAACCACTCTTTGGAGGTGTGCACTGCTCTCTGCTGATCAAAAAGTGAACTTGGGGGTCAGATTTGGATGTCTAATTCCCAAAGGACCACAGAAGGGCAAATTAATCTTATTCACATAAACTCTCTTTAACAGGTGATCTGAATAACTCTATATCAATCACCTATCATCTTATTTCATCCTGATTTCCTGACCTTGCAGTCAACACCAAATTTATCAGCTATGAGACTGCATTTAGTTCCTAAACATTGATAAATACCATGAATAGTACAGATCAAATAGCTCATCTCTGTGCAGTCCAATAAAGAAATAAACCTGTTCAGCATTAATTTGCCTTTTATACACTTATTCAGAAAACTCTATAAAAGTCAGTTCAAAAATATCTGTTTTCTATATTAGTTGGTATTATTTCACTCCTTTAAATCCTTGCTATTCAAGTCTTGAGATCAGTTTCAGACTGGCAGTAAGGCAAATTTATTATTTGATTTATCCCTTAAAAGCAATGGTATAACATTAACATCCCCACAAGATTCTGAACTTCCTCCTATTCAGTGGTTATTGAAAATGGAGAATGAATGCTACCGAGAGTTTCTTGACACAACAAAGTCCCAAGTGTAAAAACCTGGATTTCCTGGCTGAAAGTCTTTTATAACTACTCTTTAACATGGAGTTAAAGAGGAGAGTTGTCTCTAGGATCCTCAACTTTTGAGACATCTTGCCAGAAGATGAAGGCAGTAATCAAGTCCTGACCTTACTAATGTCATGTCCAGATGGGCACAAAAAACATGTAAACTTATTAGGGATTTACATATATACATATGCTTGATAGTTTGAAAAGTTAGTAACATGCTTTTACATGGAAACTCATTTTCTCAAAAATAATAATAACAGCAGTCTGTGATAATGTTATGCCACTGGCAGCCACGAGGAATTCCTTCAGGATAAGTCAGGGTGTGTGAAATTCATGCTGCTTGTTGCATAGACTTCCCACTGTTTTGAACTCCAAAGCTGAGAGATACTGAGCCCTGTTAATTAGCATCTGTAATGACAGTTCTATTTCCATCATTTTGTGACTCTGTAGAAAGTGTGATTCTTATTCAATTTCTTCTCTCTGCTTGATTAGTCATGCCCTTAAACCCTTACCAGCTCTTCTCCATTTCACTTCCCTGATACTTGTTTCCATCTTATGATGAAGAGCAGAACATTCTTTTCCAGAAATTGTGCCTCACATAAAACAAATACTGTTGCTTCAGACATTATTCCTGATGGATTTTCCTTTGCCTCCTTAATTAATCTTTGCTACTCTTTTGCAGCTATTATTAGATAGAATCACTAAGCAAGAATAACTATATACAACCTGTTATAACCTCCTTAACCCAAAAAAACAAACTGTGTATTATACTTGGAAAATTAATCTCCTGCTCAGTACTGGCACGGATGACATATTGACTAAAATCTGTGCTCTCAGGATATTTTCTACAAGAGGGAGAATTTGAGAAAGGTTTTTATATCTTTCGTTTTAAAATATTAAAAAAAAAAGTGAAACAAATCAAGTGAGAGGGGAAGAAAGTGAGAGGAGGGGTTAAGGGAGGAAAGGATGGAGAGTATGTCAGTATGAATCCAAGCTGGTTGCTCAAGTTGTCAATAGTCAGTAACTTCTTCTTAATACACATGACAATTCTTGCTCTTGCCCAGTCTAAGTATCAGATATTAATGTCTCTCTGCCTCCCAGTGATGGATAGCAGAGACACTCCCTGCTGAGTAATCAAAGAATCAAGGAGACAATACAGGAAATTTAGATCTTCCACACAACCTTGTCCTGTGATGCATATAAAGAAGCTGGTTTTGCTTGGCCTGTGAGTGTATTGAAAATTTCAATTCCCAGGGCTGTGAATTCTGCAGTTTTCCAGATAACAGTTAACACTTGCTAAAGAAAGGGTGGAGATTCCTAAACCAACATCAACAGAAAGTACTTGAGCAGAGACAAAACTGGCAAGAAGGAAAGAAAGTGGGAATATGAATTTGAGCCTTGAAGCAATTTGGGACCTAAATACAGGCAAAACACTAAGGCTGAGCTCTGTGGTTCCTTGGGTCCCATCTGGGAGCTCTGGCTGCTGGTTCATGTCATGGTCCTATGACAGGGAGTTCCTTCTGTCTCTCACCCACTAGGGCAGAACTGGCAAACTGAGGATTTTACCTCTGCAAGAGGCAATGTGGTTCTCAGCTAGTCTCAGCTATTCTCAGTCCCCACCCCAAAAAAGCAGAAAGAGCAGCATGAGGCTCCTGGCTGGCTGTGACACTGTACACCTCTGCATGGGCAATGGGCAGGCCAAATGCAACTTCTTCTCTCCAAAACACTGGGAAGAGAAGGGAGGGTTATCATCTCAGTGTTCAATTCTTTAAAAAATGGGGGTGTGGCACTATCCTACCCTGACATTAGGGCACGAGGGAGAGATGTGTTACAGGGTACAGCAGCCACCTGCTTTGGTCTAGACAGCAGAGTTACAGTGACAGCAAGAACAATAGGACTTCTTAAGGTGTCACAAATAGCCTATCCTCCTGTTGTCCTGCTCTTCCTAATTTAAACAGCAATAAAGTGTTTCTGGTTTAGGGTTTTTTGTTTTCTTTTCTTTTTTTTTTTTTTCCTTCTCCTACCCCACTTGAGCAGACAGGCAGGGAAGGGAGCAATTCTCATTGACTTGTCATTTTTTCAGCAGTTCTTTAAAACCCTGAGTCAATATTCATTGGAGAATTAGCACCAGAGGAAAGGGCTTGAAAGCCTGTCTCGCATTGCATTCTAAAAGAGGGAAAGCTCCAAATGAGATTATGTGAATCTGGAAGAGAACCACTCTCAATCCCAAAATGTCTGACTGCTCAGAAGCCTGGTGGACCAGCCAGAAGCCTCCTGCAGACTGTTCATCCAACAATATTTTGTGTCAGTCTTTCTGATGTCCTCTAAAAAACAAATTCCAGTGGCATTCAAAGCCTTGTGTGGGCAAGTCAAGCAATGAATATATAAATCTCAGATGGTTTCATCCTTTGAGCAACACTGGAAGTTGGATGAATGCTGGCTTAAGCCTTTTATCTCATGCCAAGTTCTTCCTTGTCTGTGAAGCCCATGGTATTTTCTGCCACTCGCGCTCAAGTCCTGAAATGAGATTTAAAGTCTCCTCTGCTTCTATCCTTTAGCACCATTTTATTTGCAGTTTTAATTCAGATACACATCAATCCTATTAGAAACTCTGAATTACATGTTAATTAAACGTGGCACTCATAAATGGTTCTGCTGAAGTTAGTGGCAAATCTGTTATTGCCTGTAGCAGGAAAGGCTCCAAAGAATTTACAGAGTGTTGTTTTGATCACTGCTGTGAGCTAAAAGTGACAAAGGCCAAAACCAGCATTGTTCCAGTACTGCAAGCATAGATATTAAAATATGTCACCATTTACCAATAAAACACTCAGAGGGCTCAGGTCTGATGACTGAGCCATTGGATACAGGTGGCTGAACTGAGAAGATTATGGCATGTGTTTGCGTCAGCATTCTCTGAATTTGCAGCAAGATGATCTGTTTCAGGATTCAGTTGCCCAGACTTAAAAATCTTATTCCATTTTAGAAATCTTATATCTCACATGGCTTCCAGTTGCTGCTGCAGAGGATAGATGTCTCAAACACCTTGGTGTGTTTCAAATACATAATAAAATGTTTTGAAAATTTAATAGCACTACTTTGTGCCATGGAAACACCTTCACTGACATGCATGAAAAGAGAAGTCAGAGGAAACCAACAGGCCTTTGTCTCAGCCATTTATGGGAGGGAGGGAGGGAGGGAGGGAGGAAGGAAGGGAGGAAGGAAGGAAGGAAGGGACAATGACAACAACAAAACAAAATTAAGGAGAGCAAAAAGAAACCCAGAGGTGATAGCAGAATAAAAATTTAATTGTGTAAGTTTAGATCTTATAGGGGACTCTAGATAGAAAACTGTTCTGTTTCTGAGGGCTTAAAAGAAATAAAAGAATAAAACAGTCATTTCAATTTTTCTACAGGGAAGAAAAAAGAAAGTAACTTCAATAAGGAGTTCTGTAAAAAATTGTAAAGAAAGTAAATTAAGTCTGGGAAGTCAAACATAGAAATTTCCAGCTCAGTCATGACAGCTGGAGTAGCCCTGGAAGACTGATGGAGCTCCAACTAAGAGCTGCATAACTCAGAAGCTGGGTTTGGACTAATTCCATGGTAGTCCTGCAGGCATCCAAACTACACCTGTATGGCTGGAAACTCAGACTAGGTGATCGTGATATTTTTCAAAATTTTTAACAGAGAGAACCTCTCAAGAGTCCAGGCTGAGGCTGCTGGCACTGCAGCCTTGGAACTATAGAGCTGAAGTTTTTGTTTTTCATACTCTGAAGACAAACTGTACTTGTGAGAGGCAGCACCTACTGCTGAGCTTGGATTCATTTGCAGCCTGCTGGGTGAGTTGTCCTGTTTCATTTGAAACTTCCTAGATTCAAGTTGTTTCTGACGAAATAATTTAGTTTATAATCTATTAATACAACCTGCTAACTTGGACCTTATATTTTGCTACGATGTGGTGCTGCAGTGCAGTTTGGAGAAAGGTAGCTCTTCCTTACGAAGTACCTCTCCATTACACTTGATCTCCTATGGATTTGTAATAGGAAGAAAACTCAACACTCAACTGATTATTTTGAAACTGACTGGGAAAGGCTTATCCTTCGTTTTACTCCCTGAACATCTTGGCATTTGTAGTCAACCTGATGAGAGCTGTGAGTTCTGGAAGCCCTGGGTTGTTCAGCATCCACTTTATATTTCCTCAGTACTCCTCTCCAGTCTGTCATTCTCCTTTGGAGAAGATTGGTTGTATTCATCATCCACTCCCTTTTTGGTTTTGCATGGGATTAACTTTTTCTCTTCTAATTCCTTTTCTCTTTCACTAGAGCTATAGACAATGGAGAAGCCAGAGGAGATGGTCTGAAGAAAATCTTTCACTGTGATGGATGAAATCAGAAGTCAAGTCCAAATCCTCTGAAAGGAAACTGATATTTGGTATCTCTCAAAACATCACACTCAAGAGGCAGAACTAATTTGATACTCCTCACAGGAAACTGTCATAGTGGAGAACAGGACCTCAGGGGTAAAACCAGGATCAATTCCAGCAGACTGGAGTAGGAGATAATTTTTCTGATTCTGTCTAGATCTCTCAGTGAAAGCTAAGTGATTTGTTTTGAAGTCCTTTTAAAGAGTCTTACAGTGGTTTGGAAGTCCTCATCAGGACCCAAATCTTTCCCCATGGCCTTCTGGGGACTTATCTTTGCTCTTTTGCTTCTCTCTATATTAGCACTATCTGATAGAGTGAAGAGCAAGAAGCTCTTAATTTGATGTTCAGAATTTGTTCTTCTCTTCCAGTAGTATTCTGCTGAGTGGAAGCAATCTGCAGCCCTGAAGAATCTGCTTTTCTGGCTTGGTCTAGGCTTATCCCACAGTTTTTATAATCCAGCTTTCTTCCATTTTGAGTCTTTTTGCAGACTCAACTGTCCTAAGCGTGGAAATAATGAGATTTATCAGTCGGTTTCTTCTGAGCCTACAGAATAAGAAGCTCATATTGCTACTTGGTATTCAACATCCATATGTACTTCTGGACAAAAAATGTAGCTTTCACTATTTCTTTAAGCTGGGTGGCACTTTTCCTGGGAATCCCCTCCATGGCTCTGAATGTGCTGGTTCCCTGGAGATAGTATCACTCCACCCAGTACTGATTTTTGTATCTGAACCATGTACAAGAGCACAAAACCAGAGATATGCAGTAGTTAAAAACTATATGTGTTTGCATGAGTTTGTCATTGTATCACAATTGGAAGTTGCTCACACATTCCATGTTATTACAGCCTAATATAACTTGCAAAAGAGCAAATTTGTTTTAATTCCAGCCCTAACAGGCAGCAGACTAGTGCCTAGATCTTCAAAAAATTAGCCATTGATTCCTGGAGATTTCTTTGCTTCAAGTTAGTATGATAACACAAGAAAATAAATAAATTAATTTTCCAGTCATTCATTCATTATTAAAATGATGATGGCTCATTAAATAATAATCAGCTCATAGGGAGAAATTTGCTCTTAACTTCCTGTGTCTGCAGTTGGTTTTTGCCCCGAAGCAAGGACCTTACAGCTTTATGACTTCCATTCTCTGTAAAATAGCTATTGCTTTTTCTGGGGAGGACTAATATTATCAGGATCCCATTAATGCCCATGTAAAATTTTTTGCTAGTGAGCTTCAGTGGTTATTGGCAATTAAAAAGGATATTCTTTCTAATGTTTTTTAATTTTTTTTTGTGTAAATGGGAGCAATCTCACTACAAAAACTTCAGGCCGTATGCTGTATGTTAGTCAGAGATAAAGATTTCAACCCATACATATCTCCCAGCCAGACAAGTCAAGGTTGAATGTTGAATTTCATATTCCTTGAGCTTGACCTTTTACCGTCTTGCACTTTTTTTGCTGTACTATTTTTGGAATTTTATTTGATGCTAATCTTTTCCACCTCATTACTTGCACAATCCTCAGAAACATTTGGGGATAAAGAATAGGTTTATATGCCAATTAAACTGTTAATAGGTTTCCAGATTATTTTATGTGTCTTTCACAGGCTTTCATCAACTACTTTTGTTGCTAACCACCCAGCTGAGCCTGGGGAAGGGATTGAATATTGCTGAAACCATCATGCACTCTGAAGCTACCCTTTTGAAGATGAGACTGATGAAGTCTCTACATTTCGTGGTGAAACCAATACATCAGGCTATTGTGCATGCAGCACTTGGCACAATTTGCTCAGTAAGCCATTGTATGAAAAGTGTTTCCACGTTGCACCTCAGTAGTGGCTACAGGAGATGGCCATGCTAAGGATAGGCCACAACATGTTGCCAATGCAAGCCAGGCCAGGTGTGTTGGACTAGGTCTTTCTTGGAAAAATAGTCTGTTCCTGTGTGAATCCACTCTGTTCTTCTATTCAGTGTTCTGCGAGATGCTAAGCTGCAGTCCTAACCATTTTAATGGGATTCCAGCACAGTTTTCCTCTAATGGGTCCTGTAACAGGTACAAGATATGAGGGAGTAGGTTTCTATCACCTCGTAAACTTTCAGTATTTTGAACAAGACAGAGATGTGGAATAAAGGTCTCGTTACTATGGGATTTTCCAAACTGAACGGAGTATAATAATAAACTCTGGAAATCTGTATATAGCTTGCTTAACAAGGAGATATTACAGAAATCCTTTCACCAAAGCAAAGGCCTGTATCAAAGTTAAGAGCACAATAATCAAACTGAAAGGAATAAATCCCTTTACAGCAAGATGGTGACTGTTGAAGGTCATAGAATTTTAACCTGAGTCAAAGATGACTAACTAAAACACTCACGTGTAATTCCAGGAATCACTAGCACATGCTTCTTTACCTATGGAAATTAGAGCAGCAAAAATCAGGAATTAGCAGGATGGCTGAGAAGATTTTGAATATTTTTTTCTTCTCAGAAAATAATGACTCAACAAAACAGTAAACTTTCCCACAGAGAGTTCTTGTAAGTCTTGTTTCCAAACAGAAGGGGCAAACAAACAGATCTTAGGGACCTTTTCTTTTCAGAATTGCTGACACTTTGTTTTGACATTTTCAAAATGAAAAATGCTGTTTTCTTAAGTCAATACATTTTTTGGTTTGCTAGTCAAAATAGAGTTATATCTGCCATCACTTACAAGTGTAGAAGGTTGCAGCTTTTTGGATTGAGTATTGCATAGAAGGCATGTGCAATGCCACAGTTTCTGCTCCCAGGCTGTGTGCAGATGGATACCTTCCAGAATTCAGCAGTCCATAAAAACTTAAGCATTATTTTTCTATTTTTGCACTAACAGATCTTTCTTAGAAGTCCCTAGCAGTTTGTAGGAAGGAGGGTTAGTCCCCAGCTAAGAGAAGTAGTCATTGTATTAAATAAAAACGGAGTAGGAGTGCTTTGCTACACCAAAGCCTAAACATGACTGTTCAAGATGAGTATGTCAACACCAGCAGCTGGATCGCTCTCTAGTCTCCTGCTTGTCCACAAATTTATCAGCCAGGATTTTTCTCTGCAGCAGATCAGCAAGGTTTTTCCCAAACAAAGCTGGCTCATACACGTATTTAGCTGGGCACACAAAACACATTGTGTGAAGAGTGGTCTGGGAGTGACCAAGACGAGGACTGCCCTAAATGCTATTCAGAGAGGGAAAAGCCAACTCATTAACCATAAAGGGTACAAACAGTTCTGCAAAAAGTGGTCCAGAAAATAAATATTGTTTCTCCTGGAACAGAGAATGAAGTCAGTATACACACACTAATTAACACCATGATCCTGAAGAGAGCTCTAGACTGGAAGATGCTCATTTCTTTGGTTGTGTTGGGTGTCCCATGTCCACTTATTAAGAATTCACTCCAGAATTAAGGTTGTGTTGAAAAATTGTTGCTAAACATCAGTTTCATACAGCACAACATATCAAACTGTCTCCTATTATATCCTTCATTCCCTGGATAAGGAAGACCTGCATTAAATCTCATACTTTTAAATTAAATTTCAGTTAAGATAGTTCATTTGAATTCAAGATTCATGAGGTTCAAGAAGAATGTCAATCACTGTTCAAATGAAAGAAGTGTGGTCTGGCACAGTGTATTCAGCAGCAAAAATAAGCTAAATTATTAAATGTTCATGTGTAATATAAATCTACTGTTCTGAAAGTGCAAATAGCATAACTTCATTTTAATTTTAAATACAGCAGGTACACAGGGGTTAACTCTGATAATTATGTTTGGGTGTTATGCGCATAAATCCTATTAGCATATAACAGGATTTGTGACTGCAACGCCCACGCATCAGCTCTCATATTTACTGCAAACACTCTAACTGGGTTTCCCTTCCCAAACTATTCTCTAAGTCTGATTTACTTCTCCAGGAACTGTCGTGGGGCTGGACTGACTTACCGAGTTATAACACAGTACAATGGTTTCTCTGCTCTATCAATGTTCTTATTTCTCATCCAGAGAAGGATTATAAAGACAAAGGACCAGTTTCTCCTAATTGCACCAGCATGGTGCACACTGGGATAATTTTTGAGACCGCAGCTGCAACTAGAGTTGTTATAAAGGTAAATGATGTACGCTTTAAATATGTGCAATTACAACATTTTCCCTTGGAACATCTTACCACTAATGGATACACAAGTTACTATGTGAAATGAGTAGCAAAAAGAATTGCCGTAACAAGCAAATTCTGTGTATATTTCAAAAAATGCCATTCATGTGTTGAACAATGAGTTCAAACAGCAATGCAATCCATCCTCTTAGGAATGAATGTGGATAGCAAGAAAAGTACTATTGAAGTTTGTCAAAAAATACCTCCTGGATCTAGAAATTATTTATATGGAGCCCCTTTTTAAAGCAGTGGAATAGGTTTCCATACAAAAAAGAATCTGGCCCACAGTGAGTGAATGACAGTCTCCTGTGTTGCCGAGGGGGACAGATTGTGCACGGCGCGTAGTGTCTTCTCAAGTATGCTCAGATTTCTGCCTGCATCCTCTCGTTTCACTCGCCCTCCTGCTTTCTTCCTCAGAATACAGCTTAGAAGTCAGCTACCCACTCTTCTCATTGCATTTTCTATGTTTTCCTTCCTTTGATTTTCTTGTGCTTGAGGAAGGAAAAGTAAATATAGAGCTGGAATTGGCTGACCAGCTTTGCCTTTTCTTCCTGCTAGTTAGAAACATGATGCTGATTTTCTAGGTTGTCTCTAGCTAAAAGAGGAAATAAAGAAGCTCTAATTAAATGAGTTACCTTTGTGCTAACATTCATACCACATTCACATGAAAGGACTCATAGGAAATATTTGCTGCATACACAAAGTCATCAAGAAACACTGCACCTATAAAATCATCTTTATTTTTAGTAGTGTGAACATTTTGAGGCACAAAAGACAGTGGGAAGGAGTATGTTTGCAAACCAAAGAATTCCTTCCCTTGCAGCTGAAAGAATAAGCTGACTTGTCTGTGATTACTTTTTAACACCCCCAAAAAAATGAGAAGAGTGAACTTCAGCACTTTTTTCATCTCAGAACTGTTTTTACTCCTGAAACAGTCACAGAGAAGCTGGACACCTCAAATCTATGGATGCAACTCAACTAGGAAAGCAGTAACATAGCCACAAGTTGTTTTGGTTACTGTGATTGTATCACTGTATAGAAGCTTACACTGACATAATTTATGTGACTAGAGCTTCTGTAGCTAAAACGACGACATTTAAAATTAACTGATTTGAAGAGCAGTGTGAGTCTAATTATGGTAAGTTTAGCACAGCTTACAAGACACACCTGTCACTCGTGGGCAGAGAGCAAGAAAGGAACAACATGGACGGCTTATTGTGATATGAAAAGCGACACTTTATTAACTTACAAATTCGCTTATATACCTTAGCACGCTGGACTGGTGTAAAGCCATTGGTTCACTGACCAGCCACCCCTCAAACGGATTGGCTGAACCCAATAACACTTACTTCAGATATTTTCTCTTTGGTATCAATAACAGTGCCATAGTTTACAAAATCTCTCAACTGTTTTCCCGTAGCGTCCTTGAGAAAGCAAAGCTTTCTCACAGACACTGGCAGAAAACTGAGAAATCTCTCTGCACCCATGCTTTCAGCATTCACACACACCTAGGAAACTGGGTAGGTTCAAGACATGCTGGCCACCATTGGACTCCAGGCTGATCTCAGTATTGAGTTATGAAAAGCCACCTCAGGTACTCAGCCACCTCAGACACCAGTGCGGAGCAGTTGCACAGAGAGGTGCACTGTGAAATACCTGCATCTTCAGGTATCTATAATTTACTTCTGTTACTACCTCTCACCACTATACAGAATGGACTGTACAGAGTAGGGACACCCACTAACCGTGCTGACTCCTCAGTACGAGTGATGTTATTTGTAAATTATTTATATGAAGGATGCCTTTAGGGTATTTTTGTCTAAGCAGTTCTCTTTTAACTTTGCATAATGTTTTCTAATGTCTTAATATTAACTGACTACAAACTTTGTCATGATAACCCCTAAAAATTCCAGTACTAGACTGAACTCTCTGGGCATGTGTTCAGAGCCTCTTTTGGGACCCTCATCACAGATTCAGAGAACTTCAGGAAGTTCAGTTCAGTGGTGGATGATTTGTCTGGAAAGAACTATTTTACTGAGAACTAAAAAGATTATAGATTGAAATCATTTATCATGGCATGCACCCATCCTGAGAGGTGAGCACGTTTTATTATTATAATTACTCTTTCTCTTCCTTGCTTTTGTACCCAGCTCTGCAGCAAACTAAGCTAAATGGGAACTCAAGTTCTCATTTCTACTACTTACCTATTTTACTCTTCATGTTTTAGTTTTTAAATGCAACTTTTGGACTACTTGTTTTCCTTGAAAGCCAGGCTGTCTTGGAGAGAAAGTGTTTCTGTGACTTCTGATAGAACAGCTTCCATCAGTTTAGGAAAGTAGTGTTTTTTTCTTTTCTTCTTCTTTTTTTTTTAATTTTAATTTCTTGTGGCCGTGTACAAAAGATATTTCTTCTGATGACATTTCAAAGTGTTACCTGAATAGAGTAATATTTCTCTGCAGCCTTTACATTGGGACTGCACTATTAAAAAAGGGGCTTTGAGCCCTTTCTCTCTCTCTCACACACACAAGTATGAACGTCTTGTGCTTTGCAGAAATCTCAAAACTGAATTTGGTGACATCTCTTACATCACTTATCATGATAATGCATGACAACTAAATGTGCTGTGTTGCTATTCGTATCACCATTCAGACATTAAATAATGAGTAACCAGAGCAACCAGCTTGTCGTCCAGTGGATATTGCAATGATACCTGAGCAATTCTTTTATCTAAACCTTGGAGCTGGACACCCACCTGAGATGAAAGTCGCTTTACACTGTAACCAATGGAAATTCAGTTCTGCCTGTTTTCCACAGCCCGGATTTTCCTGTGCTTTTGGATAAATGAGTAAACAATCTTGGCTCACAGAAGGCTGTACAGAATCCCACTTTGCACTGACACTCAAATGAACTGTGCTTCCTCTATAGGTTAAGTATGTTGTAAATAGACATGCTGTTCATCAACATGCTTTTTAAAGCATTCCTTCGCAGATAGCTTAATTAAAGTAGCTGAAAACATCTAATAACGGAGCATACCTTGAGACCAAGGAGCTGTTCCTGTTCTTGACTTTGCAAAGTCAAGAGTTTATCATGCAGCATCTCTAGAGTACAAAGCCTTGAATAGGATTGGTACAGCTTCTGTCAGCAACCTCCTCTGTCACACCAAATACATTTGGATAGTATCTAGTCTTTTTTTTTTCCCAGATAGCTTTAGGGCACATTTCATATTCAGCAACTACTGCCAGCCTTCTTTTTTCATCATACAGCTACAAATAATATGCAAACAATCCTGATTTAACCCCAGATGGCAACTCAACCCCACACAACTTCCTCACTCCACCCCTGCCCCTATGGGACTGGGGAGATAATCGGAAAGTTAAGAGTGAGAAAACTCATGGTTGAGATAAAGACAGTTTAATAGGTAGAGCAAAGCAAAGCAAAGCAGAACAAGGAATTCATTCACCACTTCCCACGGGCAGGCAGGTATTCAGCCATCACCAGGAAAGCAGGAGTCCCTCATGCATAACAGTGACTTGGGAAGACAAACACCATCACTCTGAATGGTCTCCTCTTCTTACTTCTTTCCCCAGCTTTGCATTCTGAGCATGACATGATATGGTCTGGATGTCCCTTAGGTCAGTTGGGGCCAGCTGTCCTGTCTGTGTTCCTTCCCAAATCCTTGCACAGTCCCAGCGTCCTTGCTGGCGGGTTGGGGTGAGGAGCAGAAAAGGCCTTGACTCTGTGTAAGCCCTGCTCAGTAGTAACAAAAACATCCCTCACTTATCAGTAGTGTTTTCAGCACAAATCCAACCCATAGCCCCACACCAGCTACTGTGAAGAAAATTAACTCTGCTGCAGCCAAAACCAGCAAACATAAAACCTGTATGAAAAAACTTACAGAGGAGTCATCAATTGCTCCAGCACATTTGTTCTTAGATGAGTAACACTAAATAAATATTAGAATATCTGTATCATCAAATTAAGAACAAGGGACTTGCAGGTTAACTGCTCCAATCTCAATTTAAGGACAGAAAGGCTATAACATCTACTTCAGAAAGCAATTTGTAAGTCAGAATAGATCCAAACATGGCGAGGATGCCATGCTAACAGTACAGATGT
Source organism: Dicrurus megarhynchus (assembly GCA_013399195.1). Classification (NCBI taxonomy): domain Eukaryota; kingdom Metazoa; phylum Chordata; class Aves; order Passeriformes; family Dicruridae; genus Dicrurus; species Dicrurus megarhynchus. The sequence continues at coordinate 64,917 of VXAD01006703.1, read as the reverse complement.
TGGCAGGCAGACATGTCAAATCCCAAAACACAACTTGTAGCTGGTTAGCAAACAGGTACTGCAGTCCCTTTGTATGTATATGTATTTATTTAAAAAGTAATGTTTAGATCTCTCATATTTACCACTCACTGTGCCTGAATAAAGAATTTCTGAATTGTTCAAAACACAGAAGGTGCAGCAGGAGCACTGCCTAAAGGAGTTTCTCTTTCCTTCCACCATAGCATTTACTCTCGGTCCTGGGGCATGCCTGTCGTCCCTTCAGCTGTGTCAGGGAATTTATTTGGCTGCAAAACACTGCATAAACCTGTAAGCATTTTTGTACACATTCCAACATATTTTTTTCTTGCTTACAGGCAATGTAGATCAGTTCCCCATGGATCCAATGCAATAAACAAACTTAAAGGAAAAAACCAATAGGTTACTACTGCTTAGAATCAGTGCCTAAATATCCAAAGTTTCAAGGTACATCATCTCTCTAGAGCATGTTGCCTATCTGCACTTCTAAACCAAAGTTCACAGGAACAAGGGAACAGAAACCAGAACAACACGAGCTGAGACACAGAGCTTTTCAGTAAAGAGATCATAAATAAAAGTCCAAGTTTTATTGATCTCTGACACCAACACAAGTGCTGAGATTAATCCTCTGAAGGCTGACGGGAGCATGCCTAGGGCTGTGAGTACCATTATGGGGGGAATCCTACCTGCTTTCTCTTACTCCTCCTTACATGTGTGGGGTGAACTTCAGTAGCTCGTTACTCTTCAGCCTGTCTCTAGGTGATGTATCAACCAGGACAGTCTATGGCTAGTCCATAATAGGGTAACACAGCCCATAATAGGGGCTGTGTTAGTATTAACGGTAACAGCAATCGAGTAGGGGAATTTATACCTACTTAAGCACCAAAGTGGGCACATTATATTTAAGTAGATTAGATGGTTTTGTACTAGGTGGTCTTCAATCTTATCTGGCACCCTGGTTCTTATCTCTGTAGTAATTACATTTGTAGAGTCCCATTCTAACCCCACCACTTGAGCTGAGTTGTACCCTGCTTAGCAAGAAGTCTTGCTCAACCAACATGCATTTGAGAGGTAACGCAGCTTATGAATCAATGTAACTTATTGAAGATTATCATCTGTCAAAGGGCTAGAGAGCTTGTGACCAGGCAACCTCCCATGAATGAAAAAAAAAGTGCAGACTTAAAAATAAGCTAGAAAAATTACAAGCAATAATACACAGCAAATCTCAGTCAGTAGATGGAAGAGAAAGGGGAAAAAGAGATAAAACATGCAGGTCTATATGAGACTCTAAAGGCTGTAAGAATATTTTTATCTGGTTATCAAGTGGCAGTGTGAAGACTTATTTCCTGAAAATCAGTGCTCTTACTCAGCCTCACTACTGCACGAGCTAGTGGCTGTAAGAACTGGGATCAGTCAAAAAGCTGGAACTCTGGCTAATGGGATGAACCAGAGAGGATCCAAAAGACAGTGTCTGCTAGAAGAGCCAAAGACTCCACTGCTCCCAAAACAGGGTCTCTGTGCAGGAAATACCTCAATCCCAGCCTCTTCTCTTTGAAATGACATCTGCCTGATGTACTCACGGAAGTCAGGCTCCTGGGAAGCTGAGAGCACCAGAGTCATAGGTCCATCGCACACACACATTTCACATATACAGTGGATCTGATGCTGAGGTCAACAGTCTAGACAATCTTCTATAAGGAGCTCCTCAAAAAAAAGACTGCAAGGCTTTAAAATTTTAAAAAAGCCAGGCTCTGTTAAAAGCTAGGACAATTAACTCACCAAAGTGAAAAATATGTGCAACAGATCAAAGAGAAAAGACTGAAAGAGTATTTGTACAGCCCTCCCCTGACTGTAGCTGACTTCTTTCTTTCACTCCTAGTGAAGACTGATTTGGGGTTGGATTTGGTGCAAGATTAGACACATAATTTGTCTATCTGCAGCTGTCATTATATGAGCTGAGTATCTAAGCTCCATTATAGTTGATGTAAACCTAGTTAATGCAATCTAATTGGGGCCTAGGGAACATTTCAGGTCATAAAAGAAGACACCTAAGACAGGCTTCAGTTATGCAAGCAGAAATCCATCTATTGCTGTTTTATGTGGAAATGTGCAGGAACTTTAGTGCAAGCCAGCAGACACAACATTCCTCCAAGGAGGACCATGTTCTTCCAGAGCATCAGCTGGAGTTCAGGGAGGGTCTCAGAGCATCTCAAAAGGCTACCACGGCTTTCAGTCCTTGCACATCCTCTGTCATAAACCGGCTTGATATTGCCCCTAAAGGAAATCTGATCTTCCAAGTCCAGGAAGTTCTACTCAGTCCAGTTACTACTTAAAGGATCTGTAATCTCTAGCTGAAAACACCAAAAACTACCCTGAAGGGTACAAGCACCCTCCAGCACAACTTTGAACCTCTCTACTTACTTCCTACACCTGAACATGGTTGGTTCCAGTGACATCTGAACATGGTTAGTGCCAGTGAGAGACAGTTTTAGTAAAGGGTGCAAAAATTCTTCTAGAGAGCGGAAAGAATGCAAACCTACTTTACCTCCATCACAAATATGTTGCCTTTTAACCCTATAACCTCTTTTTGTCTTTGACTGGTGTAAGAGATTAATGAATTTGTCCAGGTAAAATCAAAGAAATTGAAATGCTAATGAGAAGACACTGGTACAAAAACTGCTGTATCACCAGACTCTTTTCTGGGCATCTTGAATTTAGTGTTTTCTGGCAAGGCAAAATGTTATCTTTCTCCATGTCTGGATACAATGGGAAATCATAAAACTCAACAGCTGTACTCTGGATCAAATAATTGGTTTTCAAAGGAAGCTGGCTGGAGCCAGAAGACACCACATTCTCCAGTAGTTCACAGAAAGGTAAAAAAAAAAGACTCCAAAAATAATCAAGGATCTGCTTTTAAGAAATATAAACTAAGAAGACTTTCTGTGCTTGGAGGAAGGAAGGCTGCCCAGGAAAAAGGATGAGATACAACAGCAGCAGGAAGCAAATGTCTTGTTCTGTAACAGAGAAGCCTATGCCAGCCCGAAGGCAACATCCAGAGTGATGAAGTTGTTGAGTCAAGAATACATGTGGAGGATCTATAATTTTTTGTGCATTCCACTGTATCTCTGATTCTATGCAGTAAATGGCAACTGTGCTTTAGAAGACATTCTTAGTTTAGTCTCTAGCATGTTATTCAAAGGTTAAATAACATGCCAGAGCCCTTTCATCCTTGATGAAATACTATGGGATGAGCAAAATCCACTGAGAGTAAGGGAAGCAGCATTAAATTTTTGGCCTGCTAGGGAAACAAAGTATACTGCAGAGGGAGGGTGTCAGGTAAATTTTATTCAGGTGGTGATATTTTGCACAGCTTGAAATACTCTTTCATACACCAGTCACAGCTGTAAATAGGAAATTATACATTTCCTGGCTATTCAAAAGTTCATTGGAAAGACCGATTTTAAACCTGAAAAGGTGGGGAAAACCTAGGTGCAGAAGTGGAAGGCAATTTATCAAAATTCAGCCTACCACTGTGCCAGCTTTTATCACTCTTTATCCTGTTCTTCAGAAGGACCTTCTCTCTTCTCACCAATGTGTGTTTGGTCATCCCTCTTCCATTGCTACACTCCCTCTGCAGAAATCTGCTGGAGTCTGGGCCCTAAGGTGCAAAGGATATAGATAACTCTGCCCAGCCCCAGCACATTAACATCTCATGGGATTCAGCAGACAGATTCTTTCCGTATTCAATGAGCTGGACAAGCAGCAGCAGTCCCATTTGCGGAGCCCAAAAAAAACCACCACCAAAACAAAGTGGAAGTCATTAAAAAATGTATGTTACCTTGAGGTTTAGAAGTAAACACCCCATTTGAAAGCCCACATATCTGCATGACAACATGTATAAGAAGCAGTGTGACCTCCATTTTCTCTGAGATTGAGGGCTTAGGATCATAAATAAAATTATGAGAAGCACCAGAGCCTGTTCCTGCTTCGCTGCATAGAAGGAAAAAAAAGAGTAATTTAAATACAGCCTGCTTGTGTTTTATCTCTATCTTTTTAAAGGACCACCAACAAAAAGTAGCCAGCAGAAGCTTTTTTTTTTTTTCAGAACAGAGCACTGTGCTGATTAAATATTAGCTCATTAGCAGGGAATATTTATTTTGTGGCAGCTTGTTGTCTTTTAATAAGCAGAATAACACACAGGGTTTTCCTTTAGTGGCTTAAACTTTATTTTTCATGTATTTTTAGCATTTCCATCTTGCTTAATTCCATTTTTAAATGGCATGAAATTCCCTTGAAAGTGCAATCTGTCTTTGTGCAGGATCTGTGTCAGCTCTCTGTAGTGTATTGATCTGAAATATGATAGACTGCAAACCTAACTTATGGCTTTAAACCACAGACTTGTGGCAAGGTTTTTCTGGAAAGCAAAACCCAGCCATTACTCTTGGAAGCATTACTTTTCAAGATTATACCTGGAGGAATGCAAAGCAAGCGCAGGCAGGGTTGATAGGTAAACTCACTAACCAAATTCATCTAATCCACCAAGCTGAAACTAAAATTGGGCTTCCAGTTCAAAACATGCAGAAGATACAGTTCAATAGCTTGAGCTGAAGAAAAGTGCATTTATTTCCAGTATGCTGGAAAAAAGGAGACCTTATCACTCTTTACAGCTACCTGAAAAGAGAGTGTAATGAGGTGGGAGTCAGTCTTTTTTCCCAGGTAACAAATACAAGAGGAAATGAACTCAAGTTGAACCAGGAGAGGTTTATACTGGATATTCAGAAAGAATTTTTTACCAAAAGGGTGGTCAGGCATTGGAACAGGCTGCCCAGGGAAGTGGTGGAGTCACCGTCCCTGGAGGCATTTCAAAGATGTGTAGATGTGACACCTGGGGACATGGCTTAGTGTTGGACTTAGCAGTGTTACATTTACAGTTGGACTCAGTGGTCTTTTCCAACCTAAACAATTCTATGGTTCCATGATTCTGCTCCCCATCCTTTCTGTGGACTGTGAGCAGAGGGCCTGTCATACACTTCTCTACACAAAGACCTGGTCCCACAATGTTGAGGGCACAGCTGTTCCCCTCCCCCAATACAGATTTGTCTACTCAGACCCACTGACATCAACCTTGTTAGACCATTCCACCAAAGGTCTACAGAAAGATCCAACATCCACCAAAACATTGAGGTGTTTCTGTCTAGATCTTCTCCGCAGTGCACTTTCAAGGAAACACAAAACATAGGATTTACTGCATAAGAACTAGATTATTTCACTATTTAGGCAGAGAACTATCAAAGTACCTAAAGGGGAAAGACAAGAAAGGAACAGGGTTTGTGCACAACTCCCTCCCATCCACCTGTTCCCTCAAGATATAGTTTTGACTTTAAGATTGTTTTCAGTTAATGCAATTACTTCCTGGGTTGTAAGTAACACTCCATTATAGTTTTTATTTCCAGGAATCTCTTATACTTCCCCACTGTGATTCGCACCCCTCTTGCCCCTACAGTCACAACAAAAGTCTCCCTCAATTTCCTCACATCATTTGTTCAGTATCTGGCAGGTAAAGAGAAACCTCCCACCCACTCCTTTCTTTTTATGTGGACAGAAAACAGTTGTGAACAAAAAGGCACCAAGAAAGCTCTTTCTCTTACATTAAACATGCTGTTTCTGAACACCCACAGAGCTTTGAGCATCCTAAAGCCCCAGACAGCTCACAGGATACTGCTGTTATGACTTCCCCAGTCACTCAAGCCAGATACATCATTTACATTATCCCAACTTTCTGCAGCCTTTGACTGATGGGGATTTACTGTGCCAAAGCTGCAAGAGTCAGGCATGTGATTAGTTAGGTATGGGCCAAAAACCAGTTAATTTAGGTTTGCCTTAACCTCAGCCATCCCTAGCTTTTGTCAGTCTTTTAACATAGGACAATTTATTCCTGTAAGGAATGCCTCTGTATGATCAGCATGTGGCTTCCATGTTTTTTTCTCTAATTCTGACTTGCACACAGATTTGTTACCTTGACTGGCCAAAAAAAAGAGAAAATCTTCTAATTTTGGTTTGGAGAGTCTCTAATGGCTATTTATGAAGTTTGCGTTGGCGTTCCATATATGTGTGTATATACATATATATATGTATGTATGTATATATATACAGAAATATGTATGTGTATATGTACACAATGCCTGTTTCAAAGGATGCTGTATCAGCTGTGTGTTAAGCATGTTCAGTGAGATTCTGTGATTACAGAGTCCTTTCTGATATTTCTAGATTTCTTTTGTTGGGGTTTTTTTTAATAATTCTATATGCCACCTGAATCAATAATTATAAAGGAAAATAACATAGTAGGGGATAGAAAAATACTTGTTCTTGACAAAGCTATCAAAATGAAGGAGGTCTGGTTTTGTATTTGAGTGAAAATGTCAATGAAAAAAAATATTGTAAGGTTATTTGGTTTGGCTTTTTAATAATTGCAAGATCTATAACTTAAAATGTGTAATTCAACCCAATATATAAAATCTGAATGGGGCTCTTTTTTTGATTTAATTTAAATTTATTCTGAAAAATAAATTTAAGCCAAAGAGGACATATTAGAACAAAGGTAACTGAAAATTTGAAGTCAATTTCTAAACTGTCCATCTAGATGAATGATTTTATCAACTCAAAAGATTAACACACCCACAGTCCTTCTAGAGAATGAAGTGAGTTAAATTAAGTGTGAATATTTTTAAGCATGAGCTACTAAATAACTGGTTTTTATCTAATGCACATAATGTTCTGCCTACAAAATTCTCCTCCCTCCACCTCCATTATATAGTCATCCAGAGAGGATATGAAGAAAGTTGTGATACATTTCCATTATTCTGGTTAAAAAAAAAAAAGCGGGGGGAAAAAAGAAAGAAGGGAGTTATAAAAGGTTTGTTTATATATATAGAGGCCTTGTTTTAACACACATACCACTGTAATAAAAATTGCCCTGGGATTTATGGCTCAAATGAAAAATTAAGAGATAGGTTACAAAACAATCACAGTGATATTTCCATTTATTTCTCTTCCCCTTTCTTCCTCCCATCTTGTATCCTGTGTTGTTGAAGAGAACAGATGGTTAAGTAATCAACTAGGTGTGAAAACATACAGTGATGTTGCTTCACACATCTGATAACAGCAAAGGCCCATTTGTGGATGCCTCTTGGAAAAAAAAAAAGAGATGTGATAGGATTTTGAAATTAGTTTCATCTTGTTAGGAGAAAATCTACTTTCTATACATAAGTAATTGAAATTGACCTAATTCATGAATTGTGCTAATTCTATTGTACCAACTAAATTTACATTCCTCTCTGTATGGAGAGTTAAGACACATTCATCATCTGGACCTTCCCTGCCACGAAGATTGTGTCATCTCCTGTAAATAGATGAAGAAAAGACTGCTGACAGCTAACTGCAGTGCACAGGCTCTAATGCCTCAGAGAAGGTTTCTGTGCCTACCTGTCACTTTGGCTGTGAAAGTAAAACATTTAGAACCACAAAATCACTGGTACCAAACTCAGAGGGACCTCTGTGACTGTGCAGAAATGTCTCAGAAAGCCAGTTCAGCTGCTGGGTTTGCAGTAATGCCCAAAGCTATGAAACCTACAAGCTGCTTAATGCCTGAGGGTGGGCAGGATCAGTCTCTTCTTTGCTCATTTACCTCCCTGAGCCCAGGGAAAGAGCCAGTGCTGGTGCTAGGGGTCATTCAGACACAAAATTTGATGCTATATTTTTTTTTTAATAAAATAGATGAAACCGCAGAGTAAGGCTGTCTCCTTCTTGATCTGCTATTTGTCCTGGAGTCATTAATTTTTGGGTAGTAATCTGAGCAATAACTCAGATGCTATAGGAGAAATGGAGGGGGCTGGTACCCCTTTGGTCCGTTGCTTGCCATGAGGAGCTGTCTGCTGCAGCATGGCTGGAGGGGTTCAAACCTCTTTTTCTGAGAGGAATAGAAGCCACTTGTCTAACATTCAGATGAGATGGCAAAAATGCAGTAATTTCTATTCAAAATAAATTACAAAGGGATTAATTCCATTTGTTTGTGATTTCTTTGAGAATCAAGGGTTCCCACTTCCTGAGGAAGCTTTCCAATCATGACATATCCATGAAAGAGTAAGATCTGTCAGCTGCATCAGTAGTGGTTAACAGTTCAATGATTGGACTCTATGATCTTGGAGGTCATTTGCAACCTTAAAGATTCCATGATTCTATAAATTTTAAGAGAAAATACTGACTCAATTATTTCTACCTATCTGTCTCCCTCAGCCATTTGTCTTCTGTCTGGCATTTTCTGTATCTCAACCTTTTGTATGATTGATTCTCGTTCACTTTCTCCATGTGAAAACAGAATATCTTTTTATACAGCAAATGGCAGCTCAGGCTTTCCCACAGATACTACCACCATGTCCTTCACACACACACGTGATGGTCCCCGTGAGTTTCAGTTGGTAGCCAAAGCTGTGGCACAGCTCCCTCACACACGACATGCATCCCTTTTTTTCCATTGTCTGCTCTTGACAGCTTGTCAATGGCTCACCCTGTCAAGGGAGACATCACTTCAAAGCACTTTGTTTGCTTGAAGGGAAAATAACGTTGATATGATCAGAGGTAAAGCAATAGGCACAGAAGCTGCCAAGAAAGCTCCACATGCTTGTACACACATGCACTTTGTCGTCGTTCAGACTCTTTATTTTCCTGAAGGGTGTCAAGGGTTTTTTAACAGAATATAAAAATAATATTGCTCTAGGCAAAGAACAGGCAGAGCAATAATGAAAACTGGCAAGTGGGGATGGCGAAAGGCAACACACTGCACATCTTTATGAGAACATTTCTTTACCTCATCTTTCAAACTGGGAGAGCATAAGCTGAAGGGCAAGGCAGAAGCACATATGTTTGGAAGAAAACATTTTCCAGGAGCCAGAGCAGAGTATGCAGATTCAGAATTTCCTAGAGAGAACAAAGAGTTACAGACAAACTCCAGAGTAGATTTGATGTGTGGTTTTTAGGTTTGACATTTATCTTTTCTATTGGTTTCTCAAAGCGACATATGCAAACCCAGGAGGTTTTGAAACAGAAGACACACACACCCATACACAAGACCAAGACACCATTTATCTAAATTCTAAATATTACAATTTTCAAGGGAGTCTTGTGATTTGGGGGAACACAAATTCTGGGGTTTATCTTCTTGTGGTGCCTTGAGAAGAGTGTCCTTACTCCTTGCAATCTATTCTATATCTGTTTTCAATAAAAAAAAGAGGAGAAATGTGACTGACCTGACCTGTTGGCAGTTTGCAGTGAAACATGGATTAATGGACTCAATACTTTTGTGAATGTATCTGTTTTTTTCTGCCAAGAAGCTACCACAGATTATTGATCTGACTGCCCTCTTCCCTAAATGGATACAGAATGGATTTTACTTCCAATCCTCCAGCTGAGAGGTGGAGAGGAGAAATATAACCCAATATGTAAACTCAGTAAGATATAGAAAGATATTTCAATGGTCTGTCAGTGCAAATGTTTTTTCGGTGATAAGGGAGTTCAGGAAAATGTGCAAAATGGAAGATAAAGCCTGTGAACATTGTTACATATTAAATTGACGTAATATCTACTCGAAAACTCAGTAAGCCAAATACTCTGTTTTCTGATCTAGAAGCTATAAAAACTAGTCAAGAAAACTTGTTGAGTATGTATACATAATAAATATGGTTTATATGGACCCAAATATGTCTGTATTCTCATCTCAGATAAATATAAGTAAAGAGCAACAGACACAGAAAACATTAATTTTAAGAAGCGTTATTTTACCAGATTGATGTTTGTTTTCCCCCTGCACCACTGAGGGAAGCTGTTCAAGGGACATCCTCTTATGAACATTTTGTACAAAGCTGTACAGCTTCAGAAGCAGTGTAATTTGTGCAGTGAGCACAAATATCTGTAGATTATCTTCTTTCATTCTATAAAATTTAGCCAGGGATGTCAAGGACAACAAAGAAAGGTACACTGTCGATTAAAGGAAGACTAGAGAAAATGTGGGCCCTCCAGAAGGAAACAGGAGCCTTGGTTACTTGGGATATGGAGAAGACTGAGGTGTTCAATGACTTTTTTGCCTCAGTGTTTACTGGCAAGTGCTCCAGCCATGCTGCACAACTTACAGAAGGCAAAGGCAGGGACTGAGAAAATGAAGAACCAATTCCTGTAGAAGATCAGCACAAAGATGTAGGGCTGGAGCTCCTCTGCAATGACCCCAGAGAGTTGTTTTGCCAAGAGAAGAGAAAGGTCCAGGGAGACCTTAGAGCAGCTTTCCAGTTCCTGAAGGGGACCTAGAGGAAAGCTGGTGAAGGACTTTTCACAAGTCCACATAGCAATAAGACAAGGGGTGCTGGCATTAAACTGATATAGGGTTGATATAGATTTGATCTTTCAGAACTAATTCTTTACTGTGAGGGTGGTGAGGCACTGAAGCAGGCTGCCCAGAGAAATTCCTTCACTGGAAGTGTTCAAGGCCAGGCTGGATGGGACTTGGAGCAACCTGGTCTAAACCAGGTGTCCCTGCACACGGCAGGAGAGTTGGAACTAGATGATCTTTAAGGTCCCTCCCAATCCAAACTTTCTATGATTCAATGGGAAAAGGGCCCTCTCCACTCCCTATGACCTCAGCTGAATCCTGGCAGTGGGGAGAGGGGAATGTGGTGGTGGGAACAACCAGATGCAATGCACATAAGGCATGTGTGACAAGATATCTCCTGTGAAGCTTGAACAATGGTATAAATGCCAGCAAGATCATAAAGGATGATTAACTGTTTTGATACAACTACCACGTCATTTCTGCATCAAAACACATGGGTATTATCACTTTGTCATTCCCGTTCCTTCTGATTTCCCTCACACATTGCTGCTTTGAAGATGCTGCTGGTTAATTACTGAGGGGTTTATGTAGGAGGAAGGCATCTGTGAAAAACAATAGGTTACTCATTGTTTCCTACAAGGATTTCACGTAATGCTGAACAGGGCAAAAAGATGTCCTCCTTCAGGCTCTAGAGCTTCAGACAAATCAGTAACAGGAACAAACTCCCTGACTTTTTCCTCTTGGTGGGTCAGAGGCAGACAGGGAAATGTTGCTAGGGAAGCTAACAGGCTGTCACTCTCCATCAAAATCTACCCTCCATGAATAAAATGCTATTTTGAAATTAAAAAGAAATGCCAGACTTTTATCATTGTCTTCATATCAGCCTCTCCTACATAGCCCCATTGAACAGTACTTTCTCCAAGAATAGGTCTCATTTCATTCTTTGTGATTTACAGATACCATAATCTCTCGGCTGATTACAGATCATAGGATCAAGGATTAATTTTGGTTGGAAAAGCCTTCTAAGATTACCAAGTCCAATTAACCCAGCACTGTTGAGTCCACCTCTAAACCACATCCCCAACTGCCACATCTACACATCTTTCAAATACTTTATTTATATAATACCTTTTATTTATACCATACCTTTTAAAAAGGGACAGTAACTCCACCACTGCCCTGGGCAGCCTGTTTCAGTGCTTGACAACACTTTTGGTGAAGAAGTTTTTCCTAATATCCAATCTAAACCTCCTCCTCAAGACCATTTCCTCTTGTCATATCAGTTGTTACTTGGGAGAAGAGACCAACCCCCACCTGGCTACAACCTCCTTTCAGGGAATTGTATACCGAAATTGCAGTTCCCTCCAAACTTCCTTTCATGCTGAACAATCTGAGCTCCCTCAGCTGCTCATCAGGCTTGTGGTCCAAAGCCTTGTCCTGCTCCACTGTCCTTCTCTGGGCTCATTCCATCACCTCAATATCTTCCTTGGAGTGAAGGGCCCAAAACTGAACACAGAATTCCAGGTGCAGTCCCACCAGGGCCCAGCACAAAGGGAAGATTACTGCCCTGGTCCTGCTAGCCACACTATTTCTGCTACAAACCAGGATGCCACTGGTCTTCTTGGCTTCCTGGGAACAAACTGGTTCCTGTTCAGCCACTGCTGACCAGCACCCCCAGGTCCTTTTCCACTGGGCAGTTTTCCAGCCACTCTGCCCCCAGCCTGTAGCACTGCACATGGTTGTTGTAACTCAAGCATAGGACTCAGCACTTGGCTTTGTTGAACCTCACACAATTGGCCTCTGTCCATCGATCCAGCCTGTCCAGACCCCTATGCAGAGCCTTTCTACTCTCCAGCAGATCACCACTCTTTCCCAGCTTGGTGTCATCTGCAAACTCATCGGGAGTGCATTCAATCCCCTTGATTAGGTCATTGATGAATATGTTAAACAGGACTCACTCCAATACTGTGCCCAGGGGAACCCCACTAGTGACTGTCTGGCAACTGGATGTGGCAGCATTCCCCACCTCTACCTGGGCCCAGCCATCCAGCCAGTTTCTTACCCAGCAAACAGTGCACCCATCCAAGCCACGAGCAGCCAGTTTCTCCAGGAGAATGCTGTGGGAAAAGGCAGCAAAGGCTTTAATAAAGTCCAAGTAAACAACACCCACAACCTTCCCCTCATCCACTAGGCAGGTCACTTTGCCATGGAAGTTCAGGTTGATTAAGCAGGACCTGCCTTTCACAATCCCCTGCTGGCTGGGCCTGATCCCCTGGTTGTCCTGCACATGCCATGTGATGGGACTCAAGATGATGTCCATGACCTTTTGCGGTGCTGAGGTCAGGCTGACAGGTCTGTAGTTCTCCAGATCCTCCTTGTGGCCCTTCTTGTAGATGGGCACCACATTTACCAACTTCCAGTCACCTGAGACCTCTCCGGTTCACCAGGACTGCTGGTAAATGATTGAAAGTGACTTGGTGAGCACTTCTGCCAGCTCCCTCAGTACCCTCACGTGGATCCCACGCAGACCCATAGACTTCTGTGTGCCCAAGTGGTGTAGCAGGCCCCTTATCATTTTCCCTTAGATCATGAGGGCTTCTCTCTGATCCCTGTCCCTGTGTTACAGCTCAGGGGTCTGGGTACCCAAAGAACAACTGGTCTTGCTATTAAAGGCTGAGACAAAGAAAGCATTAAACACTCATCCTTTTCCTCATCCTTTGTTACAATGCTTCCCAACACATCCAATAAAGAATGAAGAATCTCCCTAGCTCTCCTTTTGCTGGCGATACATAGAAAAATATTTTATAGTCTTTTGCAGCAGTAGCCAGATTAAATTCTAATTGGGCTTTCAGACTTCTAATTTCTCCCTGTATAGACTCACATCATCTTTGTTTTCCTCCTGAGTTGCCTGCCCCTTCTTCCAAAGGCTATAAATTCTCCTTTTTTTCCTTAGGTCCAGACAAAGTTCTCTGTTTAGACAGGTTGGTCTTCTTCTCAACTAGCTCATCTTTAAGGTGTAACTCTTGATAAAAAATCATCTGAATTTAAAAGTTTATGTGCGTTTAGTAGGGGAAGATTGAAAATGCAGTGTGAAAACATGCTAGTTAACCCCCTTGAACAACAGCATGTTTAGATGAAGTGCACAAATTAGTCCCCATTTCTCACATCTCCTGATAAACAAATCAGATTTTCTGCATCACAGAATCATAGAATCATTTAGGTTGGAAAAAATCTTTAAGACCACTGAGCCCAACCATTAACCCAGCACTGCCAAGTCAGGTAAATCCATCTCCCATTTTCACTTCCTCCACACTATCCAGGAACAGAAGATAAAAGAGAGGTTGCTGTCTGCTAGGCCGCTGATAAATAGCAGTCCCTGGAAGCCATAACAATAAAGGCCTGTACTGAACACAACCCATCCCTTCCCTTGACAGCAGTTCTTGATGCTGTAAGTAGTTCATGCTGCTTTGAACCTCAGTGGCTGGAGGTTCATGTGGCCCTTGAAGCAAGGGGCAACCTTATGCCTCAGCTCATATTTTGTGTAACGCTCTCTACTCAGAGGGAATGCCCAGGGCAGGAGCCAGCAGCAAACAGCAGCAGCCTGCAAACAGAAAATAAATCTAACAATCATCTGATGGACTGGAATTTAATGCACTTTAGAGCATCTCATTTTCCTACTACCAACCATGGGCCAATTAAAGCAGCAGAAATACACAGCATCACTGGTGCTCAGTGACGCACTGAGGCACAACACAACTGCCTCTCCTGGAGCCTGTGCTTTGAGACTCTGTGATCAGTTTTTATTTATCTCAGGAAGATTGAGAGAGTGCAGCTGTTGTGGTTTAACCCCAGCCAGCAACCAAGCCACACACAGTCCCTCGCTCCCTCTCCCACCAGAGGACTGGGGAGAGAACTGAAGGGTAAAAACCAGAGAACTCATGGGTTGAGATAAAGACAGTTCAATAGGGAAAGCAAAAGCTGTGAACACAAGGAAAGCAAAACAAGGAATTAAGTCCCCTCTTCCCATGGGCAGGCAGGTGTTCAGCCATTTCCAGAAGAGCAGGGCCTCATCACATATAACAGTGAGTTGGCAAGACAAACATCATCACTCCAAATGTCCACCCACTTCCTCCTCCTTCCCCCCACTTTATATAATGAGCACAATGTCATACGGTCTGGAATGTCCCTTTGGTCAGTTTGGGTCACCTGTCCTGGCTTTCTCCTCACAACTTCCCATGCACCCCCCAGCCCCCTCGCCAGAATGGCAGTACAAAAAGCTGAAAAGCTTTTGGCTCCAGTGACAAAGTATTTTCTGTGAACCTCTAAGACTAGACTAAATGTCCCAAGTGAAGACTTTTATTCCCTATTTATAACCAGGATTTCACTTGCTGCCACTTTTGACACCTGCCTCTTGATCCTTTCTTCATGCACTCAGAGTGCATGGCTCCATCTTCTCTGAGAACCTTAAGTTGTGGGAATCTGCACATACCTGTCCAATAGTTTTCTGTTCTCCAGGATGCCTAACCTCAACAGATAGAGCAGGCAAATAAAAGACTCCTTGTGTCCACTTCATCCGACACATACAAATGTCTGTAGTCCAAGTGTCTAATTGTTTTCATAGATGAAAACTGGAGCCTGGGTTGATCCATTTATACATAGATGTACATAGATGTCTATACATAGACACCAGGCTTGTCTAAAGTTAGGTGAAATGAGTTCCATCCATTGTAGAGAGTGAATGGTCTGGATAACATACAGAAGAAATGCAAAAAATTAGGTGCCAGTCTCACTTCAAAAGATGTGAAGTGGGATTTGTCCCACCTTGCTTCAAAAGTTTTCAATTCATATGTCTAAATTAGAGCTGGTTTTATGGACTCCTTTACACTCAGTGGACACAAATAGACACTTCTAAAGTGTAATTTGTTGTGCCTATTTCAGATGTCAAGAGAAGATGAGAACAGTGACTCTCCATTAGTTGACAAAAAAGGGAATCCAGACAACTATCACAGGTGTATCTGTGGACAATCTGTGTACCTAAAATTAAGACAGATTATTCCCGATGCTGCATTTACCTGCGTCATGTTGTTCCCAGCATTCAGAGTTTTATTGGTATTAATTCCAGCTTTTTGAAAAAACATAGTCCTAAAATTCCAGCACTGAGTTATTCCATGGTATACATCTCTCTGATTCAAACCTCAGTGAAGCCACTGAGAGCCTCTGAAAGGGCACAGGTGGGGTCTGGCTTCTAAAGGTTGCTGAAGTAATTGAATGGTTTGCATCCAAGTGCATCCCTGTACAAGGTGCAATTCATTACAGCCATATTAACATTCTGCAAAGACTAAGACAAAGTGACCTGGAGGGTTTTTGTCTTCAGGCCTTATTACAATGCAAATAAGCAGGTGTATCACTTAGAAAATTCCACAAGTAGGCCTCTTCATTCAATTGCTGATAATGATGTACTAGCCTTCATCTGTGCCTGCAATGGGTGATGCCACGGGCAACATACATTAACAAAAAAACCCAAGCAGATACACACCAAATCTCTGGAGCAGACTAGATTTAATTCAGACTACTAGGAAGAAAAGAAAAAAAAAAAATAAAGGCAGGGAATAGACTGTAAAGAGAACAGCAGAGAATATTCACCAAGACTGTAAACAGAAATGGAGGAAATTCAGGGATCTACTTCCCTGTGTAAGAGCTATTTTCATCCTTGGTTTCCTTTGCAGGCACAGTCATTTCATTCTTACTGCCACAGGCAGAGACTAAGTTTTCCATATGAAATGGATATGATAATGCAGCTAAATGATTCACAGACAAGAGTGAGCTAAATTTTAGACATCTCAGAGCATGGGCAGAACTCTAGGACAGGTCTAACACAGCAGTACAGACATGCCTGCAGATTCTATGAAACAAAAGGCCAAGACACGCCTTAAGCAGCTCAGAGCAGCATCCAGTTTTGGTTGGGCAGTATGCCAGCTTGTACCTTAATTTCCCAAAATAGGAGTTTAAGAGTACTGGTAGATTTTTCAGTCACAATCTGGAATCTTTGTGTCTCTCAAGTATGTCTGTTTGAGTACTGTGCTTTGTCAGTCCCTACTCTGAAATATCCAACATCTCTCACCTTCTGGCACATGTGCCTGTAAACTGAGGTCAAAAGTGAGGCAGGGATTGTTAACCAGTTTATAAAAAGATGGAATCCAATGGGAAGAAGGAGATGATGCACTGACTGAAGTGCTTGGAAGTCATGTTTCTTTCTTCATATGTGTGTAGTTCCTCTAAAGGAAACATTTGGCCTTTCTGTGTCTCAGTCTGTCATGTTTAACTGATGTTAATAAGCTACCCTATGCCATGCAGACATAGAACACAAACTCATGAAAGCCTGTTCCGAGTTTTGTGATTGCAATTGACAACAACATATAAATACCTTCTCTAGATGTATCACTTCACATGTGGGAAAGCCACGTAGCAAGGGCACACTAAACATTGAGAAACAGAGGCAGGGTATCTGACTTATTTTTCTTACAAATGTGAATTAGTCAGAAAGAATCTGTTCACCTGCTTTGGAAAGGACAACATTTTAAGGCAAGAATAAGGTTTCTGAACAGTCTTATGATTAAGGCATTAGACAAGTATTTATAGCAACTAAAGGCTGAGATATAACTGCTGAAGCCTCAGATATGATGAGGTCAAAACCACAAGACTCCTTTTTTTCTGAAGTAAAACTTCAGTTATACTATTAAAATAAACCAAATTTTCTGTTTCTTTTCCCTCACACCTACCTACCTTCCTTCCTTCCTTCCTTCCTTCCTTCTGTCCTTCCCTCCTTCCTTCCTTCCTTCCTTCCTTCCGTCCTTCCTTCCTTCCTTCCTTCCCTCCTTCCTTCCCTCCTTCCTTCCACCACATGTCTCCTGGTAGGCTCAGCACAGCTTTCAATATAGAAAAATATGTTATCCATTAACAAAAGCAGAACAGGTGATACTGAAGTAAAAAATGTCTCCTGACTTGGGGATAGTATAAACTAAAGATGTCAAGGACCTAGAAACACTGCTCATTGTTTCCCACAAAACCAGCTTTATATGCAAGTTTAAATGGTCAAAATAGTCCTCAACATCTTCAGTTAGAGCACCAACTACCATGAGCTGTAAATACAGTAAACCTGCAGCACTGGCATAGGCAAATTTTTCTCTTTGAAATTTTGCTCTGTCTGCCTGTATCTTCTGTCTCATTCATGCACATATTCCAGTTGACAATTTTTCTGGGTGAATATATTTAATGACAAGTCTTCAACTCATACGAACTACTAAAAGGTCTCTGCTAATTTCTTACAGTATTGTCCAGCAGCACAAGAAGTATTATAAAAGGGAGAGATGAGAGACAGAATTGGGGCTCACTGATTTATTAACTCTTCCCTACACTGTTCCTGAATCAGTTAACAGGACTTATGGTAACCTACTTACTTGGATTAGTAAAGAAACTCACACTAAGGAGACTAGCACTGCTGTGGCCTAAACTGGTTATTTAGAGACTGTGATAATCGGTCATTTCTTGAAATTCATCCCTGTGTTTTATCGAGATGAAGCATTTTGAGGTACTTGGGGCTTGTATAGAAAATTTATTTATGATGTCTGGGGATTTTTACTTCTGGAATACTAAGAAAAAATTCTGATCTTATTGGCTTGGATGTAAACACAGACTAACTTCACTGACGTCAGCAGTGTAAAAGCCATATGCTGCTCCTCCTGGAGCTGGCTTCAAATGAACTAAGAACTGATGGGCACCATGAACCTTCTGGGTACAAATGAGACAGAGTCTGTTTGCTAAATCTTTACAGGCTGAACTTTCTCTTGGTAAGACTTTATTGTACGATGTTTTAGAGCCGTATAAAGAAAAAAACTTGGGGCAACTCTGCCTAAAAATTGGTTGATTCACTATGAAGAGATGACAGAATACTTCAGACATCTTGCAAAATGTAAGACTAAATGAGAAGGTAAAAAAACAGCTGGATAATATGCCATCTTTATGCCTTGTTTGATCTTTAATACCTGGCCCATGTTTGGAATGACAAGTGGCCAAGCTTCACTTCCATGAGACTTGTTTCAGTCACAGACATTCAACATGCAATAATAAAGAGTGAAATATTTTTGCAGGGAATTGTTGGATAACATTATATCCCTACTTTTCNGTGGAATAAAGCTTGAAGTAAAGGACTGTGATTTTAAGATAATAAAATGATTTTTTACTTTGTTATGTTCTAAATCTTTTGCCATATTAACTGCAGTACATCTTGGGCAAAGACTAATCTTTAAGTACATACTCAATCACATTTATTTCTGTTCAGCAAGAAAGAAAGAAGGAAAATTAATAGTTATGACAGGTGCTAGTTTGCTTATACTGGTATAGATCCATGCTGTTGAAGAGCATGTTGTGCAGCTTTGCAAAATTTCCAAAAGCCCTAATCACCCTTAAACTGTCTCACAGCTCTTTTCTTCACTCAGATGTGTCAGCCTTATAACTCGATACATTTCTCCAGCCAGTGTGTCTAGAAATTACTATGATAATGTACCAGATATGCTGCCGTCACACTTCATCACTTCCTATTATGTACAGCATCAGGTAATGAGTTGATGGGTTTATAATCAAATCTCTTGTACACAGCTTGTTTTTGGCCAGATAGAAAAAAAATTGCAGTGCAAGTTTTACACCTGAGCCACATGTTTATGGGTGTAATCTGTGTCCCTATTTTTCTTTAACTGATCTTCTTTAAGTTAATTATTGACTACTTCTGCTAACCCTTATTAAACAAAGAGCTGTGGGTGGCCTGAAGACTGACTGATTTAAATGAAGCAAGAACAAAAGATGAGTATGACTCATAGATCATCAGTGCTAATCCTTCACTATAGCAGTCTTTAGTCTGATGAGCCTTTCAAACATCTACTCCAAGTCCTTCTCACCCCTTCTGCTTTCAAAGCCATCAGACCACAAAGGATTAAATGATACAAAACACTGTATTCCAAAACTGGAAAAAAGCCTAAGAAATCCATGGTGTTTCTGAATCAACTCTGATTCAAAGACAATGGAGGACATAACCATTGAGAGTTATTGTGGAATAAAAATCCTTCCTCAGAAAACTCCGAAACATAGCTAGGGAAACATTTCATGCCTTGTTCACTAAGCACCCATTGGTGATATAGGAGGCAAGTTGCTGAGAGACTTGTGGTATATCTCTTATGCTGTTATCTTCAGTGTTTTACACTCCTGCAATAGCAGGTGATTTGTAGGGTGAACCGAGATCCCCACAGATATAAATGCAAAAAACCCACAAGACAGTCTGTTGGTGGGAAAATGCACTGAGTAATGAGGTTACTGTGAGCAAATCTCACTGACCATGATCACGGGACACTTCTCATTTGCACCACAAGCAGTAGGACTCTTCACTCAGTGTCTTGTCTCCAGCTTTGCCACTCATCTTCCTTCTAAAGGAGGAATGGAAAAAATAACAGCAGTCAAGTTATTCAGAAGACAGAAAAGATATTCTTGGCCGTGGGAGACAAGCAGCAGTAATTTGGATTTACCATGTAAATCATATAGTTCATATCCTCCTGCCTGCATTTTGGGGAATATCAACGTATCAAAAATCCATAACTTCCTCTCAGAGAGTTCAATTTTTCATTCTGGGTTCATCTCTCTCCCATAATTTTTCCCCATAATTTTAATTATCTTCATGTTGGAATAATACAGTATTCAGACCTTGTCTGTCTTATTTGGGAAGCTATTTCAGTGTTTGTGATGTCAGTTAATTTTTGGTGTAAATATATCTGTGATAAGATTGTCTTCATGATTTTCTGCCAGAATCATCATCTAACATAAACATTTCTACTCTATTGCTACTGTTAAATGTTTTCTTCTCATGCCAAAATGTACTTACATGAAGCAACTAATTTCCCTCTCACAAGACTCAATAAGTCAAGCTCTGCTGATTAGTCTTTTAAAGTGTGTTTAGTATTTCCCCAAACACTCAAAGAGACTTCTACAGACTCTGCTTGATATGTGATTTACATACATGGTTCTACATCAGGCTATCTTAAGGTTTATGCAGGGAACTTAAAATCTTGTTGTAAGTAAGAACCCTCTAATTTGATACATGCAATAGCAGTATTATATCTTTGCATGACCTCACTACCCTAATAATTCACACTTGTCTCAAGTGCAACAGGAATCCTAAAGATATCAAATTTCTTTTGTTGCTACCCAACCACTACAGAACAAATTATTCAATGAATCTCTAAATTAAAGACTTGGCACTGTACATACTTTGTATTTTTCTGCTCAAAAAAATCTTTCCTTGTCTGATGATCTGTCCCTTGCCAATAGCCTACAATTATGAACAGATTTCATAGCTAACCCCCATACCAAGGGGTAAGAATATGCTCTGTTGTGTACACTCAATAGGTCTAAGGCCAGCCATGAAGGAACAGAACTAAGAACAGCTCTCCACTCACATCTTATTCACACATCCTTGAACTACTTGGAGTATTTGTTCAGTTTGAATTATTTTCGAATTACATCACAAATGTGTCTTGAATGTTAATAATTAAGCCAAAACAGAGTTCTTGCAATTGTAGTTCCATGTTATCAGCTTTACTTTTCAGTGGCTCTTCAGTATGTGAGGCAAAAGAGAACTGAGGCAAAAGAGAACACATTAGTTTATGTCTTTACTTCTGAATGGCATTCCAGCATTCAGGAATGAAGGTGTTAGTATAATACCATCAGATTGTGTGCTATTTCTGTGCTAGAGATGCTGGAAAGTGCCAGTCCAAAGAAAAGGTAAATACTGAAATACTGTATTTTTCTAATACAGAAATACTGGCTTTTTCTATTTGACTCCTCTGTTACATTGCAGGTATTGCAAAGGACAAAGTCTGACGAATTTAAGGTTACCTTTAACTACAGGATTAGGTTTTCTTTGGGAGCTGCTTGAAGATCCACAAGGAGAAAAAATATTGCTACATCAAAACTAAATGTGTGCACCATGTCCCAGAGGTTAGAAAAGTCCTTGTCTTTGGTTTGGATTTATTTTTATGAGCTGCAAATAACTTAATCACTGCATTTTTTAATCTGCTTTATTGATATATTAAAGCAAATTTTCCTTAATAAAATGTATTTATCAGACCAGGTCATGTGGGAAAGAAAAATTATATAATAACTAAGAGCAAGAGATTCAAGATGCATAGTTTGATTAAACTCTCATCAAAATCCATGGGAGTTCATTAGAGTTGAAGAACCTGACTTCTTTAAATATAAAGTTCTTGTTAGCTGGCTAGCTAATCTTTTCAGTTTGGGGATGCAGTTTCATGACTAGTTTAACCCAGTGTATGGATAGGTTCCTGGAAAAAAGGGGTGGGTCTGCCTCTCCTCCCAGTCTCAGCTGTATGTTCCTAGAGCTTCCCACAAGGCCATCTGATTACAAAAACACTCATAAATCCACAAAAGTGGATTTTTTTTCAGCCACACTTCCAACACCCCAGTCTGACTAACCAAACACATCCTGACTTTAGGAAAGTGGGTGACCAAGTGCTTGGCTGAGACCCAGGGGAAAGGGAAAACTGCCTCCATCAGCAGTGGTACAAATCAAGCTGCACTGAATGGGAAATTTAGCTCACCCTTATGTCAAAGCGCCATATGGTCTGGTTATTTGCAATTTACCATATTGCCTTTTAATAAATGTAGGTATTTTCTACCTTACACTGGAAGCTATTTAGTTATTTTTATTTCAGACAATGTTAAAGGCAGACAACAATTGCAGGGAACTGATGCAGCAGATAAGAAGGAAAAAATCAAATGTCCCCTTTTGCATTGAAAATTCAGGATCTACTGCCTAAAGCACTGGTTGGGTTGCCAGTGCTTCAGTGGTTGCTAAAGGGTGTGAGCCAAAGGGATTCTCCCCAAGGACTGATTGTAAATGGCAGAGCTGAGCTCTGGATCACCTGCTTTGGAGCATTTATATGTCAGAAGCAAGACAGAAAAAAGAAACTTCAGGTACCTCAGGGAACAAGAAAATCACTCTGAACATCTAAATATGCAGCAAGGAAACCCCGTTTCTAAAATACTTTCACTTCTCCATGGAACAAATTGGAATCGATCCCAAAATTATATAAAGCCTCAGATCTTGCTATAGAAAGATCAAATCTTAATTGTTTACTTCTTATACTGAGATCATATATGTCCCTTTTCTTTCTTACTAGCCTGTATGTCTCATCTGTTCTTCATCTGAGCTCATTTGCTGAGCCTGGATTCCCCCCCTTAAATTCGGTACAAATTACTCTCAGCTGCCTATTGTAAACCAAACTGGCCAATAATGTACCTTCTGCTTCTCCCTTTCTTTCTGGCTGCCCCTTCTCACGTTCTGACAAGGAGTAGCCACTATTTAAAAGTCCCTAGGTCTCATTTTTGTTTGATTGGTTTTCTTTTCTTCATGGAAAGAAGTTTATGCTGGGATGTCAAACCAAGGAGCAGCAACCCCAAGCCCTCATCTGCAATAATTAAATGGTTTATTCCATATGAGCTGATCTTCCTGATGTTTTATTTTTGCAAAACTTCAGTTCTATATTTTATTTGAATACAGCTCAGGGCAATATTTTAAAAAATCTTCGTGGAGGCGTTTTATGTTTGGGGTTGGCTTTTTTTCAAACCAGTATATTTCTTTACCTTTAGTAGTTTGCACTGTTTGGATTTAAACTGTTTGACAGTGTTTATCAAAAGTCTACACACTGCTTTCCCTGTCAAAGTCTTTTATTCTCACAGTGCTGTAGAAAGCAGCATAATGACTCTTCCACAATAACACTTCAATTGCTTGACCCTCCAAAAATAAAGCCATTTTTTCATTAATTGCAGAGATTTTACAACTCCTCTTCAGCAGAACTGGCTTCACTATTTTTTCACCTCTGTAAAGGAAAAAAAATTCAACATCATCTTCTGGAGCCATTCAAAGGCTCACTTTCCTTTGGACAGCTAAGGGACATTCCTGAATTAGGAGTGCAGTCATTCTAAATTACTGCCATAGTCCAAAGAGAGAAGAGAGGGGCACATTCCCAAAGAATAAATCAGAGCCCTTTGACTTGAAAGGTCTGTATCTCTCTGTCAAAAAAAAAAAAAAAAAAAATCCCAGGAACACCACGCAAAAACA
Source organism: Dicrurus megarhynchus (assembly GCA_013399195.1). Taxonomy (NCBI): domain Eukaryota; kingdom Metazoa; phylum Chordata; class Aves; order Passeriformes; family Dicruridae; genus Dicrurus; species Dicrurus megarhynchus. The sequence goes on along the minus strand of VXAD01006703.1, from coordinate 41,344 downwards.
TACCACCAACTTTGCAAAGAGCATTGGGCAGAGAGGGGGCTTGAATACTCAGGAAGAGACTGAACCGGCTCCCAGTGTCCTCTCTAGGATAATAGAGACTGACATTACAAGCCATATCATTTCATTCCACCCCAGTCATAATTAAAGATATTTCATAAAAACATAAATTCAACCCATAAAAATCACCCAAATTAGTTTGGAGGAATGTTTCATAGGTATTTCAGCAAGACTGAGATACTTGGATCTTTTATATAGCCTGGAAATTGTTGTCTTATATGCACATTAAACATAAGACACCGATAAAATTATCTTTAGATGAATGCTGGCCAAACATTCAGTGGAACAGGGACTGAACATCACTGAACCAGCAAATATGACAGCCCTTGCATATTTTTAGAGATCCCTAATAATCTCTTCACAGATGGAAAAATGTAGTTTTAAAATAGCTCTGTTGCTTGGGCAAGCAAGTAACATCAATAGAGAACAGATGAGTCTATATTTTGCACCCTATATATTCTTGCCAAATTCACTATTTAATTTAAAGATTTATTAAGGATGAAATGAGTGTTTATTCAAACAAAATGAAGGGAGAAGCAAAGTCCTAGAGAATTCAATGACAAAATTTCATTTGAGTTACAAGAGGTCAGAATACCATGACTCAACAGATTTTGTTCCTTGAACATTTGCTGTTTCCACTTATTTCTACTACTTAAGTGACACAGGGAGTGACAATTGTTCTTTTTCCCCCTTCTCTCCTAGTGCTACTGAAGTGGACTAGATGATTCAATCAGCCATCCACTAAAATTCTATCCTGGTCCTGAAACAGCTTAAAAAGGGAATTTAAAGACCAAAAATGTTTCATTGGATAATACGTAATCAATTCTAGTTCTTACATCTGACAAGGGTTCAATTTGCCTAAAAGCATGGGGGCCAGTCACATAGGATGGCTTTAAGACCACACACACAAAGGGACTTGAGTGCCACACAGAGCAATGGAATCATGATCTTGACCCCATCTTTTCCTGTACCATCTCTACAGACATACTTTGCAATGTGGAACATGTTCCACTTATGTTTCAGTTCTAATGTGATCAAAATTTGTCTTGTTTTGAGCTAAAGGTTGGACCAGATGTCCTCCAGAGGTTTCTTCCAACCTACATTATCCTGTACACCATTGCTTTTTGTTGTTAATCTTTCCTTGTGGTCAAGTACAAAAACTGTTTATTGGATTAATAATAGTTGTATTAACATGGTGCAATAGCAACTCTGTAATTTCCTTTGTACCCTATTCTTGATCCAGCAGGAAAACCCTGTAACAAACTTGAAGCCAACAAAATCACTCCAGGTATTTCCAAGTCTGCTTACACTGAAAGTGTTCAGCAGTTTATTTATAGCAAATAAGTGATGTTTTAGATATTCAGAAAATGTCTCTCATTTTGTTATTTTATGCTTAATGGCTTTAAAGAAAGAAACAAGGATTTGTATTTCTCGTCCCTTGCTATCTATCTATCTATCTGGATTTTTTTAAGCTCTTTCTTTGCAGACTGCATTATATTTTCAAAAAAGGTATAAGAAAGTGAGACTTCAGAGACAGAATTGCTTTTTACTTTCCATCAGTTCTGCAGCATGGCCTCCAAACAAACTCCCAGCCTGCTGACCTTCTGTCAGGAAAGTATTATAAATTGACTAGATAGTAAAATCCCAGAAGTTTTTATGTTGATATCAGCCTCACAGACATCTCATAATTCCCTTAGTTCCTGAGTCAGCCTGACACCTTTACCTTTACCTCAGCTGCTCACCTGAGTGAAAAACACTTAGACAAGAGAAAAACACGTCAGTTGATAATCTTTATGTTTTCATTCAAAACATATAAAGCTTAAGTTCATGACAGCAACTAAAGCTAAATTCTGCATGGGCTCTGAAGAGTAAAGGAGATTTTACATACTGCCATAGGTGTGCAAAACTCTGTCAGGGGAACGCACAGAGATGACTTGGGTCATTGTGGTCGTCAATGTCCTCACGAGGGGAAGCGAAGGGGCGGATTCTGATCTCTTCTCTCTCATAACCAGTGACAGGACTGGAGGAAACAGCATGAAACTGAGTCAGGGGAGGTTTAGTTTGGAAAAGGTTCTTTACCCAGAGGGTGGTTGGGCACTGGAACAGGCTCCCCAGGGAAGCGCTCACAGCATTGAGCCTGACAGAGTTCACTGAGCATTTGGACAACACTCTCAGGCACATGGTGGGATTCCTGGGGTGTCTCATGCAGGGCCAGGAGTTGAACTTGATGACCCTGATGGGTCCCTTCCAACTCAGCATGTTCTATGATTTTATGATCTCTGAAGCTATCTTGTTTGCTTTTCATGGTTCATTATTCATTAGTATTTGTATTCTGCTAGTCCCTGAAAGTTTCAGTTACGCACCAGAATAAACTGCACATACACAGACATCTCTACATTCAAAAATTTAAGAAGGCTGCTACCCTAGAGAAGTCAGAGCTTGAAGAGATGGATGTTTACCAGGGAAAACCTTCCCTTTTATCCACACTGATACAGCTGGGAGCCGTGGAATGTGGGGAGAGTGGAGTTATCCATTACCAGTTTCACAGCAGCAGCCACACAGCTGTACAGTGCCACATTCAAGCTCATGTCCCTTTTGAGAAACAGTCTTTTACTTGTAATTATTTTGTACTTATTTCTCTACATATGTATTTAGATAGTTGCATATATATGATGCACACTTTGGTACAAAGACAGAATTAGATAAGCAGACTTTAATCAAGGCATAAAAAACATACTGATGGCTCTTAATCCTACTAGGACTCACACCTCTTATATTAAAAGTTCACTTTTAACAGTAGATGAGTTAGATAAATTATATGAGTTCATAGGTTATTATGTTATCCTGGCAGATCTAACCAAACAGATAACAAATTTTGCTGGACTGGAACAGCAGGAAATTTCTAGAGAGTCAGAGGACCCAGCATTACAGCTATGAAATCATATTCAGTCCCTAAATACAATAAAATTCTTGAATTTATCTTATAAGTATTAATAACAATAATAATCATGCCAATCTTCAATAGGACTGAAATAATGGTAGACTAGCCTCCAACTTAAAATGCTCCAATGCCTGAGTAATCATCTTCTTACCTTTTGGTAACCTCTTATAGCACATAACAGGAACACTGCTTTGAAAGCCTTAAGCAAGCATAGCATATTACAGAAGTAAGAAATACTTAAATTTTCAAACCACTCTGCACAAGCATTTTGTGCTGTTACAGACAATAGAGCCTGTGTTCACACCTCACTATCACTTCAGCTCAACCCTATAGCCAGTGCCCCAAATTAATCAGAGCTGCACGATTCAAAAGCAGCAGAAAATGATTAATTAGAATCACTTGTTGTCAAACAAAAGAGACCTCCTCTACGGAGGGAAAGAATGTGAAGGTAATAGGAGGAAGAACAAATCCTGATAACACAAATGAACAGGAGATCTGTCCCACTAGGAAACATTAGCAAGAGCGGCAGAACTGAATAAGCTGGATAAGGCTGATTACAAGTGTTGGTTCAAGCTTTGCTCAATGAATTGCATCCAGAGCAGTTTCTCTGAGGTCTAATAATGTTTGAAGGCAGTCTGGAGGCTCCACGACACTACAAAAGCTTTCTGTCACTCCTGGCCCTCACCTCTCCAATACCGTCATAATGGTTAACTTTGTGATGTCTTTCGCCCCCTCATCTGAAGAGGAAATTAACCAATTCAAAAAATGTCAGTAGGCACAGAGACACAAGCAAAGCAAGACAAACTAAGTCCAATTCTTTGAGAAAACCTGGCTTCATGTGTATGCCACATCTGTGCAAGACAGAAAGAAAGATGTTAAATAATGCCAAACGTTTTAGATTTGGTCATCCCTCTTTTTCCTAGTAGTTAGTGCCTGTCCTAGCTGTCCTAGCCCCACCTGTGCTCCAGTCCTCTTCTCCAGCCATCTTTTGGATTCTCCAGAATGTCTATCCTCAACAAAAAGCAGTCAGGCCTGCCTACTCATTTCCTCTCTCCCCAAAATAACTCCAATTTTGCAATCATTTAGCCTCCCTCTATACCCATTCTGACCGACCTATTGTACAAAACTGCAAGGGAAAGAATAGGAGAGGAAAGGGGCCAAATCAGAACAGATTTTTCCAGAAGCTTTTCCTACCCATTTATGAAACAAACCCAGCTCTGTCAAAGATGAAATCCACAGAAACTCCCCCCCTCACTTTCACACTCTGACTTTGACATCTATTGTGATGCACAAAGGTGAATATTTTGCTTCTCTGGTAGCCCTGAAAGGCAGGATGCTTGACTTTAATCTGACATTCCTGTTGAACGTCACATCTTTCTCCCAAAGAAGCATGCTGTCCCTTGGCACGTGACTCATTGCTCGTTGACACCAGCAGTGCTTTGCCCAGCTGCTCTGCGATGTTTTGTTTTGTATCCCAGTCATGCAGAAGACAAGACCTGGTGAAGCCAGATCTCAGAGAGACCACAAAGGACATAGCAACGATACCACTGGTCTGTGTTTCTATGTTTCTTTGACTGTAGATCATGTAACATGTCTGATTTGGCTTTAAATGAAAAACGAATAGCTTGTCATGGCAGGAGGGTGCAACTTAACAGCCTGAGTTCTTATTCTGCTTTTTACAACCACCTCTTCATTGCCATTTGCTGATCAGTTTTGAGTACAGTAGCTATGCCAGCAGCATTCAGAGCAGTTCCTAAAGTATATTTGTGTTTTGAGAGTCTTCTTTATGGTACTTTGGACAACTTTTCATTTAGTACTGAATGTAGTAAAACCTCATCCATCACAAGGTGCACATGCTGGTGATGTATCCAAATGAGCTGGAGTGAACTGCTAGACTAGAACAGGCCCTAAGGAAGAGGTTTTCCAATTTCTGCTCTGTTCCAAAATACTGCAGTTTTATTTCAAAAACACTGTGCTTTGGAAACTGGTTTTTGCCTAATCTGTCATTTTAAAAGAGCATTGGTTACTTGTTGACTGGTTTTTTTTCTTTACCAGAGAACTGCAGTGCTATGTATCAATATCTAACTGGCACTGGAAACTCAGCCTTGATTCCAGCTCATAATAGGGAGAATCTTGGTATTCCCCTCTCAGACAGGCAGAAGAAGCAAAACTTAAAGCTTGATGGAGTGTGCTTAGAAACCATGAATTCAAGCAGCAGAGTACACTGCAGAGCCCCAAACCCAGCATCAGCCTCAGCCAGTGACTCTAAATGAGCAGAAGCCAACTCAGATTTGAATGCAGCATGTCAGGCAAGTATGACCCTGAATCTAAGCCTCTGAAACTCATAAGAGCTCGTTAGCAAGGTCATAGTTTTGTGAATATCTGTCTATTCCCTTCCTGCTTAGGACATGTTCTTCTCTGGCTTGAGTGTCCATACACCACCTTCCACAGTGTGCAATGAGGAGGGCAGTGATGCAGCAGTATCTGGACCATGGAAACTTGTTTATCCTCATTCATTAGCACAGCCATACCATTTGCAAAGATTGTTTGTTGATTTATTGGTCGATGATGGCAATTTTGCTCACCCTTGAATAAAAGGCTCTACAAGATTGGTCAGTCTTAGCTGAGAAAATCCTTCAACTTGATTGCTTCCCTCTGAATCTTGGGTAGGATCTAAGGATAGGACCCACACACAGTAAAAACCCCCAAATGCATGTCTTTGTCAAGCTGGCTGTGACAATGCGCAGGTATGTACAGAATGGCCTCATGAGCATGTTCAATACTCCTTGGACAGCATTCTTGCTGCCTCCACTGGTGTCTGTTGCTGTGGTTCTCACGCTTACTGTCTAAAGAGCTAATTGGATTAAAACTGACATGGAGTTATCTATTCTGCCACAGAATATGGGGAATATGCTTGTATCACCCCAACCCAACTCTGCAAGAATTAATATCAGTGCTTTGTGTAAAAATATATGACAATAAATGTCCATTGTCTAGACCTTTCTCATCAATCACAAAGATGTAAAGACTCTGCTCAGTGCCATGAGACATGAACTGAGGTTTCTCTAGGCAAGTGGATAACTGCAATTAAACTCTGAAGGAAAAGCCCAATGGATTTGAGACAGAAAATGAGCCATAGCTGTTAGCAGCTTTGATGCAGTTGTTAGAAGCTGCTTTTGGTTTTTAATATAGGTAGAAAAATCAATCACCTCAAATCCTGTTCTCTGTCTTTAAAGTATTTTAACATCTTTTCCAGTTCCCAAATTAGCAGCACAGACTGAAATACTAAAAGCAGTCCTTTCATTCTATAGATCTGGAGCCCTGGTAGTGTACTGCAATGCAGCATTTACCCAAGACCTGTCCAAAATTGAATAGATGAAAGAGATCTGCTTAACAGGACAGTATGTCTTCACACACACATTGGCTAACTTGTGTTGGACTGAAAACTACATGGGATGCTAGACATGAATAAATAAGTAGCATTTTTCTTGGGTTTTTTCGTGTTATTGCAAAAATCAGGGCTATAAATATCTTTCTTAAAGCCAGAAAAGCATTAATTTGTATGAAAATTATCTATTCTATTATTATTCATTCCTAATAAAAAGATTTCATACTTTTGCTTTTAGATAGTGAAGTTCATGTTTCTAAGGTTTTCTCTACCCTTCTACTTGTTTGATTTCAGGCAAAAAAAAAGTGTCTTAGAATTCAAGTTTCTAAAAACTCAGGCTTTCAGAAAATATCAAATGTGAATCATGAGAATAAGTGACATGTTGGAGATGTGAGGCATATGGCATTGTTGAGCAGCTTTCTGAAGTTCTAATATGTGTAATGATACACTGTTTATCTCATCATATTTTCTACGGATTTGATAGACATTGGAAATGTAGAATACAGTAAGAGCTACTGTCACCAGCTACAATGGTGATAAATGTTATCATCTTAATCATACATGATTACTCGATTTTAAAACCAGTCCAGAAGAACTATTTAGTAGGATTTTTAGCATTCTTTAAAGCATAAAACCACTAAAAGCTTAATAGCTGCTATTTAAACAGAATGAATGCTATCAAATGATTCCTTTGCAGATAGACAAAATTTTTTCAGTAGATTTACATTTTGAATCATTTTTTGCTATATTTTTGAGTAGCTGCAATTTTCCTGAATGCATTAAAATTAGTAATAACAAGAATCTCTCAGCTAGTAACGACCATGACTTAAAACCTGAATTGTTCACTCTCAAAATCAATAGGGTTCAGGAATGATTTTTCATGGAAAAGGTCTATGCTTTAAAATTCCTAATCAATCAACCAGTATAATGAATGTTTTCACCTATATTGGATATGTGGAAATACAAGCATGGTAGAAACATAAAAGATGTGCAGATTGGCATTGCCATGAAAACAAATGGTAAATCACCTTTGCAAAAACCATAGAACCTTAATCTGCTGAGGGATAATTAAACATAAACAAGACCTTTTGGCTGAAAAATGGGAACTATTGCTAAAATCTGCCTCCAGAGGCTCAGCACAGCAATCGGGCCTGGCCCATTTTAGAAAATAGCTCCCTTTGTTCAAGAGTGCACCTTCTGGATTATGTTTCATTCAAGTATCTTAATAAATTCCCTGCAGATATCACGTGCATATGGATGCGATAAACAGGATAGCAACCATGTCTCCATCAGCTAAGGAAACACAAGCTTTCCTAGGCCTTGTGGGATTCTGGAGAATACATATTCCAGGTTATAGTCGGCTCCTGACCCAAAAGAAGAGCTATTCTGAGTGGGCCCTTGAGCAACAAGAAGCCTTTGAGCATCTCAAACAGGAGACAGCTCGTATGGTAGCTCTTGAGCCTGTCCAAACAGGACAAGCTGTGCAAACTGTGCTCTACACTGTGGCCAGGGAGCACGGCCTCACCGGGAGCCTCTGGAAAAAACATCAGGAGAAAGCCCAGGGTTTTGGAACTGAGAGAATCGGGGTTCAGAAGCCCACTACACCCCTGAAAACTGTAATAGAGATACCCCTTCATTTTTCAAATGTAACAAGAGACACAGAAAAATGGGAACAATGATGCTGCCTCTCACAGGGCAGGCACAAAGTAAGGCTGTTAAAGATGAGCCAGCAATAAGTCTCTGATGGAGTCACTCATGCATTGCTCCACTTCAAGCCAGTGTAACTCTGATGGGATAAAACTGTATTCATATATTTATATGAACATTAAAAATATTCATACATTCAAAAATACTTATTCATATTACAGTAGCACCAAAAGATCTCTTAATGAGCCTGGAGCCAATGTAGCAGGTACTGTGATAAAATATTGAAAAAATTATCTCTATTGCAAATAATTTACTGTGGATGAGGGAACCGATTCATTTGAGATTATAGAGACAGCAGTGAGATTGCAAAAGATGTAAGAGCTGGCTAATTATCCTAACACTACAAGTAAGACTTTAAATCTTGGCATCTGGCTTCATTACTCTGATTCAAGGTACAACATCTTTGATCCTTTCCCTGACAGATTTTTTTTGCCACCCTCAACTATTCTGTTGTTTCTGAATTACTCTCAGTATTTCACACCACAAAGTGTTCCTGCCCCAGCACCATCACTTCTGCTGAAAGCAATGGGATGTTCTGGGAAGTGAAGGACAAATTTCCAAGTGCTTTAACAAAGAGACCATTGTGGAAGTGTTCCATGATTTCTTGTTATCTGCTTGTCTGAACTTGTCTTCTTTAATTTCCCTTTGCCATTTAGTGGGAGAATTGTATGGGGTAGTGTGAGGCAAAAGGAAGGAAAAAACCCTGAGAAAAAGAGATTGTGGAAAGAACAAAAAGCTCTGTTAATTCAAAGGCAGCAAGGTTGGAAACAGGGCAAAATCATTGCCCCACAGGATCACAGCTGAAAATACCAATGTCTTCACAACTACTAAATAGAACTGTTCAAAACTTTTTCAGATAAAACTCTTAAAAAATGTATTTTCACCTCCACTGAATGTTTCAGGAAAGATTCTGTTACTACAAAAGCCTTTACTTTTTGTTAAAAAAAAATTGTTTGGGGAACGTGACATTTCTACACAAAAAGACAATTCATTCTTTGGAGGTTTTGTGTGCTTGTTTATTTCTACTGACATTTTCGAATAAAACATAATCCTACTCTGACATCCCAAAGCACAACTTTAACATAATTTTCATGAACCCTCTTTGTGCTATGTAAAATTCTCCATACACTTTGTCAGGTGCAAAACTGAAGCATACAGACTTATAAATCCTATTACAATAATTTCGGTTTAAGCAACATTTTTATATATACATAAGAATTACAGAATGTTGAGTGATCAGTTGTTTATCCTTTCTCTATGAAGAAGAAAAATATAAATCCATGCAATATTTCAAAGATGTCCTCCAATATTTATTATAAATTTCCAGCACAGGAGATCCAGTAGTTTAACCAAACATCTGTTCAAAGGTCTTACTAACCTGATAATTAGAAATTTTTCCCAATCTCTATCTTACAACTTTGTATTGAAATTTCTGCCTCAAATATTTTGGTTTGAATTAAGTCAGCATTTCTTGCAACACATACATAGGATGTGAAGGAATAAAATGGCCATCATCGTCTTAAACTAATTAATTCCTTTTCGTATATCCTTATGTTTCCACCTGATCTTGTTTTTACTGAATAAGTGGACTTCTCCCAGCCTTTTGACATAAACTATGCTTTCTTTTTGTCTTTTGTCTTTCCTTTAGAGATTGTCCAGTTTATTTACACCTGTCCTGTTTTCAGACTGGGGAATGGTGCACCAGTTGAGGTCTCATCACTGCTTAGCACAGCAAAATAATCACTTCCGTTGTCATGCTGCTAATACAGCCCAGAATGAGATCTGCCTTTTGTGCAACCACATTATCTTGTCGACTCAGACGCAGTTTGTGAGCCATGATGACCTTGGACCTCTCCTCCCATACTGCTGTTCCTCCACTTATTCTCCCATTTGTATTTGTGCACTTCAGGTTCTCTCCACAGGCATTACTATTCATGGCACTTGTCGTTATTGAATTTCATCCCCATGGTTCAAACACTTGCTGCAGTTAACAGCGTGGTTATGAATTCTGATCTGTCCCTCCGAAGTACACACAACCCTCCTCAGCCAAGAACTTCTGTGCGTGTGCTTGGCTCCTTCATCCTTGACACAAATATAAAGATTAACCAGGACTAGGACCAAGGCAGACCTTGGGGATGCCCTGCAAAACTCACCCTCTTTTTTTTGATAGAGAAAGTAATGAAATCACTCCCTAAGCACCATTTTTTAGTCAGTTGAACATTGACACACAGTGGCTATAATTTCCAACTTTGCTGGTATAGAATGTTTAAAAGCTTAATAAAGTCAGAATACTTCACATTTTCAGCTTCTCCTCCATATGCCAAGCAAGATCATCCTTTAGAGAAGGAAATTCAATAGGTTTGACATGATTTTCATTTGATAGATCCACATTGGACATTTTCAAGTATTGCATTTTGCTTTGGTTCTTACCTACTGATTGTTTAACAATCTGTTCTAGTATCTACCCTGCTGTCAAAGTTAAAATGACAGGTATATCGATTTTGTAGGTCTTCCTGTGAAAGTAGGTACAACATTTTCAGTTAATTCACACTTTATTTACCCTAATAGAGAAGCAGCCACATTTTCAAAATGGGTAAGCACAGCAGGAAACTACACTGTAACGCAGAATTTCATCATAAATGTCACAAAGAGAAGCCAGCATTTGAAGAAACATCTCTGCATCATTTTCCAGTGTCTTTCAATACATCACTAGGAAAAATCTTGTTCATATCTCCTCACCTAAGTTTATTTATATTATATTAATCCCATTCTTCCCCCTTCCCTTTTTCAAAGATCAGGAAGGATTTCCACTGCTTCTCAGGCAAACCCAAAGTGTTTTGTGGTCAAGGGAAAAAGAGAAGCTCATCACCTTTCAAAGCACTGAGGACTGATCTGTCTGCATGTTCTCTTTGAACCTGATCCTTCCCTAGCCCACATAAGCATTATTCATATCCAGCTGTTTTGGGGTTAGTCAGTCTGATCCTCTTTGCACATAAAATGTTTATTGAAACAGGGACTTGAACACTTTCTGATCTGTTTTTCAAATAAATTTTCAGACAATGAAAGTATCTTTGGAAGGCGTATCTGACTCAACACACACACTTAAACACCTGCATCTTAATGTGACCCTCTTTTTTAAGTGACGATCAGAAGTTAGTGGTTTTACTCATCTCTTTTTTGTTTATCTGACTCACACCTTAGGAGCAGCATTTCTCTTACCGGCTAGAGAAGGATGAGGCTTGCACATAGACACTGGGCAAAGATTTTACTTAATGATGCTAATTACAGCTTTTTTCTCTCCCCTAAACTGGAAACTCTCACCACCTTCTCTGACAGAGTAAAATTTTTCATAACTGGTGTATTCTCTCTGAAATGTGTATTTTTGATGTATGACCATGTAATGAGAAAATACCACTTGAATTTACTTCTGCACATTGTTGAAACAGAGCTTAAAATCAATTTTTTAAAATAATCCATGTAGAAAATTATACTTTGCATCTATGAAACAACATTTTCATGCTTATAACCATAAAACCATGAAGTCATTAAAGGAATCTACTCAAGAAATCGTAAGCACCATTAGAACAAAACATATTCATCTGCTTCCAAACTATTGCCATGAAAGAATTTTGATCAGGCTGAAGTATGTAGCTTGGTTTTTGGTCTGAAGTCATAAGAATCGAAACCAATTTTATTCAGATCATCACACCTCCCAAGAATTGCTACTGAGCTGTAAATATGACTGGAAAATTCCAGTTCAAAATTTAATTTTCAAAATGTTACAAATGACTGACTGGAAAAAAAAAACAAAAAACTGAAGAAGTAGGGAAAATGAGAACAAAAAATGTATTTTAACCTTAACTGTACCTTTTATAAATTTTGTCAATAAAAGAACCCTCTTTAAGTAATTAATTTGTCTATAAGAACAATACCGTTCATTTCCTAAATTTCAGTTTAAATATTGAAGTATATTGGTTTTGTGCCAGACCATAATATTCTCACAATGAAGAATATGTAGGAAGTGTAAGGCTTTAACATTATTGCGTGGAGCTTCACTGCTTTTTTCCATAAAAATATTTGACTTAATAGTGTAGGTATTCATACAGTAAATTGAAACCTAAAATTGCAAGGAATAATACTGCTTTAATTGCCTGACAGGATGGGGATTATTTCTCACATTCTCTCCCGCACAGATGAATATAACCTTCCTAAAGAGGAAATCTATTCACTGCTGAATAGAGAGGACTGTATTAATATATTGAACTCTAGGAAGCCCCTAAATAATGTAGTATAAAGTATTAGCATTTTTCACCCCTTGAAGATCAAAGCTGAGGGTATTAGTTGTATGATGTAAGATTCATAGGTTATATCTGTGTGAATGCCAAGGTGATAACGCAGGACTAAGTCTTACTGCAGTACAAATCTTAGAATTAAAAGAAAGGCACAGGGCAGGGAATTTTTGGTGTGTTTGTTCTTCTCCTCACATACTGCATCCTGCAAAACAATTCCCAGAGGCAGCTTGCCTTTTTTAATCTTGTAACTGAAATGTGAAATTTGTGCTTCCTTCAGTAGATGTTGATGAAGTTCTGAAGGAACTGGGCTCTGGAGGAGATCCTTGTGCCCTGGCACACAGCAGCTGTCCAAGAGGTTTCAGTTTGGTATGTCCTCAATGTTTAGGCATAATTCTTTGGGCTGGTGAAGGGACCAGATGCATTTAGACCTAGAGCAACTGGATCTGAAAACTGTGTATAAGATTCAGCTGCTGGAAGTAAATTCTATGCTGTGGGTGCAGGCGTCTGAACTGATTAAAAAACCTGAGCAAATAATTATTTTGTGAATGCAGTGCCCCACAAAAGCAGAAGTGCTGTTTCTGGATCAAGCCAAGGTATCAGTGAATTCAGTGGAGCTCACCACAGAGCCTTTGACAGGACTGGGATTTCTGTTCCCTATTCCTAATGCATGGCTGCTGTGAGATTCACAGCAGTGCCAACGTGGGTGACATGAGCTGTGCCAGGTGCTCTGAGTGTCGAAACCCAGCTCTGACATTGCTGCTCTCAGCAGCCAGAACCAAGACATATAGTACGGAATTCTTGTCATGAGTGTAGGGATTCTTCCAGCACCAATTAATCTCTGGAAACAACTGACAGCCAGGCATGGAAGGCTCAGAATGGGTATGTGAGCAAAAAATTAAGGCATGACCCCAGGCGCTTCCCACTACATGAGGGTTTTTCCAATTAATATGGAAGGTTTCCTAACCTGGAACCTGCAGTGCCAAGGTGGAGTACAGCCTTTTGGGGATGGCAGATTCTTCACTCAAGAGAACTGCTCCAGTGAGTACTGTGGATATCCAAGCAAAGTATTCCAGCACTGAGGTATCCCCAGGGATAATGTAATATATCCCCAGGGACAGAGAAATCATTAAGGTCCAACCCATGTACTTCTTTCACAGAAATTTGCTGGAGGGTGAGAAGTATTTATTTGTTTGTTTTTCTGTTTCTTCCCTGCCCATCATATAGCCCATAATCAATCCCATGCAAATAGAAAATCCTAATTAAATAGTTCTAAAAAGCCAATACTTAATTGTCTCTCTACATGTGACATTATTCCAGTCAGTGACAGTGGAAGGTAATCCCAACCTTCTGAAATCCCAAAAGGCAGCTTTCTTCCACTGGTTCTTCTTCCCTCTGCTTCCTTCAATTATTACAAGCAAAGAGCCATCTTAGAGAACACCTGTGCTCTGCAGGTGCCTGGAGCTTCCCTGTGGTACTTGGGCCTCTGAGGGCTGTAACATGCCTGCCAGTATGCTCTGAACAGATTGTCCCAGTAATGGACACAGTGTTCCCAGTAAAGCAACACAGACTGCTGCATGGGGTGAGGTGATTTGGGGAGTAGATGGAGGAAGATGTGCTTGTCTTAGGGCCATAACGAGCTGCTGATCTAAGAATAAAATTCTAGTGAACAACCCACCAGGCTTACTAGGAAAAGTTTGTAGATTCAGTATTATTCTCAGCTGGTAAGGAACACTAAAATCTGTAATTATGTATGGTAGGTTTGCTAAGAAAATGGTATCTCTGAGGGAAAAAAAGTGGAATATTTAGAAAATTCAATAGCTTAACCATAACTAGAAAGAATCCGTGTTTCTCTCTGTTATATTCACTGCTCTTCTGTTTGATCTCACTAACTCAGTGATTTCCAAAGTGGGCCTCTGTGTCATATTTGCAGATGTGTTCTTCATCTCAGCTTTCAGGTGAGTTTTGGGTATACCCTGTCAGAGAGTAAAACCATGAGTGTAAACCAGAGTTTCCAAGGGTTTCTTCTATATCGTGGCCCTGTTTCGAGCTTTGCTTGGCATCAGGTATCATGTATGTGCTTGCTGTTTTGCAAGTTTTAATAACCGAAAACTTGTTATGGAGAAAGTCATACAGCAGAAAAGGCATCAACCTTCCAGCCTGTGTTCAGGCAACTGAATCCAGCCCCTCGCCAGTGGAGCCCAGAAAGCGCAATTCATCTTCTAGAAACTGAGGCAAAAGTCCGCCTCAAACACAACAACTGCTGGGCCCATAACCACTTGGCCCTCTGGTAGATGGTTGGATGCCAAAGAATGAATTTAAATTGAATTACTCCCGTGAGTTGTTTAGGGAACAAATTTTTACATGTATTTAAAACCTAAAAATTTTCTTCCATTTTGATGCACATCCTCAGAGTTACTGACTTTGGGGAGGGAAGTAGGTCGTGGTCTTGTGTAGTTTACCAAAGATGACTCAGGAAAGACTGTCACAGCAGAGAACTGAATCCAAATAACCCATGCTTCAGCCATCAACAAGGTTACAGAATCCCCGAAGCATATGGAAACTCCACTGTCCTACCACTCCTTGAAAAAAACCCTCCTTATATATGAAATGCAGAACAGATACAGGCGATCTGTGTAGCACTTTAGACAGTAGCAAACTACCTCCTCTTTCTTTGTCAAGTGTGGCGAATTTGACAATTTTCCGAAAAAAATATTGACTTAATTAAAAAAATTCTCAATACAAGCATCCACATATGAGCCAGAGAAAAGCCAGGGAAAATGTATTTTTTCTGTATACATTCATACAGGGAAATCCAGGTGCATTCAAGCCTGACTTCAAACTATAGGCAACTGCTTGTCTAATTTCAGCTCAAGCCTTTGCTTGTTACAGGAATTTTGCATGAATGGACACTGCTCATCAGTGTCATGAATGCGACTGGATTCAGGCCAACCGCTGCACTTGGAATTAAAGTTCCAGTTCTTCACCTCCACTGAGAACTCAACCATAAATTCTCAATTAAGGTCTGGCTGAGGCTCCGTGAAGCATGAGTGGAGATTTTCTATGTAAATAAGATAGCAGTCAACTCATTTAACAAAACTTCAACAGTAATTGAGTAGCAACCAGCTCATATTGTGTCTTTCACTTCATCTTGTGCTCGATTAAATAGACAAGGGCTTGGCTGCATTCCCCTATATTTTCTCAAGTCCTTACTTGCCCAGTATCATTTGAGGCCTGACAATTGTTTCTGATGGAAACCTATGTTGGACTAATTGCATAGATCTTTATTGGACAGCTACTAGTTCTGAGTTTTTATTTGCACTAGGTAATGAAGGGTCAGATCCAAAGACAATACATATTGCAAAAATAGATAAATTCCTGAATTAAGATGCTGTCTTGATATTAGCCCTCAGCCACTGGGTGGTTTACTGGTTGATTTTTAGAGCTTTTTGTGATTAATTTTTGGGGACTGGGTTGTTTTTTTGGGGGGAAGCAGGGGCGGGGGAAGGGTTCACTGTTTTGTTTTTGTTTTGCTTTGGGTTTTGTGGTTTCTGGGTCTTTTGTGGGGGGAACAAGGGTGGGTATTGTGTTGTTACTCCAGATGGGTATTCCTGTTTTCTGTGGAGTACTGAGTCAGATGTCTAATTAGGGCAAATCATCACTGAACTACTGACGGAAACGTTCCTACAACAGAATTTGTGTCCTATGTCCTGTCTGTCCTAGAGATATTCATGATGAACTCTAGTAGAGTGTTCTGTATACTCATAGAGTCACAGAATAATTTGGGTTGGAAGGGATCCTAAAGATCATCTCGTTCCAACCCCCCTGCCACAGACAGGACACTTTCCACTACACCAGGTTGCTCCAAGCCCTATACAACCCAGCCTTGAACAATTCCAGGGATGGGGCATCGACAGCTTCTCTGGGCAACCTGTGCCAGGGCCTCACCACCCTCAAAATAAAGAATTTCTTCCTAATTTCTAATCTAAATCTCCCTTCTTTTAGTTTAAAAACATTCCCCCTTGTCTTATCACTATCTGCCCACATGAAAGGTCCCTCTCCAGCTTTTCAATAAGCTTTCTTTAAGTACTGAAAGGCCATAAGGAAGCAATTAAACTTTGCGTGTTTGTGTCTGTGTTCATGTGCGTGTTTTCACTACATAATATTTTGTACCTGCATAAAAGATATTTTTTTAAGACATAAAATTGACATTTGTGGTACAGGACTATATGTAGCACATTCTGAAACTCAAATTCATTACAAAAGCGTAAAAATCTCCAAGGGGTGTCTGTGCATTGCTTTGGTCCAGTCTGGTTTTCATGTTAATGCTTTGAATCAGCTCAAGAAACTGATACTGAGGGATGGCTAAGAGAAGGGCTAAGCAGACAAGAAAAGAAAAGAAAAGAACAAAGGCTTCTTAGCTGAAATAGCTAAAAAACCCCAAACAATAGTTTGAGCTTATGCAAATGCAGTGTCTCTTTTAGTGCATTCATCCAGTTTTAAAAGTACCTAAATGTTATGCTCTCTAAAATAATTTGTAATGGAAAATGTAATAGGCTTCAACAGCTGGACTAAATTATTCAGTTCAAAAGAATGTGCGTGTGAGGGAGAGAAATAATGTTACCCTATTTATATACCTCAGCAAAAGCTTGATTCTTGCACTGAACATCCAAGTTTTCTAAACCACATAGGCTGGCCAACACCATTCTTAAATTTGAAAAATATAGCTGACCATCACTCTGGAGGAATTTAAGGACCTGTTTATGTTATTTCTTTAGATAGTCATATTGCAATCACACACAACTCTAGCAATATGTTAAAAATTCAGGAAGTAAAAGAGTATTTATTAAATTGGGTCCATATTGAGAATTAATGACATCAGTTGAAGATTTCCCTACAAAAGAGTTCTCAGAAGGTTTGGAAGGGTTTTGTGGGTTTTTTTTTCACCAAATTGATAACCAGTAACTCCTCCTCCTGGTGAGACTGACCTCTAATCCATTGCTATCTATCACGCTTTTTGAACTCAGCAACGCTAGATGAGACATGTGAATTAAAATGCATCTTTTCTCTCACTACAGATGGATAATGAATTTAAATCATATTACATCAAGAACAAAAACATAATCTTTAATTAGGTTTGGATGACACCTCCTCTTATAAGAATATTTCCCTTACTTACTTACTAATTGAAATGTTTTTAAATTTGACTGTTCAAGGTGACATTTTCTATGCTGGTATCTGCTTCTGGCTGCTTTTTGTAATTATAACCAAGTTTATTCAGCTGTTTCCAAGAATGTAACCAGGGGGTAAAAACATTTGGGTTTATCCATATTAAAACTCTGTTAACCTTTGAGAAGATCCAGTGTCCTTACACTGTGGAACAAGAATTAGAGACTTGGCAAGGAAGTACACTGTTACATCAGCCTTTTTACTGTCCTCATGTTCACCTTGCTAAGGAATAATATTAGTCAGCAAATCGTTGTTGATGGTTCACATCCAGCTCCTCTCTACTCTGTCTATTCAGAGGAAGGGCTGGAAGGAAGATGTTTTTTCTATGCAATTTTTGAGAGCACGAATTCAGTCTCTCTACACCCACCAATATGGTTCCCCACATGTATCAGGATCAGTGATGTGAATGCAAAGAGGGAGTAGAGTTGGAATGTGATAATATAAGGAAGGAAACTGAGCAGAGAAGAGCAGTTCCAGGGTCTGTATGAAGAAAAATAGCTGTCACAAAAAATTGGTGGAGTTATAGTCTGGAGCTGACTGAGAAGGAGTATTCGGGTATAACATAGGGATGAGCTGGAATGGGAAACAATGAGGTGGAAAGATCAGGACAATCTGAGTAAGCATGAAAACAGGAGCAGGTGCCCAATGAGAAATTAGTCTGATTGACTGGGGCCTTCCTTTCAAAAAAAAGTCTAACGAGCTGGAGTGTGGAATACTGGAGGACAGACAAGAAAACTGTGAATGAGTACCAAGGGGAAATGTGAAAGAGCTGATGCAGCAGCAGACTGGAAAAGACTGGGTGCATGAACAGAGAGGGGCAGGGTAAGGATAGTGAGAGCAGAAAGGGAGAGAGGCAAGGGATATTTGGTCAGGAAATCCATCAGAGGAAATGGAAGAGCAGCTAATGAAGAGATACCTGACTTAGACAAAAGTTGCAGTGGTGCCAGTCACAGCAGTGTGGCTGATGAGAGACAAGAAGTCACTCTGAGGGCACAGAGAATTCATGACTGAGAAAGAACTGTGGAACTGTCTATTCCCTGGTACCATTCAGCTTCTGGTACCGAGCAGTGTGGGACAAGATAATGCACTATGGAAGAGCCAAAGGTGTCCCTTTTGGGATGGACTTGCAGCACATCAATGTCATACCAAACTGTGGAGCAACTGTTTGTTGTTGGTAGTGATGGTGTAAGTAAATCTTTACACACAGACATAGACACTACAGAAGATATTATTTATATTTCAAAAGAAAGACCCAGAAATTATGGTTTTTCACAATTAACACTCTCTTTAAAAATCCTCCTTCTTTTAAAGCATGTTTTATATATGGAAAAAATATTCAATATTGTCATAACTGTAGGCTAAAGACAAGTCCTTACATTTCATTAATAATTGACCTCTGTTTGAAATATTGCCATGCATATTTGTGCTCTTCCAGGACTGCACCTTTACTGTAGCTAAAACTGCCCTTTTTCCAAAACTGGGTCATGGGTAAAGCAAATATTTTATTAGGAGGTTTTATTAAACATATTAAATTTTGCCAAATAGATAACTTTAGGAATTTTTACAGCCTAAAAAGAGAA
The DNA here is from genome assembly GCA_013399195.1 of Dicrurus megarhynchus. Classification (NCBI taxonomy): domain Eukaryota; kingdom Metazoa; phylum Chordata; class Aves; order Passeriformes; family Dicruridae; genus Dicrurus; species Dicrurus megarhynchus. The sequence continues at coordinate 22,153 of VXAD01006703.1, read as the reverse complement.
TTGCTTTTTTAAATTTTATTTGTATTTTATTTTTTTAGGTCAGGGAGAGAAAAATCTATATAACTAGTTCATTGAACCTGATGAATTTTACCAGCATTATTGCACAGAAATATATTCTGTTGCCTAGGATCCAACATCCTTAAAGGGGTGGACAGGGGTCTGCAATAATAAGATGTATATAAATGAATTCCTATGCCACTGTGAGTTCTAGAAGTTGTTCTTTGCTCCTATGGTTACCCTAGGGAATATAATATGGGGGAGCAAAAGAGCTGGAGCATAGCAAGACCTCATAGCTTACCGAGTATTTGTGCTTCAGGGACTGTAGGAGAGGCAGAATAAATTATAAGAAGCCTTTAGGCATGCCAACCTCTATAAGTATGTCAGCATGTGCTGGGGGAGGCTATGTGGCTGTGCTGTCAGATATTTTGCTCTCAGCTGACCCATGGGGAGATCATTCTGTTCCTAAATTCCACCTCCTGGAAAATCTTTCCTTAAAAGGAAAAATCAAGCAGTGAAATCACTGCAGAGTTCCCAATGCCCTCAGTCATGCCAATAACCTTAAAAGCAAAACAAAACTTTAAAACAATTTTTTTCCTTATTTTCCTCAAGCCACTGTTTTCTTCTTTACTGTAATCCATGTGGTATGTTTAATGGACAAGAACCGGATTCCTGCTAGTGTTGTAACCCATAGGCTTTAGACTATGTTTGCTTGCTTTTCCACCCCCCCTTTAAATGAGCACTCCAATGATGCCATTGTTCTAACACAAAGGAATGAGAACAGTCTTCCATCTAGACTGGTCTCAGAGTCAGCTCAATCTTTTTAAAGATGTGCCTTTGTGTCTGTATTTAGTTTGCATGGCCAGGTTTGGGTAGCTGAGGAGAGGCTACAGGGATGGCTTCTGTGAGAAGCTGCTGGAAGCTTCCCCCGTGTCCGACAGAGTCGGTGCCATCCCTTCCCCAGGAAGGAACCAGTTCCCAGGAGGTAACCACTGCTGGCCAAAGCCAAGCCCATCAGAGATGGCAGCAACACCTCTGGGATCATTTATTTAAGAAGGAGAAAACAGTTACTGTGTAGATGTAATTGCAGCCAGACAAGAGAGGATTGAGAATGTGAGAGGAACAACTCTGCAGACACCAAGGTCAGTGGAGGAGGGGGTGCTCCAGGTGCTGGAGCTGAGATTCCCCTGCAGCCTGTGGTGAGAGCATGGCAAAGCAGGCTGGTCCTGATGGACTGCACCCTGTGGGAAGGAACTCAGGCTGCAACAGTTCAGGAAGAACTGTAGCCCATGGGAAGGACTCACACTGGAGAAGTTCATGTAGAACTGTTTTCCATGGGAGGGACCCCACGCTGGAGCAAGGGAAGGACTCCTCTCCTTGAGCAGTGGCAGAAACAACCTGTGGTGAACTGACCACAGCCTTAATTCCCTGTCTCCCTGTGCCACTGGAGGTAGGAGGTAGAACCTAGAAATGAGGCAGGTGTAGGGGAAGGGTGTTTTTAAGATTTGTTTTGCTTCTCATTATCTTGCTCTGATTTTGACTGGTAATTAATATCTCAATTAATATCTCCAAGTCAATAATTCAATTAATATCTCCAAGTCAAGTCTGTTTTGCTCCTGGTGGTAATTGGTGAATGATCTCACCCTGTCCTTATCTCAACTCATGAACCCTTTTTTTTTTTCCTCTCCTCTGTCCAGTCGTGGTGGGAAATTACAGAGCAGCTTTGGTGGCTACCAGTCAGGGTCACCACAGAGTTGAGATGGGTATTTATGGGCTATGTTAGATGAGTGTTTGAGCCCTGAAGCAGTAAAATCACTAATTTGGGGAAAAGGAGATGGAGGGGCAACCTCATTACCCTGTAATTGTCCTGAGGAGGGCAAGTGGGGAGGGAGATGCTGATCTCTTCTTTGTGGTATCCAGTGATAGGATGTATGAGAATGGTTCAAAGCTGTGTCAGGGGAGGTATAAACTTGACATTAGAAAACGTTTCCTTACAGAGAGGCTGTCAAACAGTGGAATGAGTTTCCTAGAGAGGTGTTTTATGTACCACGCCTGTCAATGTTTAAGGGACATTTGGACAGCACACTTAAAAATATGCTTTGACTTTTGGACAACCCCGTAGTGATCAAGCAGTTGGACTACATGATTGTTCCAAGTCCACTCCAGTTGGAACTATTCCACTCTATTATTTCCTAAAGAGTCATGGTCACACCAAGAGAATTATTTACTTTATTTTTTGCAGTCCCTGTGTTTATCTCTGCAGCCTGTATTGTGTGTATTTGGAGAAAGGCTTTTCGTAAGGTAAGTGGCAGGACAGTTAGAGGCAGCCCGACACCTGGCAGGATTTATTGTGAACTGGGTGTTTAGCTGCTCCAGACTGTCAATATGTCCACAGAATCTCAGGGCGCTCTTAGGCTTTATACCTTTTGGTTTTTTCTATTTATAGAACACAGATTAGAAATTCTGAAGATCTGGGATTTAGTTGCCTAATGTTGTACTTGTATCCTTGCTGAAAACTGTAAAATCTCTGGCAGAGAGATTTCACTTTAGCAGTGTATTCTGGCTAAGTCTACACTCATATTTCTGATTAGCACATACATCATCTATTATGACCTCCAAGAGCAGGAACTACATCTTCCTTTTTGTGTCACTCCTTGACAGCTGCCCCAAAGTCATCCCTGATGCATGGCAGGCAATGTATTGCTGAAACACACCCAAATTCTTTGCACCATGTAAAGACAACCCACTGGTTTGCAAGTTCAATTCTCTTAACAAGATGTTTTCCACGTATGCATTTTTGGATGCTGGTTGAAATCTCTGGGATTCCGGCAAAAAGAGAAGATAAACTGTGGTGCTGCATTCCCCCGCCTTTTCCCCTGCCCCTAGCCCTGGCCAATCCCTCCAGTTCTCCCTATTGGTTCCAGAACCCCAACTCCGCCCATGTGCCGCCCCTGGGCCCTGAGAAAACCCTCCTGCTCCAGGACCACGAGGCGTCTCCGCCTCTGGGAGCTGTCGGGAGAACGTGTAACAATAAAAGCCCTCTGAGGCCCACATGGAGAGACCCTTCTTGCCTGCTTTACTCTCACCGTGTTGCAGAGCCCAGCTAGCCGGAGCAAGAGTGCGGGGCCGTCCGAAAAGGACGAGGGGAGGGCGGAATGGCCGCACTGCCCTCAGCAGCCCCGCGGAGCTCTCTGGGAAGGCTGAGGCTTGCTAAACTAAACCAAGCACTGCAACAATAAACCCACTGGGAAGTGAAACTGTGCTGGACAGTGAGCAGTGGGTTTTGTACCCAGACGTTCAGCTGATCCTTTTGGATCCTGTTACGCTTGCATGTCTTGGGTGTGGCTGCATGAATGCTCTTAAGGGCTGATGATGCCAGGATGAGAAATGCCCATGAAAAAGTTCAGATCCTTGCTTCACAACTCTGTTTGATTACTTGTTTGATTAATGCTAAATAACACACACACACCCCCCTAAACAAACAAACAAGCAAACAGAAAGACACCCAAGTAAAATAAATTGTTATATATGAAATTAAGGTGTTGGCCTTTGCATATTGAAATTGCCCAAGTTATAAGTTATTAAGTTATGAATTTATTACCATAATTAACTAATCAAAAGATGTTTTGCATAGTTCTTTGTTTAAAAATCCTTGTTGTTCAGATATCCACAAGTTTGTTCCACTGTTTCCCCTTTTTAATCACCAAAATTGTTAAACTTTACAGTATTTTATTTGTTCTTATATATGTTCAATGTTATTACCCTGTTCTTGAAGTTTTCCAAAGGTTATAGATGGTGGTTGCAACCAGATTTGATGTTTTTTATAAGTGTTTAATCCCTGTAAGTTCCCTCATGAGTTCTGAGTTTTAGTAAAAGTTAAGCAGCCTTCAGAAGTGACACCTAAGCTACTTCTAGCCCCTGTCTGCGCCACTGACACCGGGCTCCATATGGAAACCTGGAATCTTAATGAGGATGAGGCCCCTTCCCGCCTTACAATGGAGTGACAGCTGTCCCCTAGCAGCAAGCGAGCCATTGGCGGATGGGCATTACCTCACCTCGGAACTCCACCAATCAGCCGGGGCCACGGGGCGGGACCAAGGAGTGTTCAAAGTCCCTGTCCCCGGACGGAAGGCGGGCTTTTCGAGCTGCCTCCGCCCAGCCCGCGGCCAGGCTGCGAGCTGCACGCTAGGCACACGGCGCTGGGTGTCAGCTCTCTGTATCTCTTTACAGAGATATTTATAATATTTCAGATTCCAGGCTAGCTGGAATCACCCCAGTTGCCGTGGGTTCTTTGCTCTGGGCACCAGCCGGTTCGGTACTAGTGGTTTCTAATCGCTGCAAATCCAGAATTTAATTTTTTTGATCCTAGTTTACTAATTTTAATTATTCTGTTATTAATAAACATTTTTGATCTTTAAGAAACAAGAGTTGCCTTGTTTCTGACATAAATTCAGCAAACAAAACCCCAACACTATCACTCTGACAAGCTATGCTGCTTGTGGGACTTACGCCAGTGGACTGTGGACAGGATGCCAACACACTTGCCAAAAGAAGTCCAAGCTACAAACAAAAGGCATAAACCTCTGACTTAGATAAAAATTAGTTTGATTTTTTTTTGCCTTATGTATCCATATGTGATGGGTTAAGCACCATTTGAAAAGGACAAGGAGGTGGGGAGTTGCAGCAGACTAGCTTGGACTGAAAATCCTGAGCTTAAGATAAAACCAACTGAGACTAAACTGCGACACATGGATAAAAGGAACATGGTATTATTAATGCTTATCACTCTTTAGGTCCATACAGTTCAATGACAGTTTCAAAAGGATGTACTGATAAAGGATTTCCTGGTAGTTTGACACAGTGTGTGGTGGTTCCAGTAAGCCTCTTGCTGAACAAAGAGCACCAGGGAACTTCTGAAGCCTGAATGGATGACTGATAGTGCTGAACCTGAGAGGGAAGCACTTTATCCAGGCTTTTGTCATTTTTTTCAACTAACTGCATCAATGCTTAAGCTGCCATCTAAGTGATTGCCTTGTTAGAGCATGAAGCAAAGTCCTAATTGTTTGCAAAGTTTGTGATGCTTTCTTCTGAGGTCTCAGGATGCCCAGAAACCAGTTTTCAGAACTACTGGAATTTCAGCAAAGACAGCTGTGCTATTTGGGCTGGATTCAATGGATCTGAGATCTGGAGATTCTCTATCCCACTGCCCATGGCCACCACTCACCCAAAAGTGTGATGGGGTTCAGAATCCAAAGAATGAAACATCTATGAGCTACAAATTATGCAAACGTGATTTTCCTTCTTGCACTGAATCAAACAGAAATCTGTGACACTTGAAGTCCAGAGAGCGATGCAGATCAGGCCTTTCTCTGGTTTTGCCAAGTCTTACATAAATGAGACTATATATCCATTTTCTCTGGCAGTCTCCTCTGAGCTTATGTCTTCCTTTCCCTGCAGCTGGAATCTCCCCACAGAAATCAACCTTGCAGCACTAAGAAGTGCTTATCCAGTATGATTTGGGAGACAAAAAGATAACTTGACATGAAAAATTTCCAACTGCCTCTGGGGAGCTGAAGGAGGATAGGAATGTTCCCTCCACGGGAGGCTTGGACATCCTGGCAGAAGACAGAGAGAGAAAGGGAGGATAATTAAAATAGTTTCTTTGCAGATTCACTGAATCATGACAATTCATAACTAGACACACCGTAGGAGGGACAAGAAGATTTACTGGATCAAGGAGCTTCTCATAAAGGAGGAACAAATTAAGAATATTTAGCATGAAAATTTAACACTGGAAGCTAAGCTTAATACTGACCCAGATACAGATAGAAAGCTACTCCCTGACTAAAATAAAATAATTATCAGCAGAGGAAGACTCTTTAATTCTAGACATCTACATTTAGTTAAGGAGTAATATTTGGAGAGCAAGCAGGAGGAGTAGAACCAGGACCTAATCAGACACAAATGCATTAAACAGGGAGAGAAATGTAGGTCATACAGTATTACCAGAGACAGACAGAAAAGCAGCATGGCCAGGCCAACAGAAGCCCTTTAGGGTGCAGCAAGCACCACACGTGAGACTGATGTACTGGCTTGGGCTCAAAGCCACGGTGATGCAGTCAGACAACCTTCAGACTGTGTTTGCCAGATCAACAGCAGCAAAAAAAGGATTTATGAGCTGACAAAACACTTTCATGGAGATGTGCCCTTTTCTTCTTCTGCAGGGACTGTGGTGGAGCCTGGCTCTCACCAGCACTCTTGGGTCACAACTCATCACAGCGAAATCCCAAGTGTTGAAGTGAGGAACACAGAATGTAGGAAACCCACCCTGAAAGACAATTGCTGATTTTCCCCAGTATAGCCTCTCACACTACCACAGCTGTATGACTGCAAAACCTGCCAAAACAGACCACTCCCACAACCCAGGAGTGACAAGCATACCGGAGAGCCTGGCAAGTGTCTTTGGAAGGTTGTTAGGGACTTGTATGTTCCCTTGCCGCCACAACCAGTGTTGTGTCCTTGATAGATCCCCTGGCACCTGTCTTGTCATTGTACCATAGGTATGGATGTTATCACAGCCCTACACTGAAATAAGTCCACATGTGCTTATTTAATGGTGATTCTCATCACCAGTTTGTACCGCCTTTTTGGACAAATTACCTCAGAAAAAATGTTTCTCCCCAAGAACCATGGTAAATACATCCTTTGAAGCCGACAGAAGATAATCATCTCCAATAAGGGGTGAATTTGAAAACAGCACGAATAGGAATCAACTTATTCCTTAATGCTTTAAGCAAATTTCATTCATTACAATCAATTCTGTCTCTAATATCTAGAACTTTGAGCTAAATGCTGTCTTCACCGTGCCTTCAAGTGTATTGGATGAGCTGTCTGGCACTATTTGCTTTCACATGCCTAAGACTTCCAGTCCCACCTGTTAGGACACTGTCAAAAAAATTCAAGTAATCACTGCTCCATACCAGTGGTCAAAGGATAAGATGTTTTAAGCCTTCAAGCTTTTAAGTTTTGCTTGGTGTGCAAATTCTCAATATATCCTTACTGGTTTTTCTATCCTAAGTTGTTTAAGCAGCTTCAGCTGGCTCAGATGTTAGTCATGGGGAGGTCACAGTGGGCTGAAACAACTCCCACCACACTTTAAGAAAACAAGGTAAATGCTCACAGTTTTCTCAGCATTTTCTGAGCTCTCCACTACCACCAGCTAAGCTACCTATTTTAAAACTAGCTTAAGTAAAAACTACATGGTTCTGCAGTGATGAAATGCCCTCTGTCATTTCCCATTAAAAAATGCATGACCCCCTTTCTTCATTACATAGAGCTTTAGCATATACTAGATGGTATTTCCACTCTAATAACACCCAAAGGGTTGAACATATTTATATGTACATATACATGTTTCCAGCAGCTCTGTATTTTCTTGTAGTCTTTCCTCTTTAAGCAAGTCTCTGGTAATTCAGCTGTGAAATTAAAGAAATAGGGGACACTGTAGTGAGCTCTACTTTCTTATTCCCCTTGTTAAGAAATCTTAACGATGTTCAATTTATGGCTGTCTATATTAAATAGGAAATGCAAAATGCTACAGCTTCAGGTAAAGAGACAAGCTTCTCTAACTGGTGGCTGGAACAGTTAATTTTCTCTTTTGAATTAATCCAGAGAAATACCTGCAGCATGTCAGTGAAATGCTCTAACTCTTCTTAGTAAATAGCAGGAACCTCATAGTGTTGCCTCTACTTGTGGTGGCTGTGTTTTCCTTGATTTTGGTACTAACGCACTGTGGAGTATACTAACAGATACTCCCAGATTCATCCCACCTAGTTTTAAGGCATCTAAATTAGGAACCTACCTGCCTTAGATACTCTGTATGGTAGTCAAGCTGAAAAGCTAAGCTACCCTACAGAGCAGTTCACCCCTCCAAAAAAATGTGCACTAAGGCTGGAACTATCCTGCCCTGTCTAGGTTTCTAATGGAAATGTCCCATTAGCTATAAACCTAAAAGGAAAAAAAAAAAAAAAAATCACATCTGGCCATTTCCATGAATTGGGAATATTGGCTCACCGTCATTTGTTGGGCTTCACTGATGTGATCACAGTTTGAACTTGATGTTCAATAGTACATGGTATATTCATAGTTTGGAAAATACAGATCCCTTTCTAGCTAAAACAACATGGGTTAGCAAACAGAAAACTAGAGTGTTACAGCACAAACTTGAGGGGTTATATTAGCTGGTAACCTGCTCCTGCCTGTCCAGGGGCAGCTTTATGCAAAGGCTGTTGTGAGTGCAGGTTAAATAGTACTGGCAGGACAGCTTCTGCCAGGCTCCTGCTGTTTCACTCTCAGTCTATATTCCTCTCACTATTTTTTTTCTTCAGGTTATGCAGCTAAGTACTTGCAAACATTTAAGTGACTTAATTTCTAGCTTTAAGCAATGGGGAAAGAGAAACACCCACTCAGCTATGGGTTGTCTGATCTTTCCTGGCTACTTCTTTTTGGAAAGGAGATAAATCTCTCTCTGTGGAGATAAACCTCTTCTTCCTTGCACTTTGGACTACAGACCTAGCTTTGAGGCAAAACAGAAATTTTTATCACTCTGGGAGTGCTTCTTCTAACCTAAGGGCGAGATGCAGCTCATAGGTGAAGACACTGAAATTTCGATGTCCACCATACAGGCATACCTCTGACAGCTTCTCTGCGCTATCTGCCAGCTCTTCACAAGCTTTCAATACACTAATGCAGCTGCTATTGGACGCACATATTTAAGCAACTTACCTGCACCCTTGTACTTGTTTTGACTGGGGTAGAGCTAATTTTCTTCACAGTGGCCAGTATGGGGATATATTTTGGATGTGTGTTGGAAACAGTGTTGATAATATAGAGACGTTTTTGTTATTGCTGAGCAGGGCTTACACAGAGCCAAGGCCTTTTCTGCTTTTCACACTGCCATGTTGGTCAGGGGGCTGAGCGTGCATGGGAGGTTGGGAGGAGACACAGCTAGGACAGGTGACCCCAATCGACCAAAGGGATATTTTGGATCATGTAATATCATGGTTAGTATACAAAGCCGAGGGAAGAAGGAAGAAATGAGGGAATTTTAGAGTTATGGTGTTTGTCTTCCCAAATCACTTGGAGATGGCTGGACACCTGCCTGCCCATGGAAAGTGGTGAATGAATTCCTTATTTTGCTGGTTTTGTGGGCAGCTTTTTCTCTCTTTTCTCTGTTTTACCCTTCTGATTCTCTCCCCAATGCTGCTGGTGGGGGAGGGAGGGAGCAGCTGTGTGGTGCTGAGTTGCTGGCTGGACTTAAACCATGACAATTTTTGATAACCCAAGAACCCAATGCAATTCATATTGCTTCAAAATAAGTATCTAAGATGATTCAGGTGAGTTGCTCATCTGAACTGCCTATTATTTGCCACTGACTCTAACATATAACTCACTCAGATGTTTAACTCTTTAATACCAAAGTAAGTGAGGTAAATCCCAGTTTCTGGTCTTGAGCCTCTGTTATTCCATCTATGAAACACTGCTGTTACTGCTCACTTGCATAACTTCAGCAAAAAAGAATAAAGCTATGCCCTGCTATTACACAACTGACTTACCAGCTACCCTTACTGTGTTGCATTGCCACCATTCCTGATTGAATTTATCTAATGCAGACAGAACTTGAGAGTTTGTGTCAGTCATGTGGTACCTTTCACTTGCATTGAAGGGGAAAAACACTTAAAAGTTGTTCAATACCAATTAATCACTGAGAAAACAGCAAGCAAAGTGGTGACACTAATGAATTCATACAGAAAACACTGAAGGTTAGAAAGAGGATGCTTCTTTAACTAGTTCACTTGTTAAGGCATTAATGTACAACAGTGAAATTGTAGAATTATCACTCATGTGGAGTCTATGGCAGCTTGGGGCAGGTCTCATTCCCTTACACTCTGTACAGCAATGTATCTTGAAACTAATGAAGTGCTGTGTCTTTATGAGACTTGTCATGGACAATAAGGCTAATTGGAAAAGGGGGTATTAATGTAATGACTTTACCTTCATGTCAGTAAACTATGAAGGAGAATTAGAAAACTTGATGGGATTGCTTTGTTCAGCAAACTTTATTAGATATTAAGGTAAAAAAGTAAGAAAGTTCTGAGTGGTGCTGCTTAATACACTGGATTTAGAAGATTTTTTATATATTACAAATCTTTGCATTTTTTCCATCAGAACTTCAAGGAAGTTGTTCCTACTAATCAGCTCTTTAATTCTTTAATCAGACGAGAATAAAGACCAATTTTTTTTTTAATGTTGGTCCAGTCAAATACAATACCATTGCTGAAGCTAAAATATACAGTTTATTCAAATAAGTCTAAATCATCTACTGTATCCTACCAAACTAGCAAACAAAATGTTTTGGTCTGTGATACATGAGAGATCCAACTGGTCTGTTGTACATGGAAGCAGTTATTAATTATTAATGATTCCTTATTCTCTCTGAGGAAAATTCAAGGGAATTTTTCTGAGGTCCTGCTATACTATACAGTCTATCCAGCTAGCACTGAGATTCACCGGCTGTAAACCAGTTTTACACCACCTGATGTTATTCTAGCCTTTATCAAGAGGGGAGGTTTTTGATCATTACTACTCTATTAAACACAAATGTCCATTGCTATTTCTGTCACTTATTTAAAGAAATGAGAACTCAGTAACTTTGGCTATTATTGTTGAGATGTGGCACTGGCCCTACTTATTCAACCTCTTGGAAGAGAATTAGATAAAAAAGCAGCATGTTCACCAAAAACCTTAAAAAGTCAAATATGAAAATAAAGCTATCATTACATTGATATGGAAACTACAAGCGAAGTACTCAGGAGAGACAAAACATAAAGCTATCAGCAACATTTTATCTGCTCAAACAGTATAAGCCATAGCAAAGAGTGACTGTGGTTTGAAGATTTATAGATTTCCTAAGGTTCACTGCCCCCCAAGATATGGCAGAAATGGAAGAATGAAACAAATAAAGAAAAAACTATAAAATGGCAGTTATGATTAATAAAATAATGAAAAAATTATCTGTACAAAGCAGTATTTTTTTTGGCTATTCACATTTCAATAGAGAGCAAATAAAAGATGTGATGGATAGTAAAGAGGAATGTGGATGCGTCATACTATTTTAAGGCAAGTTTTATATTGAGAAGAAAGTGGTTTATTAGTCAAGTAATTAATCTGTGCAAGTCATTGTCACAAGGTAAAATGGAGCCAAGTCTTACAGAAGGATTTGAAAAAGCTCACGTATTTCTGTGAATAATAAAACCTTCATCTTTTCATCAGACAGGCTGTATAATATACAAAACCCTTCATATCACTGATGCTGTCGATGCTCAGCACATCAGATTAGATTAGATTTTCTGACTTAATATGGAAGTTCCATTGGGCCTTTATTCCATCTGACTCATTGCAGTCTGACCTTGGTATGGCAGAAGGTCATGGAGCAGATCATCATATGGAATAATCAGCATGGACTTATTGTCATAAGTAACGACAATTCTCAGTCCGTGGACCACAAAAATAAAATTTATTAATTAGGGAAAAGTTAGAAAAGAAATAGGGTGGAAAAAATTAAAGCGAGCAAAAAAAATAAAATCCCAGGTCCCGCAGATTGGAGATCCTCTATGCCGGCCTGGCTGGACCCAGCACAGGGATCTGTACAGTGCTAGGAGGGATAGCAGCTAACCCGCGATCCAATAAAATTTATAGTTATCTCTTGTAAGAGAAAAAAGGCCGCTTCCTAGCACGGCCTCCACCTGGCTACTCCGAAGGCAAAAAGCAAGATGGCTCCTGGTGCGGGCCCTTCTAAAGCCAACTGTCCCCGCCCAGGAACGCCTCCTCCCGCCCCCTGCCCGGCCCCCATGGCTCCCGGTGATTGGTGGAAGTAAGTAATGAGGTCACCTTTCCCGTCCAATGGCTCGTCTGTTGTCCAGGGCTGGTGTTTCCGCGGGAAAGGGCCTCATTAAAATTCATCGTCTCCATGGAGCCCGGTTACAGCGGAGCAGTGGAGGAGCTGTTTTTAGAAGGTGGCAGTTACGAAACAGCCCTTTGGGCAAACTTGGAAATCCCCTTAGGACTTAGAACATGGTTTTAAATACACTTAAAAACATGGGAAACCAGTAAAAACATCAAGGATAATACTGGGGGAAGGGGTGCAGCAACATGGAATGTATAGAAATTGGACATTTTGAAACATAGAACTGTTTGAACCTGAACATTACAAAAAGCTGTTTAAAATTACCCAAAGCCGAACATGAAACTGGGGTTTTGAGGACAACTTTAAAAGGGATAACAGTGATTGCAACTCAAAGACATTTAAAACTTGGAGAAGTTTTAAGACCACTGAACAATTAGGAGAACACTTCAACTTAATTAACAAGTTCAAAATTAATTAACCCACAAGAAACCCAAGCATGCAAAAACCAGTAACTGAATTCCATATATAACACTTACGAAAGGCAGGTGCTGCTTGACTAACCTGATCTCCTTCTATGATAGGGTATCCCGCTTGGAGGATGAGGGAAGACAGTGGATGTTGTTTACCTAGGCCTTAGTAAAGCCTTTGACCCCATTTCCCACAGTATCCTCTTGGAGAAACTGGCTTCCCATGGTGTGGATGGGTGCACTGTTTGCTGGGTAAAAAACAGTGTTGGGGCCAGGCCTGTTTAGTACCTGTATCAATGATCTGGATGAGGGGAACGAGTGTTCCCTCAGTGAGTCTGTACATGAAAAGTTAGGTGGGAGTTTTGATCTGCTGGAGAGTAGGAAGATGGATCTGGACAGGCTGGATTGATGGACAGAGGCCAGTTTTATGAGGTGCAATAAGGCAAACAAACACAACCAACCCCATGCAGAGGTACAGGCTGAGGACAGACTGGCTGGAAAACTGCCTGGTAGAAAAGGACCTGAGGGTGTTCATTGACAGTGACTGAACATAAGACAGCAGTGTGCTCAATTTAATTCAAGTTGGATCAAGGAAGGTTTAGATTGGATACTAGGAAATGTTTCTTCACTGCAAGGGTTGTCAAGCACTGGAACAAGCTGCCCAGAGCAGTGGTGGAGTCACCATCCCTGGCAGGAGTTAAAAGACATGCAGTTGTGGCACTTGGGGACATAGTTTAATGTAGCCTTAGCAGTGCTGGGTTAATGGTTTGACTCTATTATTTTAGATGTTTTTTCCAACCTAAAAAATGGTAGGATTCTATGATTCTCTTTGTCATTGTTACCATGTATTAACCTGTTAACACTTCCGTGCTGTTTTATCCTTGGGATCATTCTGACAGCATTTAGCCTATTCTTCTTTTTCAATTCATTGAGTTTTAAGTTGCCAAGAGTCTTCAGTTTTTCTATGAATCAGTGTTCAGCTGTAGCTAAAGACATAAATATCTATCTATAAACTTCTGAATAACATTGTATTAGGATTTACAAGAAGTGACATACAACATACGTCTTCTTCCTCCTCTATAGCATTTTTGTTCCCTAATATTTCTTTCTCTTATTTATTGATTCTCTTAATAATGAATTATGGAAAATTGAATTTAAATACTTTACCTGTGGTCCTGAAGCTCTGTGTTAGAAAAACAAATGTGTCTCCAGTGTTATAGTGAGAGGGACTCCTGGAGGTGTCCTGGGAACCCTGACAACTCTTGAGTGAGAATAACCCAAGACTGTTCTCCTCCAGCTTCTCAAAGGACATCAAGCCTCAAAACACTTAGGACCCTCTGTGCCATTACTTCCTGCCTTGAGTAAGAGTGGTGAGTCATTTCCCTTCTCTTTTACAGGTTAAAAAAGATCTCTTGGCTCTACAAAAAATTCAGGCCACTTTTTTTTTCCTTCTTGGTCTACACAGATGAAGGTCATAGATGTGAAACTTTTCTCTGTTATCCTTTTGCCCATATTTCTTGTATCTCTGCAATATTTGATGGAGTGTTTCAAGTCTGGAAAGGTATAAAATCACAGTTTCAAACTGCACATGACAAATTTGGGTTGAAATAACCAAAGCTTTCTCAAATCTATAAGCAAACTGGGTGCTACAATGGAAAGTTTTGAATAAGCTTAATAAAAGCTGATGCCTGCAGCCCGGCCTAGAATAAGCACATAGAGAAGCTGCATTGAAGAAAACAGCATGTTAATAACCATGAAATTCTCTTTAGTCTTTAAAAGAACAAATCTCAATCTCTTTAGTGTGAAACCCACTGCTGGAAAAAATTCCCATAACTTTCTCCTTAGGAGGGTGACATGTAGGAAGATATGGATAGAGGGAACAATAATAAAGGGACTACAGAATGAGGGTCTGAACACAGATCTGCAGGGAACACAAGCAAACTGTGAGGTTATTCAAGTTTTCAAAAGTCAATTACCAGTTGATGGAGAGACAAATTTAAAAATGCATAAATTTATTTCTTTGGTTTATAAAAGATTATACATACGAAATTCTTAAAATTACAGGGGAACAGACAGTGAATAAGAGCAAAGTTTCTTTGCAATTACATTAACACAGTACTGGTTTCTCTATTCATGATCTTCTGGTGCTTTTCTCTAATGCAGTTGACATTAGTTACCTAATCGTTGTTCTTTTTTTTTGACCAGAAGGGACTCTATAATAAGAATGTAGAAAACTGCTTTCATCCTTTTACTAAGCTTTTAAAATTTGTCTTGTTCTCTTTCACTGTGTTAACTGTATATTTTCCCTTGTCGCTATCAATTATTACTTCAAGCACTATTTTGGAGGGTTTTTTTTTTTTTTAACCAGCCTTTTGAAGCAGCAAGGTTAAACATGAAAGCTGGCGTAGCATATACAACCATGTCATGCTCACTGCTTTACAGCGAACTACCAAGGGCCAATCATGTAGTCAAATAACATGTATTCAACACAAAAGATCTTTCCTCTGTGTGAGCCCTGCCCATTTTTTGATAGAAAATTAAAAGGCTTCCATATAATTTTTTTCAGAGATAAGTACAAACATACACAGTACACTGTCTCTGTATCTGCCAAATTGTTTATCTGCAGTTTAGACACACACTGTCTTGCAAACAAATTTAGCTTCCTGTCTTTGAAACATGTCTCCTCTCGGGTTAGTGAGTTAGAAAACAGAACTATCAACATTCAAGATTGTGTAGCATTGAGTTTCTAAGGAGTCCAAAAAAAAAGAAATAAGGGTTCTAATAGAAATGGCATCTTTCTCTCTTGTAATGACAATTTTATCCTTCTCAAATAGAAACTCTCACCTAATTTTAACTTTTCAATTGAAAGGTCCACTAGGTTGCTGTGTGACTATTCTATCAAATCTCAATAATAACAATTTTCAGTTCTTCTGTCCATTGCTGCATGACTCGTTGCATGGGTCATTTTTTCTTCTTCTATTTCATTATTTTCAACTTGTCCAATATATTTGTGGTATCATAAATTTGAGCTGGAGCAACACTTCACTTATGCCAGTTTGGCTGTTGGTTCAGTGTATTCCTGGCTGGCCAAGAAAACTGGACTCAGATTTCCAGCTGAGGTCTCCCCCAGTTCTGAATGGAGAGAAGGATTGTGTTATGAGGCTTACTCCTTGCTTATACTGATTTTTTTTGGAATTTGTGGGGTTTCTCCTACAACCTGTCATTGTGTTTCATGGTCATTTGTGAGCAATAAAAAATATCTTAGTCTTTTCCTATAAACCTGCAACCCAACAATTTCTTTACTATCCTGTATTAGGAAGGCTGACTGGTTTTGCCTAAGAACACTATCTGTATCCCTGTCATAAAGTATCAGCAGTTTTGTCAATCCTCACTCCCAGTTCCATAGGATCACCTGGATTCCTGCCCTCCAGTTCTTCAGGCACTCTCCAATCAATGCCACCTGCAAATTTGCAAAGATCATAATAGCTCATTAATGACAGTACTGAATAGCAACAGACTCAATACTGGTCCTTCAGGAACAACATTAAATTCATCCTTCAGTTTCAACACTGAATCATTACACATCATTTTCCAAGCATGTTTCCCTATGCTGTGCACTATATTACTTTCTTCCATTTTGCCTTCCTCTGTTTTTATGAATTACTGTGGAAGACTATCAAAGTGATTGCTCTTGAAGCTGAGGTATGCAATGTAGGACATTTTCCATACATCCTCTTACTCCATAACCAATGAAATTAGATTTGATTTGGTATTATTTATTCTTACTCAGTTTATGACTGTTATTTTTTGATGACTTTAAGGTGAATGTGATTATTTCTTTCACTCTTCTTTCCAGGAACTGATTTCCACAAATGTCGAACTCACCAGGTTGTAAAGCTGCTTGCAGAGATTTGCAAGTAGTGCCATGATTACTCACAGCTCCCTCATTAACTGTTTCCTTTTATAATCACTTTTTATCTGAGTACTTCACGACTACCACACTTTTTTCTTTTCCATCATGGAGAGCAGAATGCACAGAGGGAGGACAAAGAACACATGTCATCAGTATAACTGGACACTACTCTGGATGTGTGTACATAGGAACTACTCCTAGACTACTGGGAGAGAAAAAGAGGGGCTTTTAATGAATGAATTACTCTTGAGCTGATGCCTTTTCTTGGTCTTAAAATCAAGAGTCAAACACGGTTAGAAGGGAAAAGGGATTTTACCTTGGTATTTATTTTAAGGATCCTTAGGTGCACTATGTCCAGGTTGAATGCACCTCAGTGTACACTGCAAAACCCTCTTCTCTCCCTCCCAAAGATATTGTATAACATAGGTTTTACTAATTAGCATATCTATCATAAATTCCCCAATGAGAGGCTAACATGAGCCCCCCTTCCCAAGGAACCTTCCCCTGGATGGTTCTATCTTAGTTTACAAAATGTGTTCTGGAGAGGACCTTGGGGTCTGGGGCATTCTGATCCCAAACTACAAAACCTCTAAAATGTTCAGTCTCCCCGCTTAACAAACAAGTCCAAGAATGTAGGCAAAAAGCACTAAGGAATACAGGAGCTGCAAAAAGGCATAAAAAGGGGTTTAAAAGAAAAGGCAAAAAGTCATCATGGCATCAGAGCCACAAAGAAATTTAGGGACTTCCAGTAGCCTACCTGATGTCATCCAGGCTTGGGAGAATTTAGCTCCTGCACAGGCTTTCCCAAGAGCTCTGCACTGCAAGAATCTGACAGACGATTCCCCAAAACTAAGACTGGACTTCTCTTAACTGTAATGTTCCCATCCCAGACGATATTTTCTTTCTCTTTTTATTTAATTCCCCTCCCTCTAATCCATTCCCTGCTTTCAGGGACCAGGGGCTGCTCCTGGGGCCAGAGGGTTCCACAAAGTCATTACACATGCCCAGAGTACAGGGCCGGCACGCTGGCAGGTCACCAGCCAGACTGGCAACCATGCAGCGTAGGCAGAGACCGAGGCCCTGGCTACAGGCGGGTCATGATGCCCACGCTACACCTGAGTGGCTTGGCTCTGCCCTGAGAAAGCAGGGGCAAGGCCAGGACTGCAGAAAAGGCCCTGCCCTGCTAACAGGGTGGGCCACGGGCCAGGAGAGCTCTATTTCCCCTCTGTCAGGTGCAGAGACAGGGGCTCTCACCCTCCTTAAAGGGTTGCCCCTCTCTCTGCAGCCAAAGGAGCACAACGGCAAAAAACCAACAACATCAAAGACCCAGCCCTGCTTCCAGGGAGGTCACCCAGCACAAAGCCAGCTGTGGCACCTTCCCTGGCCATGCCAGGAAGGCCCTTTGCCCAGAGGGCCTCTTGTGCACCCTCCTCAGCTCCAAGCTTGCTCTTGCCTCACCGTTCCACTCTTGAGCTCGAAGCCGCTGCTCCTCTTGCTCACTTTTGCCTCGTCGTCCCACGGCTTCTGCCAATGGACAACAACACACTCAGGACTGGGAAGCTCCTGAAAGAAGCTGAAAGGAACTGCTGCCACCACTGGAGTTGCCTGGTCGCTCGCAGCGACAGGTCTGTGGCTGTCCGAGGACCAGAATAAAGCTGATCCCGACGTGAGGGGCAAAGCTCTCAGGATGTAAAATGGTCTGCACATGCAGGCGGAGAAGGAAGGAGGAGACTTCGGTGTAGTATCCAAGGCTTTATTGTCCTCAGGGGGACCAGGGACCGAACACCTTAGGGAAGGGTTTGCACAGCTTTTTGAAGGAGGATGGTACTGGGGGTGGTAACAATCTCAGGGCCACTAAGGAGAGAGAAGGGGAGGGGTCACTGGTGGGGTGACACACAAACAACCAATGGGAGGAATCAGGGGGAGGAAAGAAATGCAAAAGGACCAAATGCAAAAAGAAGAAATGCAAAAGGAGCCTCGAGGCGAGAAGAACCTTCTGGAAAGGGGAGGAGGAAGGGGTGGTGTACATACAGGATTGACAATCAAAGCAGGGCATATACAATACTAAGAGAGGAGGGGAAACAATTAACTGATTGACAACATATTGGAACTGGGCTAAACCAATTATGGGGGAAAAGGAACACCGCAACAAACTGCGACCCAGCAGCACCACAGGGAGATCCTCAAGCCATCCCCCACAGACCCCCCCAGCTCCACAAAAGCCTTCAACTTCAGCTTGACTCAGCATCGCAATGTCTGGCGCAGTCCCATNTGGACCAGAATAAAGCTGATCCCGACGTGAGGGGCAAAGCTCTCAGGATGTAAAATGGTCTGCACATGCAGGCGGAGAAGGAAGGAGGAGACTTCGGTGTAGTATCCAAGGCTTTATTGTCCTCAGGGGGACCAGGGACCGAACACCTTAGGGAAGGGTTTGCACAGCTTTTTGAAGGAGGATGGTACTGGGGGTGGTAACAATCTCAGGGCCACTAAGGAGAGAGAAGGGGAGGGGTCACTGGTGGGGTGACACACAAACAACCAATGGGAGGAATCAGGGGGAGGAAAGAAATGCAAAAGGACCAAATGCAAAAAGAAGAAATGCAAAAGGAGCCTCGAGGCGAGAAGAACCTTCTGGAAAGGGGAGGAGGAAGGGGTGGTGTACATACAGGATTGACAATCAAAGCAGGGCATATACAATACTAAGAGAGGAGGGGAAACAATTAACTGATTGACAACATATTGGAACTGGGCTAAACCAATTATGGGGGAAAAGGAACACCGCAACAAACTGCGACCCAGCAGCACCACAGGGAGATCCTCAAGCCATCCCCCACAGACCCCCCCAGCTCCACAAAAGCCTTCAACTTCAGCTTGACTCAGCATCGCAATGTCTGGCGCAGTCCCATGCGGTGCTGGGAGCCAGGCCCTCTGGGCAAATGAAGCTGGGCACGCAAAGCAGCGGCCAAAGAGTCTGCACCCCTGCTTACAAGGGGCTCAGGCCGCTGCCTGGACTGCAAAGTGCCCGGGACTCCAGAGCACTGGCCCCAACTTACAGGGCGGACCTGGTCCCCAAGGCCTACAGGAGCCCCTTCTCTCCAATTCCGGGGCGCTCCCCACCTAGTGGGGCGCTTGCCCCATACAGGCTGCCAGCTGAAAGGAGCACAAAGCCTCCCAGACCTGCAGCCTGCTTACAGAGTGGTCGATAGCCAGGGAGCCACAAAACTCAGCCTTCCCCCATGGCAACAGGAACGAGACTCTACAGTCAGGCAGTCGAGCTCACGGCCTAAGGGTGAGGGGCCAGGACCCCAGCCCCAAGGACACGGAGGACACATGCCTGGCCCCATGACTCCTGTCCCCATGCCTCTGAAAGGCCGGGGCCAGGGATACCCGCCTGATTACAGGGGGTCCCTCCAACCGCCTGCTGAGGGCAGGGAGCGCACACAACCCCGCTTACAGGGCCACCCCCCGCAGCCTGGCACCCCCAACAAGCACCACGGAGCACAGGCTCTGGCCTGCACCCCACTTATGGGCCGGCCAGAGCCTGACCACAGTGCAGCACAGCAGCACAGCCGTCTGCAGGAGCTCCGGGATCCTCCTCAGAAAGGGCGGCAGGGAGGTCACACGAGCCCAAAGCAGCGCCAAAGGCGGGACTACGCCCTGCGGCGCAGCACTTCTTCAACCTGCACCCTCACAAGGGCCAGGGAGCGCTCGTTCCTGTCACCTGGCTAAAGCAGCCTCCCTAGCCCTGCTCTCAGGGACCTAGGGCTGCTCCTGGGGACACAGGGCTCCACAAGGTCCTGACACATGCCCCAAGTACGGAGCCGGCACATCGGCAGGTCACCAGCAGGACTGACCACGCAGCATAGGCAGACACCCAGGCCCTGGCTAGAGGAGGGTCACAGTGCCTACACTACCAATAAGCAGCTTCGCTCTGTCCGCAGAAAGCAGGGGCAAGGCCAGACAGTTTCTCCACCCATGCATTTTTGGGGAACCCGCTATGGCTTCCCTCCCCTGTGGCTTCACAAAGCTCCTTTTTCCCTCCTGGGAAGTCTAAGCTACACTGCTCTGTGTCTAAAGGGGGCCTGAAGCACAAACACACTTGCTCACTCACACCAACTACGGGGAAGACAGAGGAGGGGAAGACAAGGGAGGGGAAGACAGTCCCAGAAGAGGGAGCAAGTTCTGTGCAGCCGACCTGCTGGGGAGTCATCCCTACCACTGAGTGTGAGAGGAAAGCATCAGACCTGCTCCTGCACTGTGTGGAGAGCACAGGGGCCTCGACACACTGAGGCACTTCAGGGGTGGCACAGGGACAAAGGCTGTGATGTGCCCTGAGTACAAGTGTTGTGAATGGAGTCAGTCACCTTTTAAAAAGGCTTAACTGATTTATTAATGACAACACACAACCACTGAGGACGGGACACCAAGGTAAGCCCAGAGTCCACACAGCAAAGCAGAAGGCAACAGTGTGTCACACACTGCATGCTCTGTTGGCAGGTGTGTACCACAGGAGGACAGCTCACAACTGTCCCAAAAGTTCTTATAGCCTTCCCTCGCTTGGGATTGGTGCGCTCTTCCATCCTCTCCCTGATTGGCCTTTATCACAGGTCTCGGATTGGCCCATCCTGGGGTGCATTCCTGGCCAGTCATCCCTGGATGAGTCCATTTCATTGGAGGGTAGCTTCTCCAATTAGGATTTGAGGTGATGTCACTGCTGCTGAAATGGATTTCTGGAACCTTCTGTCCGTTTCCCTTATCAATTTCCCCCCGTAGAACCTTCCCACCTAGTGGTTACATCAGAATATTACAATCGTACATCAACACGCAATGAAACAATCATGAGTCACATCTCCACCTTAACAATGTACACTAACGCACCAACCAGGAAACGTGTAACTAGCCTATGAAAACCAACACCCTCATAACACAGGGGGTCACACTAGCCAGGGGTGGCAGCAGGCAGAAAGCCGTCGGGACTGGGGAAAAGGCCCCGCCCTGCTAACAGGGTGGATGGGCTGGCAGCTGGGCAGGCTCCATTTCTCCTCTGTCAGGTGCAGAGACAGGGGCTCCCACCCTCCTTAAAGGGTTGCCCCTCTCTCTGGGCAGCCAAAGGAGCACAACGGCAAAAAACCAACAACACCAAAGACCCAGCCCTGCTTCCAGGGAGGTCACCCAGCAAAAAGCAAGCTGTGGTACCTTCCCTGGCCATGCCAGGAAGGCCCTTTGCCCAGAGGGCCTCTTGTGGGCCCTCTTCAGCTCCAAGCTTGCTCTTGCCTCACCGTTCCACTCTTGAGCTGGAAGCCGCTGCTCCTCTTGCTCACTCTTGCCTCGTCATCCCACGGCTTCTGCCAATGGACAACAACACACTCAGGCCTGAGAAGCTCCTGAAAGGAGCTGCAGGGAACTGCGACCCAACAGCCCCACAGGGAGATCCTCAAGCCACCCCCCACAGACCCCCCCTAACTCCACAAAAGCCTCCAGCTTGAGCTCGACTCACTTCAGCTCCAGGCTGCTGCTCTTACCTCTCTGTTCCACTCCCGAGCTCGAAGCTGCTGCTGCTCTTGTTCACTCTTGCCTCACTGTTCCACTCTTGACCTTGACATCGCAGTGCTCTTGCTCACTCTTGCCTCTTGTTGTCCCATGGCTTCTGCCAGTGGACAACAACACACTCAGGCCTGAGAAGCTCCAGCTCCTGCGCCTGAAGGAAATCACAACCCAACAGCCCCACAGGGTGAGCCTCGAGCCATCCAGTCCCAATTTTTAAAAGTAAGTCTTCCAACATATTCCTTCTTTGTCGTAAAAACGAGACAACTC